>QANU01003649.1:135243-212913 GCA_003254905.1 Nissolia schottii
TTATTATTATTATTTTCATTTTAATTTTTTTTTAAAAGTGTTTAAATAAGACATCACATTCAAATAGCACATCATTTTGTGAAAGAGCATGCTTTCATTCACTCAAACATAAACAATGTTACTTAAAAACATGTGTTCCAATAAGACACATGTTTATTATTTTGATACCACTTTATCACACTATTAAAATTGTTGTGACTGACACATAAGAGACATATTCCCTCACAAAAGTCTCTAATAACTAAATGTCACAAAACATGAGTTTATTTAATAAAATAATTAAATAAGTAAAACATTTCATAAAATCCATAATAAAACTTATTCTGCCCACCAAATAAAATAATAAAACTTATTCCATAATTTATTTGAATAACCCAATCAAACTAAAGCATAAATACTTAAAATATAGTTTCATAAACATAAATAAACATTGGTCTAGTCTGTATATCACTAGAGCACTTTAAAGACATTATAATCATACACTACTTATACTTACTAATCAATGGCCTCGCTACAAAAAGTGAAGCTCACCATCGGGAATGATTGAGAGAACTAATGAGGTATGGAGCCTTACTCACGTCAATTGCATCAACTGAAAAACAATATAAGATGACGGGCGAGTTGTTATCCTCATCAATTCTCCCAAGGCGCTTAACTTATTTTATGGCTTAATTAGTTGCTATATTTTAGCTTGACCTTTACTTATCTTAACTCATTTTAAAAATAGGTTATCAAAGAGATTTTGAACTTTTGACAATACCTTTGAAAACACAAGCTTTTTCCTTTTTGTGAAATTAAAACATGATCGACATCATTGAGTGATAATGAGAATACCGATAATAATAAGAAGGGAACAGACATATAATAACATAACATTAATATGTAATAATCTCAAATACAGACCAGAATGGTTTCATACTACTTAGTCACAGTAATACAGAGAGATCATAGGGTACCTAGCATATATGATTAGCATGCTTAGACACGTACCTAGCTACACTCTTTGGTTAATGGAGGTGGATGATCTGATGCCTGAAGCGGGTGTATCACTAAGGTCTATATAGGGGAATGTCTCCATGGATGGTAGTGGTGGTGCTTTCACTATCTGCCCCTCAGCAATCTCGGGAGGCTCCTCAACGATGTTCTCTGGAATCTTGTCCTCTGGCTCTTCCAACTCAACCTCGTCCTCATCCTCCATCTCGGTAGGTGTTGGCAACAGAACTGTCCCCATGGGTGGCCTATAATGGATGAACGGGGGAGGGTGTAACCATGCACCCCCACCCCACTAGTCTGTGGTTAACACCCTAGTGGATCTCTGGCATACCTTGCTGTAACACTCCTAGCTAGTAGAATACACTTAATTCGCATTTAATTCTCACTAGTGATTATGTTTGGCTTTATTTAACTTTACCATTACTTTTAGTTGAAAAATAGTTACTGAAAATAGGGGCAATCGTGAACTTTTGTAAACACTTTCGAAAACATGTATCGTTTGCTGCAAAATGAATGGAAGTGAAACATAAGACATAGGGTCGTGAATTGAACGTGAGTAAATGGAATGATACATCAACAGATAAATGAAAAAAACTTGGAATATCGGACGTACGTCAACAAATATAAAATGACTTGGGAACTTTAAGGTCAAATTCAGGGTGGATACCACCTCACCAAAAGCGTTGAAAGCTAGCCTCCCTAGAATCATGTGATACAAGATTCACAATTAATGACTAGGAATTGGAGGTCTTCTGTCCTAATCCTCGGTTCTGATCCCATGCTGGTCATGAGTGTGATTACACCTTAAACTCACACTTTTTCACTCGAGAATCCCATCAAGTCTTCGTTATACGGATTCAAGGCGCTCTCAAAGAGCTACATCTTCTCGGAGATGGATAGGAAAAGGCTCTCAACTAAGCTTCCTTGGTCCACTAGCACCTTCTTCACAATGTAGTTACCTGTTATGACTGTTATTATCATTGGTTCATTGAGGTTCCTATCAATTCCTTGGAAATCATTGTTGTTGAGCGATATCAAGGGTCCTCTGTCTTTGGCCTTAGGTGGAGGTCGGATGTCTACAAACATTATCGACCTCAAATGGTGATTTCTTGTCGAGCTAGTCTCACTGCCTGCTACGAATCCTCTTGAGATGTTGTTTATCACGCCACGGATCTTGTTCTGATTGTCCTTATTTCCTTGTTTAGGTGGATCCTCATCTTTCTAAGGGGAGACGATTATTGGGAGCTAATTCCTGCTTACTGACGTGGTTGTGTGTATATTGGGCCTGTCTTTTGGGCCCGTCACTTTAGACCAATATAAGAACAAAAGATAGTAGCAACTAATTGATTAAGATTGCAAACTACAACAACAAATTAGTTAGGGTCACAAACCGAGTCACAGAAAAGAACAAAAAATAATAGTTGAGAAAAATGATAACAAAGAGAAGTGGAGAAAGCGGGTGAGTGGCAAAGAAAGAGAAATGCGACTAGAGTTGTAAAAAAATAAGGGAAAAACGTTCACACGGAGGTGAGACTATGTCTCAATGGTTAGGGTGACGACACAAACCCTAGTAAAGATTTGGGAGAATTTCATTCAGTCCAAGTGCAAGTGGTTGTTGTTATTGTTGTTGTTTAATTGTCATGTGATTTTTTGAACCATAATATAAGCTGTATAGATTAATTGTTCTCACCTAGATTTGAATCGGTTGGTTGAGTGGTTCTTATCCATATGACAAATGTAATGGTGTTGTTGAATAGGGGTAGTGTGCTATAAGATACATTGAGAATCGAGGAGGCGAGTACCTGCAAAAGAACTCTAATGCTTAAGTGAATATGAGAATTATAACGTATATATATTCTAGGCATTGAAAGTAAACATATTTGGTTGAAGCTAAGAGCCTTAGTATATACGGATAAGAATGAGACTGTTTAGTCATAAATGTATGAGCAATTAGCACATGTCTCCGTAAAAGTTTAGAGAAATAACATCTCACTCCAATCTTCGATTAATATAGTATCTCACCCTAATCATTAACCATTAACTAACATTTGTGTTACTTTAGAAGAAATATTCTTTTGGAATAGTCTTAAACCATAAGTAATTGTTAAATGGTCTAAAAAAAGGTAAAATTAGCATCCACCCCCCCCCATCCCATCCCATCCCATCCCAATTTCAGCCAAGTCACCAAACCAAGCTGAGCTACCAAACAAAGCCACCAATGTTTTTAACCAAAAGTTTTAAAAATAAACAAACAAAAGGACAGTTAACCAAAAGAAGCCACTACTAGAAAAATGTTAAATACAAATGGATTTTACAAAGAGAAAAAATTATATATAATACAAACAAACGTTTTTAATTACAAACAAATTTTGTCTGTAACAAAAAATAGAAAATTTCAATAATAAATGAGAAGTATACAGACAAATATTTATATCTATCACAAAATTTGTCAGTAATTATTGAAAAAAAAAACCTAAACATACCCATTGATAAATATCTAAGCATTCATCTGGTCATACCCTACCAATTACTTTATAATAAAAAAATATTTTTATGTATACACAATATAAATGTCAACTATAAAAACGTAATTATGTTAGTGCATAACAATAATATAATTTAAAGTTTAAAATTTTTTTATGTGAACCATAAACTAAACCAAACACCATAATCTCTTGTCCTAATAACTAGAAAACAAAATATTGCAATTTGTTTGATGTATAGAAAAAAGTCAAATTAAGACATAAAAAATTATATATATATATATATATATATATAAAGTTGGTACGGATTCATATTGAACCCTAATTCGCATAAGTAATTACCCATTTTTTTATCATATCCACAGTGTTGCGGGATTCAATCATACTCGTGCGGGATCAAGATGTGTACATATAAGTAGGATATCAATTGTCATCCCTAAAAATATGCAAGAGGGGGAGGATATTGATGATTTATAATGTATTTTTATAACTTTATCTTTTACCAAAATAATTAAATATAATTAATATGTTTTATACCAATAATAATTTTAAAAATTATTCCATCCGTCCATTTTTAATTGTCATTTTTTTACTTTTAGATACATTGTTAACTAGATTATTTGATAAGTGGTAAAAAAGCAATTCAACACTTAATATCACCATCAAAATAAAACCATCCCCCACACCGACTATTTGGGGAACTGAAAAATGAGGATGTAGGGGTTTGAGAGGTTAATGATGGCCCGTAAATACCTTTCTCTGCTCAAATCAAAACTCCCTAATACATAGAAATAAAATTCTTACCCTCCCTTCTTTTCCTCACAAACGATGCCTAAATAGATAGATATAGTGAAACATGAAATTCTTCTTTGACTATTATAATATTGTAATGCTACTGAGAAAGTTGACGTGCTCTTTTTGCTATTAATTATTCTTTATATCTATTAAAATAACGACTACGCGTTGGGGTAATTTTCCATTTGATTTAACATATATTTTTTTCCTGACAACCCGGATAGTACTTTAATGTTTGAATATTTGCGTGAAAATTGTATTGAGGTGGTAGCCGAACCGACTAGCAATGGAGTGTTGTATCCACTTTTAAGGTTGTTTTAAGTAAACTCGTAAAAGTTCAGTAAATTTAAATCGTAAATTCGACTCATAAACTCGTAAGAGTTTACATATGTAAAAAATATATTATAAGCAATATAATTAGAAAATAAACGTGACTAAATTTTGCATTCATAGTTGACATTAAATAATATTAACTCTAAAATAAAATAAATGAAAAAAATATCATAAAATATACCTTAATGCATGACACTTAGCTATGTCATATTTTATTCTGTACATGTATTTCTTTATAGTTTGATAAAATATAGCTCAATTATGATAAATATGTAAAATCGACTTAGTAAACTCAATAGATATTGTCTAACATACACAAAGTTAACTAAGTATTTAAAAAAATTATCAAATTTATACATCTTGAGATAAACTCGTAAACTCATAGGTAGATTTTAAATTATAAACTTGCTAGTAAAATCGAGAGTTTACTTAAACTCGTACGAGTTTATCAAAAAATGGTTTACATGAATGTTAACTCGTTCTGTATAGTGAAATCGTAAACTCGTGAGTTTAATAACCATGTCTATTTCTATTATAAAAATTATTATATATCAACACATTTCAGCAACAAATGACTCCTTGGCCCAATGGATAAGGTGCTGATCTACAGAACTAGGGATTCTGGGGTCGGACCCCAGTGGAGTCGTGACTTCATTTTTGGCATTAGTGATTTAACCTTGCATTAAATGACTCCTCTACCCTTAATACATTTCCGATTACGCAGCAGCATACAATTGCAAACATAATTCTACTACGCTGCATTCATTCATTAACAAGGACAGAAAATAATAATAATATGACGCAGATTGAAATATTTATTTACACTCTTGGAGAAGATCACATAGCTTATTAAGGATGCTTGAAAATTTTCCCAGGTTTTCTATGAGCTTGTCCCCTTGGCGCCTTGTAAATTCAGTTTCCTCTACATCCTGTGAGCCAGCTGCCTGAAAGTCTGCAGATTCATTACCAATTGCTTGAATCTTTATTGCCAGCTCCTGCAATTTCAGAGCCATTGTTTCCTCATTTTCTTCCTTATCAGTTGTTACCTTTTCTACAACTGTTGGCTTTGGACTATCTGGCTTCGGACTATCCGTGTCACGGTCTTCATGAAGCTCTTCTTCGGCAAGGTTCTTCACTGACACTTCTAAATTACCCTTTGTAGTCCTTTCTGCTTTACATTTCAACTTGGTTTTCTCTCCTAGGAAATCTTTCAAGTACTCTTCTTCTAATTGATCATTCTCGTGCTCTTCTTCATCGATTTCCTTGGACCCTCGTACATGGCANTTTACGGGCTCCAGCAGATCAGTTTTGACTAGGTTTTTCTCGTTTTCGGTCCCGGTACTTCGCGTGCGGCTGTTCTAAAAATATTCCGATCACATCCTTGTGATCTCCTATTTTTCCTAAGTAATATTCTAGGGTCATTTAGGTATTTATAAATTCTCAACTGTAGCCGTACCTTTTACGGATACTTTAGACAAGCGGTTGTGTTCAGACGGCAAAAAATGGTTTATTCTGGTGTCTACAGAATTTTGAGAAAACGTACAGAATTATTTCTACAGACATTTTAATCATAAAGGTCATATTTCTAATGGTTTATCCTTCACTAGAAATTCCTAGGCATTTATCTAGCGATATTTTCACTAAGGAGAAAGCGGGATGTTACAGTTAGGGTTTTGCTTGCTGTGATTTGGTGAACACGCATTAAAAAATGCATACCCCGTTTATATAAACGATCTTTGTTTTTGGGACAAATATAGTAAGTAAAATGTTTGTGCTCAAAATGTTTAGGCGCATTGCATGTAATGTTTATGCACTCCAGCGATAAATGTTTGTGCATTGCATCGAAAAATGTTTGTGCATGTTGAGTATACGCGTTGGTGTAATTTTCCATTTGATTTAACATATTTTTCTTCCTGGTAACCCGGATAGTACTTTAATGTTTGAATGTTTGCGTGAAAATTGTATTGAGGTGGTAGCCGAACCGACTAGCAATGAAGTGTTGTATCCACTTTTAAGGTTGTGAAACTCGGGAATTTTAGTAAACTCGTGAAAACTCAGTAAATTCGAATCGTAAACTCGACTCATAAACTCAAAATAGTTTACATATGTAAAAAATAAGTTATAAGCAATATAATTAGAAAATAAACATGATTAAATTTTGCATTCATAATTAATATTGAACAATATTAACTTTAAAATAAAAGAAATGAAAAAAAATCATAAAATATACATTAATTCATGACACTTAGTTATGTCATACTTTATTCTGTACATGTATTTCTTTATAGTTTGATAAAATATAGCTCAATTATGATAAATATGTAAAATCGACTTAGTAAACTCAATAGTTATTGTCTAACATACACAAAATTAACTAAGTATTTAAAAAATTTATTAAATTTATATATCTTGAAGTAAACTCGTAAATTTATAGATAGATTTTAAATTGTAAACTCGCTAGTAAAATCGAGAGTTTACTTAAACTAGTACGAGTTTATCATAAAAAAAATTTACATGAATATTAACTTGTTTTGTGTAGTAAAATCGTAAACTCGAGAGTTTAATAACCATGTTCACTTCTATTATAAAAATTATTATATATCAACACATTTCAGCAACAAATGACTCCTTGGCCCAAAGGATAAGGTGCTGATCTACAGAACTAGGGATTCTGGGGTCGGACCCCAGTGGAGTCGTGACTCTCCATTTTTGGCATTAGTGATTTAACTTTGCATTAAATGACTCTCCTACTCTTGATACATTTCCGATTACGCAGCAGCATACAATTGCAAACACAACTCTACTACGCTGCATTCATTCATTAACAAGGACAGAAAATAATAATAATATGACGCAGATTGAAATATTTATTTACACTCTTGGAGAAGATCACATAGCTTATTAAGGATGCTTGAAAATTTTCCCAGGTTTTCTATGAGCTTGTCCCCTTGGCGCCTTGTAAATTCAGTTTCCTCTACATCCTGTGAGCCAGCTGCCTGAAAGTCTGCAGATTCATTACCAATTGCTTGAATCTTTATTGCCAGCTCCTGCAATTTCAGAGCCATTGTTTCCTCATTTTCTTCCTTATCAGTTGTTACCTTTTCTACAACTGTTGGCTTTGGACTATCTGGCTTCGGACTATCCGTGTCACGGTCTTCATGAAGCTCTTCTTCGGCAAGGTTCTTCACTGACACTTCTAAATTACCCTTTGTAGTCCTTTCTGCTTTACATTTCAACTTGGTTTTCTCTCCTAGGAAATCTTTCAAGTACTCTTCTTCTAATTGATCATTCTCGTGCTCTTCTTCATCGATTTCCTTGGACCCTCGTACATGGCAGCCTCTTTGATTCTGTTCTTTCGAGAGGTTTTCTGAAGGCTCAACTGGTAGGCCTTTCTTAGGATTCTCATCTCGGTTTCTCTCGGATCTACTTCGTCGCCTTTTTCTTTTGGACCCTAATCATCAAATTCATACAAAAATGCGTCAGTTGAAAACTTCTAAGCAGTTAAGAGACAAGCACAGACAAGTAACTAGGAACTGGTTTCCTATAAGAAAATGTGGAGATTAACTCCTCACAGCAGAGGACTGCCTTCGTTTTTCCTCAAAACGGTAGCAAACAAAAAAATAAGACGAAAGAAAATACTTGAGGGGGGAAATGACAGATACAGCAGACTCTTGAAAAGGTCTGCTTCTGACCAAAGGCCCAAATCTTTGCTCAATGACTGGATGCGAGCACTGGCACTAGTATCCTTCCCTCCCTTTTATCCTTGCACCTCCACCCTTTTCTCCTTGTTCCTCTACCCCTTGCCATGTTGCAATGTGAGCAATGCTGTTACAGCCCAATTCCTTCTCCAGCTCCTTGTTCTCTATTACCATACTATCATTTTAATCTCTTCTAAATTAAGTCACCATGTGGTGCCTAACATCACATGCCATATTACTAATGAGATAAAGACAACTTAGTTTCATGAATTTCCTCAATAATTAAAAAATGTTAATAACACAAGCAGTGGCACAATGAATTATACATCATGTTGATCAAAACATTCCACATGCTACCATTTAATTTTAACAAACCAAGAACAGTAAGAAAAACTGGCACCAAGGCCAAGATTAACAAATTGGTCTTCACCAAAGGTCTCCATTGAAGTGACAAATCGCTTTAGGTCTCCATATCTATCATGGCTCTTTACCAATCGGCAATTGCTACAAGTTTATCAATGTTTTCTCTTTGAATGATTTAAAGTATACGACCAACTAAACCTGTAGGCTCCAGTCACAATTTTATCTCTACTTGTACTGGCCTTGTGTCATACAGAAACAAAAGGGACCAAACTTTCTGTTAACTGATCTAGTTCCAAATTTAGACATCTATAATCTGGCCTTGTGTTGTATTATGTGTGTATAAATCTGCCCCTTTTTGTACTTTAACTTAATAGTCTTCAAACTATACAACTGCCTGAATTTTATCTAGTTTTATTTGTTTGAAGGACAGCATTATAACATCACACGCATGTTTGGTAAAGATTATTTTTTAGAAAGATATTTTTATTGTTTTCCTTTTTCAAAAGCTTTCTTGGTAAGATTATGATTATAAGCTATTTTGAATACAAAACCATAAACCCTAAATCGTAGACAATAAGTAGCCCACCAACTACATTTCCTACTTATATAGTATGTTTGATTTTCATCCTAGACAATTATAGCAGCCAACAAAAGTGAAAATTTCTCACTTCTAGGGTCCCAAAATTGATTTTGGGTGTTTCCACCAGAAAACCAAATATGCTATTAGTAGTTAGTAATGTATGATGAGTAGACACCAACCACTAAAAGCATGCTTTGCCATTATATAGGCAAAGGCATAAGTCTATTCATTTACTTACCTAGAGATCCCAGAACTATTATTGTCTTTCAATGAGTCCAGAGACTATATATGTAAGGAGTTCTGAAGAGCATCCTCAAATCTAAAACTCTAAATATACATCTTATGGCTTTACAACTTTACATTTTAAGTCACTAATTATATTTCATATTTTGTTCTTTATTTTTTTGTTAAAAAAGGGATAATTTAATGTTTTACAATTATGAATTATGTTAACTTTTTTCCTTTCGTGAAATTTTGGTCATTAATGAAGGCCTGTTTTTCAACCCAAGTGTCCAGGAGCCCTAAGCCCTTCACCCTTCTTCCATAAATGTAAAAACTACTCTCTACGTCCTCCAATGGATTAACCAACAATAGTAGGCTTCCATTATTTTAAATCACCAAAACAACCATCTAGCATATATTTGTGCCCTTCAAAGAGCAAGAACGCATATAAGGTTGCAAGTTTATGTATGGATGCTGAGCAGGAAGCCACCTCCTCCCTCCCCCAGATGCACTCTCTGCCCGTGATAGGAATCCAGTGCTAGCTTAAACTTGCCAGATTTATTATTGCCACAAAGGGAAAAATAAGTTCAATTAGATTACTGTGTGTAACTTAGTGCTATCAGCCAAGTTATATAGATGCACATAACTTGGATAATTGAAATTCTATATTTGAATGCTCAATGAAGTAACTTATCAATCACCATGATAATGAAGTAGCCAATATATTTTTACCAATGTGCATCAAAACAAGAACAAATTTGGCACAAATAGAATGATATGATTAATCAAATGAATACATAACTTTTAAGCTTAATCAATGATACAAAGTTAGATATTTGAAAAATATAAAACCATTTTCTATATTGTCATCTGAATGTCATTCATTCTTTGTCTTTAAAAAGGATTGATTCAGTATGATCTGTAACGATAACTGTGAAACAAGAATTATGCTTATTACTCAACTTAAGCCATACTTCTTTAGTTCTCCTTTTCTTGATGCATTACTATCAATTATCAAATGATCCTATCCACATAGAAAGGCCACATGAAGTAACAAGTTTCTCAATGCAGGATTTGATGTAATTTTATTAAAAGAAGAATTTCATAAAAGATGAAGAAGAGAATAGTACAAGGATATTAGAGGACAAGAAATTCTCTAAACAGTATCAAAAGAGAAAACAAAGGACTTGCTTGTCGAAAATTTTTCCATTAAAAATGTCAGAGTTACGCTCTAACCAAATGCACCAAATAGTGGCATAGAGAGCATATTGCCACAAGGATTTGGCTTCCTTCTCCCAAAGCCAACAAAGCGAACCAACAAAAACTGATCCAGTATTCCGGGACAAAACCAACACTCGCCAACACCATAAATAAGAAAATTTCATAATTGCATACTACTTCCTTCAAAGTAAATCGGACTGCAGATTTTACTACCACAGAAAAAACAAAACAAGAAACGAATACATTTTAATGAAGAGTTACTATATAATCATTTATATATGGTGAAACTAAGGTGAGCATGTAAACCAAGAATCTAAGAGTTCTTTTTAATATTTGTCCGGAAGTCTAGAGGAATCAGAACGAAATGATATATTGATGTGCAACCTAGTTACTATGAATTATGCTGCCACAATGAAAATTGTAGCTCATAAATGATAATAATAATTCCTGGTAATGACTTGATTGGTGAATCATGTCATGACCAATGCTTGAACACAAGATAATGTATATCCAATAAGAGTTACTAATGGCAAAACCCAACGCAGAAAGATGTTCTCCCAATGCAAGACAAATGTTTTTACTAAGGGTGTGCATGTTTTATTTCGGAGGGGAAGGAAAGGAAAGGAGTTGGTAGGCTTAATCATACTTGGGAGTTTTAATTAAGCCTATCAACTCCTTTCCTTCCCTTCCCCTTCAAAATAAAACTCACAAACACACCCTAAGCGAATGGGGTTGTTAAAATTGCATCCATGATTTTAGCTTGTGATCCACAAGCCCATAACCACAATTGGGGCTGTTACGGCTGTAATATTATAGACTTTGTGATCTCTGCAGTCGCATAGAAACTGCAATTGCTACACATCAGCTGTAGTTTTCTGCAACTGCTCACTAGTACTTCTATAAATGCAATGCAGTTGAATAAAAAATAAAAATAAAAATGCAATGCAGTTACTCCCTCAGTCTACTTTTTGTTGTCATTTTTGACAAAACACACATATTAAGAAATCATTTGATGAGCATGGCGATAGAAAAGAATATATAGTGTATAAACTAAATTAATCTTAAAGTAATAACTGTTATAGTCATTAGATGTCACGGGGAGAACGCGAGATGATGGGATATAATTGAAAAAAAAAGAAATTTAATACTTCCTTAATCTAATAAATGACAAGTAACATTGGATAAAATTTTGGATAAGAAATGACAACAAAAAGAATCTCCATTTCAGGTATGTGGGTCTTTACTGCCTCCCGCTTTTAACTGTTTCTTTTAATGGTATTTTTTACTTTGGGTTGATACACATTTAATGTTATAGATTATGAAAGAATCTCACGCTGTGGTGGCACGTATGAATGAAATATCTCTAGAATCACCTATTTATAGGAAAGCCCATTTGAAAAATGCTAGATAATTTGGAATTTTATCAGAATTTATCTGATGTGACTGCTCATTGCCCTTTAATCGAATCACATACTATACTTTATTTCATCATCCTATCATCAACCCTATTTGATTTCTATCAAAATAATTTCAGCACTTTTCGTTAGCGTGTAAGGTTGCTCATACCATTAACTTAAACTAAAAAGTTGGAACGCTTAACACAGTGAAACGAAGCATACCAATTTCCACGGTGACATCGAGCACTTCGTTCCCAGCTTCGGGATCACTTTCGGGCTCAACCTCGCCACGTGCCTCTCGCGCCTTAACGAGGCTATCAATTGCCTTGAACAGCTCGGGATCGAAACTCTCGGGCAACCCAAGCTCCCTCGCTCTCTCCTCCTTCAACGACCAATACGAACCGCGAGAGTTCTTCTTCTTCTTCTTCTTCTTGGACTCCCAGGCGCGGATCTTATCGTACTCCGAGAGCAACGAATCCCACTTCCTCCGGCACTGGCCCATGTTCCGGCCCACCTCCAAGGCGGCGCAGTTGTCGGCTATGATGTTCCACTGCTGGTAGGAGGACAGGGCGGTGGAGCAATCGGATTCAACGGCTGCGATCTCGTTGACGAGGATGAGCGACTCCGTGACCGTCCAATCTGGAGCGGCCTGGGATCGCGTGCGTCGAACGCCGCCAGATGGCGAGTTGGCGCCGTCGTTATTGTTCTCCTTCATCTTGAGCTCGAAATTTCTTACAGTATTGGGAGGAAAGAAAGGAGGGAACGAAGCTTTAAAAAGTTTAGTTTTTTTGATAATTCAATCGGTTCCCTTCGTGGCTGTCTCTAACTCTACTTGCGAGTTCGCGACAACCCTCGTTCCACTTCCATTTGTTCCTCAAACGGCACCGTATTGTTAACTACTGGCGTATACCCGTGCGTTGCACGGGTATATTTGACAAACAAATTTCAAAATAAATAGATCATTAATTTTTGTTGTTAAGACTGCTTCAACTACTTCTATATAAATCTTTTGGGTAATTATTCTTGCGCACCCGTGCTATTTTAAGAAAAGCATGTGCTGGCTCAACACACCGTTCATTGTAATCAATTACGCCCGACGTTCGAGATGACCGTTCCGCACTTCCCTTTTGTTTCTTCGCTTTTGTTCATTCTCTCTTAATTTCGTGCTTCACTTTTTGCTTTCTTCATTGTTGATCATCCGCTCTCAGTGTGTCGCTTCATTTTGTTTTATGCTCGATTATTCTCGTTCGTTTTTATTATGTTCTGTGTTATTCTGTTCTGTAATCATTTCTGTAATTGATGTCGACGAATGCACCAGATTTTGTTGACAAGGAGCCGCCGTTTATAGAGTTGGTGGAAAGATTCAACAATACGACGGCGGCGCCGCCCCCAATCACAGTGGAGGAAGGTAATTATTCAGTAAAGTAATGAGTAGGTCGTTTATAATATGATAGTTGTGTCGTGCATAGGTAAATGGTTGTGTCTAAGAATATAACAAAGCTATGTCTCACACATTTGGAAGGTTAGGTCTAAATTGGTAGAATGGGTAGGTCTCTAATAATAGATTGATTATGTCTCATTTCACAAGAAGGTTAAGTTTTTTTATAATTTGGACGTTATGTCTGTTATACTTTTCAAAGGGCATGCTATGTGGCTCCATCATACCAACGCAAGGAATCGTTGATGTTAACAATGAAGAGATCGTTTTAGTAACATACTGATAGAGGGATTTTATCCGACATTTTTATACTCTATAATTGAGCATTGCAGCCTAGAATTATGTGATTTTGATGGCTAATTGATAAGATTCGCATAATTGTTCTTTTATGAGCATAATTGAGAAAATTATACTTTAAACACCACCTTTAAATGATTTTTAATTGTCTCGAGTAACCTATGCGTCTAACATCTTGTGTTTGAATTGTTAGAATCACAGGTAATCGAGTGTTAGTGCAAGAAGGGGAGCAAAAGAAGTAAGGAATGGAAGAAAAGAGCGCACAAAGTGATAACTCTCTAACAAGAGGCCCGAAATACAAAAAAAAATAAATGAGCCAATTGTGAATCAGTGGAGCATCTCGCGTGAGACTTAAGGAGTCTCAAATGTCTCGCACGAGTTGAAGCAAATAGAGAGCAAGGATTGGCACTCTGGAGGGCATCTCGTGCGAGACACATATACGTCTCGCCCGAGACGTGACAAACAAGAAGCGTGTCTCCCGCGAGACTCAATGCAACTCGCACTAGACACGACCGCTAAGGCCCGAAACCTTATTTTGTGACCCCAAAAGGTTATAAATAGACATAGGGTGAACACAATTGAGAGAGCTTATCAGCTCCCAGCCGCTCTTTAGATTAGGGTTTACATAGTTTTTCCTTTATTTTTCTAGCATCTTAGGATTTATGTTAGCGATGCTTTGCTAGTTTCCGTTCGTTCGAAGATTGTTGGAGCTCTCGCAATCGCGTCTGAGTTCTTTCGTTTTTGACTCGCTTTCTTCCTTAATGTAATTCAGGTTTCTATTATTTTCTAATTATTTTTCTATATTTATTATTTTACTTTATTAATTTGTTTATTATGCGTTTTTATCCTCCAACCATGGAGGCGTAGTTCCCTTAATATCTTGCATGCGGTAACTCTAGATTAAGATTAATTAGAGATTCTTGCGCTTAATGTTTATTCATATTCTGTTCCGCTCCTAATTAGTGATATAGCGATCGCATGTTATTGGTTAGGGTTAATTTTAGGTTGATAAATCTTGACAATTGTAGGATTTATTGATTTAGGATTTGGGAACTTTTTGGGGAACTAATCAGATCTAATTAGGTTGTGCAATTGGGACATAATAGATAATGGTTTTAAATGTTGAGATCTAAGTAATTAATTCCTATATTAATTAATGCTCAGGATATTGGCGATCATAGTCTCTTAGGTGATTTGTATGTTAATTTGAGATTTCAACTAACAAACAACATCCCCTCCTACGAATAATTGATTAGGAACCAATGACAATTAATCCTTGATCTGGAAACACCATATCCACGATATTGCTTTTTATCATTGTTAACTTACTTTCATTTCACTTTCTTTTTATTTATATTCATCAATCCAAAGCCCTGTTTTTTTAATTGTAATTGGCTTGGAAATTGCTTCCTTAGAGACGACGTAGGTTAGCTCCTATATTACCTTTTTGGGGTTAATTTAGTTTTATAAATTATTATTTGATCGTGCACTGAAATTAATGACGTTTTGGTGTGTGTCACATACGACAAGAATGGAGGGATGATGTTGTCAAACATTGAAGAACCTGATGGTATTTTTAATGAATTAAATAATTTTTAGGTCTTAGATTTTATATTTTTAAGGTCTGAAACTTTATATTAACTAGGTCTGATTTGCGATGGCTGTTAGGTCCTGCAACCAGATATGGTCAGGTCTTTTTTGAATTACATGTTAGGTCTATTTTATTTAATATGCGATATTTTTGTATGTTTCATGCAGACGAAGACATGCATGCTTAATCAAGCACAAATATTAATATCCTAATTGTTGGTATGCAATTTGAGTCTGTTGAGAATGTTCATGATTCTATGCAACTAGTGTTGGATTTGAGTGCAAGATTAGAAACACAAAATCTGATGAATTTGGAGTTCCATGTTTTCGTATAATTACATGTGTTAGAGAGGGTGACAGTCGATTGAAGTTAACACCATCAAAGAGGACGAACCTTTCCGTTGCTGCAAACTGCAAGGCCAAGATCATTACATCAAAGAACACTGAAGGGGTTTGGATGATCAACAATTTTGTTTTGGAGCACTATCATGCAACAAGTCCATCAAAAGTAAGACACTTTACATCTAACAGATTTATACCGATGTTTGCAAAAAAAAATGATTGCGATGGATGACAGTACAGGTGAACGGACATATAAGACCTATAACTCCTTGTTATATGAAGTTGGAGGAGCAAAAAACATTACATTCACAGAGAGGGATGTTAGGAATTTCTTAAGGACAGATGTTAGAGGTGTTGGTTCGGAAGGGGACGACCAACCCATGATCCAATACTTTCACAGGATGCAGGCTCGAAATGGTAATTTTTACTATGAAATTCTACATGATGACGAGAGGCGAATCACCCATGCTTTTTGGTGTGATGCTAGGAGTCGAGCATCATATGAATATTTTAGGGACATGATATCGTTCGACACGACATGCTTGACTAACATGTACGGTACATTTGTACATTATTATTTACAAGACCTAACTAGATTAATATATGAGACCTAACCACATTACTGTACGTGACCTAACCACATAATTATATGAGACCTAACTTTATGTGATTTCAGACCTAACTTTCTTTATCAAACCAGACTTAACCATGTAATTATATGAGACCTAACTACACTTATAATTTTATTTGTAGGTACAATATGCCTTTTGCATGTTTTGTTGGTGTTAATCATCATGGGAATTCTGTTTTGTTTGGATGTGAGTTGTTTGTGTCTGAAGAGAAAGAATCATTTGTTTTGTTATTTCAATGTTTCTTGAGATGCATGAAGGGGAAGACACCCTTGAGAATCATAATAGACCAGTGCATGTTAATAAAGTACACAATTGAAGTAGTGTTCCCCACAACTCGTCATCGTTGGTGTATTTGGCATATATTAAAGAAAGTTCCATACAAGTTAAAACGATGCACAAAATATCTCAACATCAAAGAGGACATTAACAAGGCTATTTACAACACACTTACTTTTGAAGAGTTCGAGAAGGAATGGAATGTGCTTGTGGATAAGCACAAACTTCAAACAATGCATGGATTTCAGGTATGGTTAGGTTTGTCTAGTATAAGTTGTTGTGTATGTATTTACTATGTTGTTAGATTTACATATATGGAATGGTTAGGTCTAATAATATCCATTTGTTATTAATGATGAAATTGTACAAGAGTATTTAATGATCGCCATAGGTGGGTCCCGGTATATTTTAGAGATGAATTTTGGGCTGGCATGTCAAGTACACAAAGAAGTGAAAGTATGAATGCATTTTTTGATGGCTTCCTCAACTCAAGTAGTGGCCTGTGTAACACCCCTAGTTAACTGCATATGCTCGAATCATACGCAATGCTCACTAGGGTGTTTATCACTTGGTGGGAATACTTATAGTTCTTTATTCCCTTTGGAAATACTGGGTTAAGGAAAATATGGACCATTTTAAAACTTTTCTGGTTATTACATATTCATAAAGTATGAGCCGTGTGTGAACGAGATATATGATACAAGTGATAGAGCTTGGGGCTTACGACGGTGAATCATTCATAGTATAAGCATTTATATAAGCGCGTATACAGTCCATTATAGATAAATTACAACCAAGCACAGTGTATAATAATAATTTACATATATAAGTCATAGTCATTAAAATACATAGCAAAAAGTCCCTCTAGCACACGACTATACTGGTTTGTCTTTGTGGCCTTGGCGTTCTGGCCTTCAATTCTCGGCAGCCTGTGCTCTGTCTCTTACTGCTCCTTGTGCGGCTTCTCGTAGCCCTCGTTTGCTCCTAGAAGCATAAGTGAGTGGGGGTGAGAACGTTCGTCCTCAGTGGGGTACCTTAGCGTGGGGTTTACCTCGTTAATTCACTTATGAACCAGGTCGCTTAGGAGATCTCTACGTGTACATGTATACTAACTTCCTACTGATTTTTATCTGTTGCCTAGATCCTGAGCGGCTTTATCTATTTTATTAGGTGACGGGGGATCTAATCTTTCTTATCTAGGTTCTCGTGCTTGTTAACTTCCTTCGTGTAACAACCCGACTTTTTCCCTTCATTTAAAATGTTACATAGGAAAGAATTAAAAATATAATAATAAGAAAAAGGTGAGATAAAAATGAAATAAAATTCAAATATTAATTTTATTCTTGTAATATTAATTAAAAATAATAATTCTGCGATCTCGTGGCGTCTGGTGACGTTCGGGTCGGTATTAGGTTATTCTTAGGATTTAATTACGACTCAAAGGAGTCTGTAAAATACATTGATATGAAAATAAATTCAAGAATATCTCAACAAAGAATTAAATATTAATAAGGAAAATTAATAGGTCACAACGGTATGTCCGGAATATTTTTAGGACTTCTGTACATAAATAGTTAATGAACGAACATGTCCGAAAACACACCGAGAGAAAATAGAATTATGGATGGATGGCCAAAGGCCACTAAAACCCACGGCCAGCCCTCACCACCCGAAACCACGCATACATACACTCCAAAGTTTTCATTTTCTTCTTCCTAAGTTTCCCAAAACCAAAGCTCCATATCCACCAAAGTTTAAACTCTCAAACTCATCAAGAAGACAAGCTAGTAGCAAGGCTAGGAGTTCCTCTTCAATTGGAAGCAAGGACATCAAGTTCCATAACCCTAATCTTCCATAACCTAGGTTTTCATCCTTTCTTAGCAAGAAGGCTTAAGCAAGCAAGCAAGGCTTGATTTCATCTTTTCTCTAGCATCAACAAGCTCTTGAGGAAGTGGGTAACTCTAGTTCCTCACCCCTTTAATGGTGGATGCTTGATATGTGTTTATGTATGTAATTGTAGTTAGGCTTAAGTGTATGTGTATGCTTGATTTATTGTTGTAGAATTATGCTAGGACTTAGGGAGATAATTCTGAAGGGTCTTGTGACCTAGATTAGATAGGATTATTGTGCTTGGATTATGGGTGAAACTCAAGCAGGTGCCATGGGAGCAAAGGGGAGGAAAATGGAAGAAATGGTGCATTCGGTCTTCAAGTTTCGCCCAGTGGCCGCTGAGCGATGCTCTGGCGCCGCTGAGCGAAATGCCGTGAACTTCAGCGTTAAGCGGTAGGCGGTTACCGCTGAGCGATCTGAGGGCCACGTGGAAAGTCTGAAAAGATATTTTCTTAAAGGATAAAAGTCAGTGGAGATATTTTAAAAGTTGTCAGACCGCTGAGCGATGGAACTCTTACCGCTGAGCGATAAGAACTCCTATCGCTGAGCGAAGCTGTATCCAGCATTGAGCGCTATACCTCAAACCGCTGAGCGGACAATAGTTTCCGCTGAGCGGCTTGAGACTATGGAACTCCTCTTGAGGCACATAGTCCAGTATTTATTGCTATATCTGTGATTGATAGTTGAATTCTATGAAGTATATGATGTATGTGAAGGAAATGTACCGAACATGCATATTACATGTAATCTGTGATGAAATCTGTAGCATTTCATGCATTCATGATTCACCTAGTTTAAAGACACTAGAATTAACTCTGAGATGAGTAAAGATTCTGAAATGAATCATAGGGAACAAGTATGCCATGCTGCAAGTACAGAAATGCTGAAATGCTGAAAAAGGGCAAATGCCTAATGCTGAAAAAGGGCCACTGCCCCATGTTGTAAAAGGGCCAATGCCCAATGCTGAAAAAAGCTATATGCCACATGCTAAAAAGGCCGTGATCACGAGAGCCAAATAATAAGCCCATTTCAGTAAGTCCGAAAGACATACTGAAGATGGAAGCCTGCCACAGGTGGTGTCGATATGGCATACCTGGAGGTGTGTGGTTACCACGCCTTTGCATTGTCGAAAGGGGGCAAGCTAAGGTGGGGGTACAATATCCGCCCACTGTCGAAAGGTCCCGAGGGGGCACACGGCAGGTGAAAGCCCACCGCAGGAAGGTTCAGGCAGGGCCTACACTGAGGGTGCGAGGTTATTCCATCATACTAATGTCAACAGAGGACATTACTATGGTGGGAATAACACATATTCCAAAGCAGGTTTATGATGTCATATTCTGTTATGCACATGTACATTCTGTTAGGCATGTATATTCTGATAATTCTATCATGTTTATTCTGATGACTCTACTAGACATATTCTGATGAATCTGTCATGTTTATTCTGATGACTCTGTTATGCATACTCTGATGATCCTATTATACATGAACATTTGAATGTATAGTTCTGCTGTTATGTCCGTACCGTCAAGAGCATGCTCGAGACAGCTAGGTATATTCACGAAATGTTAATCAGCACGAGAACGTAGTAAGCAAGAGTAGTTCCCTATCACATAGTAATGTAGATAAAGCCGTTCAGAACTTAGGCCAGATAATAAATAGTAGGATATTTAGTATGTATGTTCACTTAGAGATCTCTGAACGGCCTGAAGTCCAACCTAATTTGATACGAGACTCAGGAACTAAAGTTATTTCCATTGAGAACCTACCGTTCTCACCCCCACTGCTTTATGACTTCAGGTACCGAAGATGAATCTTACTTTGAGGATGCAGACGAGACGCCAGCTGAGCCATGAGCGGCTAGGAGATAGATAGATGTTTAGATTTTTGCCAAGGCCATGCTGAGTAGTATTTCAGTAGTCCTTTTATTTTGATGTGATGTACTCTGACTTATGTATTCAGTACTCCAGTTTATGTACATGTGATGTATATCTTACTTACTGTATATACCATTATGTGACTTTGTCTGATGAACCACCTGGATATGTATTGGATGCTTTACTATCCTACAGTTATACGCTTTGTTATACTGTTCATTCTGACGCATGGCTCTATTTTAGTAATTATTCAATATACATGAGAAGTTTAAAATTGGTCCTTATTTTCTTAAATAACTATTTTCGAAAGATAACGATGGACTAAGGTATTCCGATCAGATAGAAAACAACCTAGTGAGCTTTGTTTACTGCGTACGGGTAAACATTTAGCTAGGGTGTTTCACTTCGCGTATATACATAGGCCGTCTCGAGCGTTCTCTTGACGACTACATAGACTTACATGCATTATCATATACTTATGTATCACATATTCATTCATCACATACTCATTCATTATGTATCTTATGCATGGGGGGAAACTGGGGTTCTCTTATGTTTCCGGCTAATTAATGGACCGGGGTAGCGTCCTGCTTGTTATATTGTCCCGGCCGACTAATGGACCGGGGGCCGCATCCCTCCGGCTAACTAATGGACTGGGGTCGCATCGTTTTTGTAACAACCCGACTTTTTCCCTTCGTTAAAATGTCATATGATAATGATAACTACTAGAGGTGAAATAAAATTCAAGAATTGATCTTAGTCTTGTAATGTTAGTTAAAATAATAATTCTGCGATCTCGTGACGTCTGGTGACGTTCAGGTCAAAATTAGGGTTTTATTATAATTTTCTTACGACTCACAGGAGTCGGTAAAATATATTAATATGACATTAAATGTAAGAATACGTCAATTAAGATTTAAATATTAATAAGAAGAATTAATAGGTCACAACGGTATGTTCGAAATATTTTTAGGACGTCCGGACATAAATAATTAATGAATGAACGTGACCATAAACACACTAAGGGCAAAATAGGAAATATACATGACCTAACTCCCCTAAATCACCCACAGCTGCCTTTCCCCCATGCAAACCCGAAACACACACACCAAAACACTAAGTTATTTCCTTTTCTTCTCCCTAAGGTGCCAAGACTTCAAAGCTTCCAAATCCATCAAGATTCAATCATCATCCTTTGCTTTCATCACCTTAATTCACCCTTAACTTCACCAAGAGGATAAGCAAGTGGTAAGGTGGTGAGTTTCTCTTCATTTGCAAGAAGACATAAGGCTTCCATAACCTAGGTTTTCCATAATCATCCAAGGTTTTCATTTCTAGGTCAAGAAGGCTCAAGCAAGCAAGCAAGGCTTGATTCCATCTTTCCTCAAGCATCAAGAAGCTATTTAGGAAGTGGGTAACTCTAGTTCCTCACCTCTTGATGGTGGTTGAGTGCTTATGTGTTTAGAGAATTATGTGCCTATGTATGTGATTTATGGATTTTATGATGAACTATGTTAGAAATGATGCTAAGCTTAAGAAGACAATTCTGAAGGGTCTTGTGACCTGGATTAGATGGAATTATTATGCTGGATTATGTGTGAAACTCATGTAGGGTTCTATGGAAGCTAAGGCATGAAAATGGAAGAGATGATGGTTTCGGTTTTCTTCTCTCGCACAGGGGCCGCTGAGCGGAGCCTTAGGCGCCGCTGAGCGGAGCCTTAGGCGCCGCTGAGCGAGATGAAGCTACGTGGAAAGTGAAAAAAGATATTTTTATTTAAGGCAGTTTCGAGGATTCGAGAAGGCGGTCCGCTGAGTGGTAAGCATGTACCGCTGAGCGACTCAAACCGCTGAGCGGACCACAGTTTCCGCTGAGCGGCTTGAGGGCCATAACGTTTATGGAACCCCTCTTGAGGCACATAATCCAATGTTTTATGTGATGGCTATGATTGATAACTGAATTATATGGAGTTTATGCTGTATGTGAGTATGTGAAGAATATGCCTGAACATGCAAATTACATGTAGTCTGTGATGGAATAGGTAGCATTTTATGCATTCATGGTCAACCTAGTTTAAAGGACTAGAATTAACTCTGAGATAAGTCAAGATGCTGAAATGAACCATAGGGAACAAGTATGCCATGCTGCAGGTACAAGTATGCTATGCTGCAGGTACTCAAATGCTGAACATGCTGAGATAGGGCCAATGCCCAATGCTGCTGACCCAGGGCCAATGCCCCATGCTGCTGAAACATGGCTATATGCCACATGCTGAAAAGGGCTAAATGCCCCCAATACAAAATGGCTATATGCCACATGCTGAAAAGGCCGTGATCACGTGAGCCACTATGATTCCACTTCAGGAGGTCTAGGTATCCTGAATGTGGAAGCCCGCCACAGGTGGTGTCGATATGGCATACCTGGAGGTGTGCGGTTACCACGCCTATGCATTGTCGAAAGGGGGCAAGCTTAGGTGGGGGTACAATATCCGCCCACTGTCGAGGGGTCCCGAGGGGGCACACGGCAGGTGGAAGCCCATCGCAGGAAGGTCTAGACAGTGTCGGCCTACACTGAGGGTGCGAGGTTATTCCGTCATACTAGTGTCAACAGAGGACATTACTATGGTGGGAATAACACTTATTCTGTTATGCTATTACATTCTGTTATGCTGTTACACCTTGTTATGCTGTTACATTCTATTATGCTGTTATATTATGTTATGCTGATACATTCGGTTAGGCATGTATAACTCTGTCATGTTGAAGCTGCTGACTATGCTGAGCATATTATGCTGATTCTGTTATGCTTACTCTAGATGACTATGTGATGCATACTCTGATAATGATGTTATGCTGAATTGATTGCTGAATGTATTCTGTGATGTATTCTGATTATTCTGAATGTATATTTCTACTGTTATGCCGTACCGTCAAGAGCACGCTCGAGACGGTTATGTATATTCACGAAATGTTAATCAACACGAGAACGTAGTAAGCAAGAATAGTTCCCATGTCACATAATAATGCTGATAAAGCCGTTCAGATAGGCCAGATAATAAACAGTAGGATATCTAGTATGTATGTTCACTTAGAGATCTCTGAGCGGCCTGAAGTCCAACATAATCTGATATACGACTCAGGAACTATAGTTATTCCACTGAGAACCTACTGTTCTCATCCCCCACTGTTTTATGACTTCAGTTACAGAAGATGATGATTCTTATTTTGAGGATGCAGATGAGCCGCCAGCTGAGCCATGAGCGGCTCGGAGATAGTTAGACATTTACATTTTGCCAGGGACATACTGAGTAGCATCCCAGTAGTCCTTGTATTTTGATGCTGTATATTCTGGATTATGTATTTGATGTTTTGAGCTACGTATATATTGTGTATATCTTACACTATGTGACCTTGTATGGTGGACTCAATGTATGTATATTACCTGTTCTAATTATGATAATGTTACCCGCTTTGTTATATTCGTTTTATTCCAACGCATGGCTCTATTTTAGTATTGATGTAATACAAGCAAAAGTTCAAAACGGGTCCTTATTTTATGAGCAATGACTATTTTCAAAAGACAACTATGGACTAAGGTATTCCGACCAAGTAGACAACAACCTAGTGAGCTTTGTTTACTACGTACGGGTAAACAGTTAGTTAGGGTGTTTCAGTTTTCATCTTGAGTCCTCCCACCCTTGTAACTGTGGCCTTCGAGTTACAACCTACTTCTGCTCCTTTATTGATGATGACCAGGCAACGCTTTAACCTGAGTGGTTGGGAACCACCCCGGATAACTAATGTTCCGTCCATCGATCATCAATAGAGATAACCATCCACCTGCTGGGATGGCGAGGGGATGGTCCTGTGACACAAACCGAGCGGGGACTCGTTCAACATTATCGTTATCATAGTCATTATCTTTAGGTGCGACGTCACCCTTTTATCATTTATCTTTTCTTTTGTCCATTGTTTCTATTCATCATCATTAACCAACCCATCTTGCTGGATTGGTGAGAGGCGTGTCCGTAGACGTGCCAAGAGAGGGATTTCCCTAATCATATAACTATGTACTTTAAGGCACACCAGACCCTCGTGGCAGGAATCCTTCTTCAGATATCATGGTTCCCTAAAGTCCAATTATGCTTTTTTTATAACATTAGGTGATGACCTCTAGTTATCTACGGTCGTCCTAAGTCGAAATGATGACCGAGTCTTCATGATGCATACTATTATAAGCACAACACATAATTACATAGTTATTACAATCATTTGATTATATTGAAACAAATTATCTCTTTATATAGCATTGTTACTGATGTAGATGTGCTATTATCTATGTACATATAAAAATGTGAACTAAGCACCTGTATTATACTACGTTTTTATAATTTATCAATTAACTATATANTATTAAATATGATTTATTTAAATATATGATAACTTTTGCAAGACACACGAATATATAAGTTTTCATAATATGATTGCACAATTATTATTATAATAGATTCGAAACAGTGTGATGATAACAAGATATTATATAACTATATATAATACTTTTAGATCCATTTACTTAAATCTATTTAATTTATGTATGCTTATCTACTAGTACTCTAACGTTAATTCTTATTTAATAGTACGACATCTAGTTATAAATGTTATTTAAATAATTTTAAAGGTATGCAGTCATAAGCAAAAATAAAGCCTTAATACTATTCTACATTATCTATCCTATAATGATATTTAATGCCACTGGGTACCTATTACTAAACATAATTCTGTTGTGGTTTTCTTTTCTTTGTTAAACATGATTTGCTAGTTGGCAAGATACTTGATATAATTGTTTAAAATTTATGATCGTGACTAAGATATAATATAAATATAAATATATATAATAATGAGTGCAACTTAATTTATAATAAAGGAATATTCTTAACAATATAATACAAACTAAATAATTTTTCCATATGTAGTATAATATACTAAAATTCCCATGTCTGTCATTGTACAATATAAAATATTAACACCTTCTTTTATTCATTTCCCTAAACACAATGTTGCTCGATTTCATCATTATCAATAGTTTTGTTCATCAAATTAATTGTTTAAATTTATTTAACTTGTATAAGAAATACAACGTACAAATATAACACCAAAATATACACGCCTCATAAATTGCTCAGGTAACATGTATACCTTCTTTAAGATCATACAATTGTAAATAACATATTCATCTTAGGCACAAGTACATTTATATTTTTTCCTAACATTAAAACTATGTAAAACCATCATCACATCGTTATCTCTATATATTCTACATAATATTTTCTATGTTACATTCTCAGATGTAAGCACATAAAATAGCATAACAAAACCACATAGACAGTAGGTCTAGGATCACTCACTTCCTAAGCTTTTTCTGAATCGGTAGAAGTGAAGAGAAAAATATCCTCTTCGCGTTGGTGTGCTCCTCATATTTTTCCTGAGTCCGACAGCGTAACCGCGATGTGCACAACTAGAACCGAAAACTTATGAAAATAAAGAGAATTCTGAAGCAGTTTGGCAGTGAATGCTTGGCTATTTATAGCCAAGGCTTTGGCCTCAGCAGAAAGGAAAAGAAAGAGAAAAAAAAAAAGAAAAAAAGAATGCATTAAATGCATTTCATTCTTACCCCCTGCAACATTTAATGCCATAATGGCACATTTAATGCCTTAATGGCACTTCATTCATCCCCCTTACAGACCATCACGTGGTCAGTTCGCCATGTGTCCCATCCTGTTCTTCTTTGATTATGTTTGATCGCGTCTAATCGTTAATTGCTCGTGTACGGATATCCTAAAAAATATTTCGGGCACATAGCCGCGATCTTCTAATTTTTCTAGTCATAATGGGATGTCCGGTAAAGGTATTTGTGAACATATTTTTGTGAGAGTATATTTTACAGATACCATTGGAACCTGACGAAATTTCGGATTTGGCCGAAAATTGGCACGGACCTTGCGGCATCCCGCAAGACCATGAAACAATTATTTCAACTGGCGTTTGAAAGAGATAAGTCTTGTAAATAATTTTTCCTGTCCAAATAATCGTCCTTAATGTACTTTTAATTAAGCAAAATTAGGATTTAAGCGAAATCTTCATAAGGGGAGAATTCAGGATGTTACAGCCTGCACCAATTTGTGAACCAATATGACAATGGTTAGTTGCTTAATAACAATTTAAATATATTTCAAGCTAGTGTGCGGTGTTGACGAGTTGGGTTATGTCCGGGTGAATTAAGATGTTAGGTCTGTGACCATCGTGTGGTTAGGTCTCATGATGCCAGGGTTTTAGGTCTCAATTTAATAGCTTATGATTGTTATGTTTATTGTTGTATAAGGCGGATTACATGAAATTATTTCATTTGGGTATGGTTAGCTCGTGGCAGGAAGGTTCAAGTAGAAGAAGAAGTGGATTTCAAAGACTTTAATACTTCGACTAATTGTGCGTCCAAGATTTTATTTGAGAGACAGTTTCAAGCCGAGTATACTCTTTCAAAGTATCGAGAGGTGCAAAAGGAATTTTGTGCCAAGATTGATTGCAATGCAATTATGAAGTCACAAGATGAGTTAAGGGCGGTGTACAATGTGGTGGAAGATAGTTTAGGTTCATGGGATAGGTCATATAAGGTGGAGTTTCAAGTAAACAACAATGAGGTCAAGTGCATGTGCAAGCGGTTTGAGTTTAGCGACATTTTATACAGTCATGCCATTACTGTGTTGGGTGTCCAACGAGTGAAATAATTGCTGCAAAAGTATATATTAGAACGATTAGGCAAGAACATAACTCAAAGACACACCAGGATAAAGAGCAGCCACGACGAAACTTGTGTGCCAACTGTTACAGCTCGTTATGATGAAGCTATTATGATTTCATATGACCTTGCAGAAGTCTCATCAAAATCTGAACAACGAAGTAGATTTTATATAGAGGGACTAAAGAGCCTTGAGCAACTAATGATGGATATACCATGTCAAGCAGAACAAACATCGTGTGAGAAACAGGCAACAAATGTAATGGATGAGAATCTTAGGGATGTTAGGAGCCTAAAACGGGGTAGAAGGAAGGGTCATCGAAATATGCTTCAGAATCAATCTTTAATAGAGAAAGCCATAAATAAAGCAATCAAGAAAGACAAGCTTGTTTTGTTGGGCGAGAACATGAGTAATGGTTTGGTAATTTTTATAAAGTATCTACAGACACAACCATTTATAATTATGGACACAATCCATTTATCAATATAGTTTTGAAGGTTAGGTCTCTAACCATTATAATGTTATTGTTTTAATGAGTTAACAATTAGGTTTACCAGAGGTAAGTGATTAGGTCTCATGTTGCTTAAATTGTAAGTCTTGTCTTGTACTATACAATTTGTTTTGAAAAAAACCAAAACAGAATACAATTAGTTGCAGCGTTTTATTTTCGGTGTGCCCTTCTTTCCTTTAAGTATCTCATCTATGCTAGGATCACAATATGGGCTATGCGTATTCGCACTTGCTTTTGTAACTCTAGATAGCAACCTAAGAGGGGGTGAATTAGGTTTCTCCTGTTTTTGACGGATTTTGGTTCTTTGAAAGATGGTGAATGTTATGAAACCCTAATTCCCAAATTATGAACAAGACCCAGAAATAACCGAATAGATGTTAATGTTAAGGTAGCGGAAATTGTAAATTGCTGAATGTAAAAGTGTAGGGATTAGAAAGATCACATCGGAGAATTTATCCTGGTTCACCTTCAACCACCGAAGGCTACGTCCAGTCCCCTGTTTTGATTTAGGGATTTTTCCACTATGTAAACTTGTGTTGTGTACAACCTCACAACTGAGGCACTTACACCGACAACTTCAAGAGAACACAACCGTTCCCCTGATTACACAATGCCCTCACCGAACACTACGGTAATAATTAGAAAACCACACTGAACACTACGGTGTTTACAAAACCACACCGAACACTACGGTGCCACAATTGATTCACAATGGCTTTGCCAATCCTAAATTCAAGGTTGAAAGTTTTCCTGAATAGAAAACACAAATGATATAATAGTTAAGGCTCAAAGGGCTTTCTTAAGATTTGGATTGAAACACCATTGAAATTTGATTAGAACTTTGTGAATATGAAGTAATAATTGAGTTCTACAGTGGTGTTTTTGTTCTGCATGAGTTTGGCACTTATATAGGCAGAGGTGCCTGTTCATGAACCATTACCAATGCATACAGATGCAAAACAACGCATTGTTTCATGAAAAAACGCACCCATTCGAACGTGTAATCGATTAACCAAGTGTGGTAATCGATTACACACCAGGTAACTGCCAATTTTCAAATTCTGTGTGATGTTAATCGATTACCATAAGTGTGTAATCGATTACATACACAACAAATGCCAATTTTGAAAGTTTCTGAGGTGGTAATCGATTACCATAAGTGTGTAATCGATTACACACATGAAAACCACTTATTTTCAAAATTCTCGAGTTGGTAATCGATTACAGTAAGTTGGTAATCGATTACTCATGTAGAAAATGTTATATTTTCACATTTTTTTATGCTGGTAAACGATTACTGAAATCCTGTAATCGATTACTGAACTACTGGTAATCAATTACTGAAATCCAGTAATCTATTACTGACACAACAAAGTGTTTTCCAAGTGTTGCAAACCCTAGAGAAGTGTTGCTAAATGATTTTAGGATTTTAGCAAAAGTGTTAGACTTGTTAGAATGAAAACCTTATGAGCCATTACCCATGATATCAATAACAAGTGCTAACTATTAAACTCTAAGATAAAGACACTTGAACCTTCAATATGATGATCGGTTGATCGTTGCAATTCATCGGTTGTCTTTGCATTTTTTCTTGCTTTTGGTTGATGTGAGTTATCTTCATCAACCAAGCCATCAATGGTCAGAGAAAGAATCTTCTTCACAGCTTTTTGTTCCTTTTTGCTGTGCCTTGTGTATTTGTTTGGCCGGTTTGGCTGGACCATTTTGACCAATTGTTCAAGCATCTTGTTGGATGGGTGAAGGATCATGTCACACAAAAGTTGCTTTCGCAAAATAGCACAGTCGGTCTGTTAGACATAACCACATAATTAATATAAACATAACCAAAATGGGTAAAAAGACAAAACCATAGTACCCAACAAGACATAGCCTTTCTACATAACTACACCTAACCACTAAATATTAGCAAACACAACCATATAATATAAATTAGACATAATCTTATAGTATACATAGACACAACCATGTTCAACAAAGAGACATAACCATATTGTGAAAATAGACACAACGACCTTAAACAAAACACTTAATTATTTTAGTTATGTTTTGATATGCTTACATCGGTCAAGTTTGGCATTTAATGCCAGACATCCACTACTCCATGTTTCTATGGTGAATAAGCCACAATCATGCCTGCATTTGTACAATTGTAAGATTAATGCAATGCAAATAAAATTTTTCATAGTAATAAAATGTGTGAGTAGTTAAAGTCACGTACGCATTAGGCTGCTTTGGCATGTCCAACCAAATTAGTTGGAATCCATTCCTTATGTATTTGAATTTTGGGTTGGCTTTCTTGTACAAATCCTCTGTGTACATCCCATGAACTAATGATATAGTGGTCACAAATTGGCAAAAAAATAAGAAAAGAAATAATTGTATTTGCAATAGAGATACGTACAACCACGGTGCATAGTTTTTCTTTCTCCTCGACGAGGCATTCACTGTGGAGCGAGCACAGGGAATACTGTTCGTGAGTTATAGTGTCGATTACAAACAGCCGCCAATGCTAGTGCAGGCAAAAAGGGACCATGACCTAAAACAAAATAACACATTAGTATAGGAAATTTATTAATAAAATGAAAGAAAAATTAATGACCAATATAGTTATTCTCACCCATCACTTGCCCTTTACAAGGAGAGGCTCCCATAAGTACGTTTCGTAATCAGGGAAGAGAGGCGTGTATTTGCCTTGTTCCTGCCACATCTTCCTGGCCTCATTGACCAGTCCATTCTACAATAACAGATCAAAAGAGACATAACCAAAATATATACAGAGACACAACCTATTTTCACTTTTAGACATAACATACAACTGTTGTATAAACTAAAATTAATTATACTTATAACCACATTGGGGCTCAGATAAAATACATTTTGACTCCGTGGGAAATAGTCCAACGCATTATGGAAGCGTATGTTACGTAAGTTATAAACTAAAATTAAAGGAAAAAAGAGAACTAAATTAAAACGTTTATTTACAAGATGAATGACACAAACATAAAAAATGGTGAGCAATATTTTTACCGCATCTTTAGTATATGTAGGATGCATCTGTGCCTACCAGTGAAAATAATTTGTAAGACAACTCCGCAACCGTGTGTTTGGTGTTGCGGATGCACCAACCATACAAAATATCACGAAATGTTTGGTCTGTGTAGACGTTGTATGTGGATCCTGCAACAACATTTGGTTGTAGAAGTGTTGGTGTGCGGGTAGTGCGATCACCACTGTGGGTGCTGACAGTGGGATTGGCTTGAAGATGGTTGTGGGTCAGGAATGAGATTTAGCAAGTTTGGAGGTGGTTGAGGGATGCAACTGCATCTTTTTGTAAGGTTGGCAATTGAGAAAGAGGATGATGGACCAGAACCTTAGGTGTAGATGGATGGGGGAATGACGGTCGTGCAGGAGGCACGTGAGTGGTTGAGTCTTTGACATTAAGGTCCAAACTTGGTATCCATAATGTCAAGCTCAATGGGCCAGTTGTGTGTCCGCGCTAAGATGCAAGTCGAAGCTTGACGCATCAAGCCCCCAACTTATCACATGGAGGACACTATGTACTTGTTAGATTCAAGTCCGTCTCCCCTTGTCGACATCTCCTAATGTTGTGGTCCTATCAACCCTGCCATGACAAACATGAAAACAATTGGATACTTATTAGACGGTATCAAGTCCCCATAGACAGGGCCAATGTTCTAGAGTAATTCGTACAGGGAACAATGTTACCTGAACACAATAGTAAATAGTTAATGAGACGCCTTGACGAAAACTCCAACGTGAGGTTCCTGGTGCAAGAGAGAAAGAGAGAGAGAGAGGCAGCATGGTGTACATGCAAAGTCACTCTGACACTCAGTAGGTATAAATATTAGGTGTGTATTCTAGAGATTGAATAAATGATACCTGATAGTGTGAGGGTTATGTGCTTTTATAGATGAGCGTGTGGAGATAAGATAGAGGTGTTTAAATGTTAGCTCCCCATATCTCGAGGAGGTAGCTCCTCTTATCTCAAGTTAGGGTTATTGTAACAAACTTGGAGGTTTTCGAGGTTGCTAATATTTCTCTACTTGATAAGCTTAACGACATACTGAGCGAACCATGTCTATAGTAAGTTCAGTCAACTCGGCCCGATGTCGTGAACTCGTCAAGCCCAAGTGAGACCTCAGAGGTCCTGATTAGACCTCACGGGGGTTGGCCCTCATAGAGGTTGGACCACGCGGAGTTGGACCTCACAGAGTTAAACCTCATTGGTCTATGTTGGACCTCGTAGAGGTCGGGTCCGTCGACATAATTCACCTCAATATCTATCCCGTGACAGTTTCAGTGTTCATCATGAAGATATTACTTCTATTATCCTTGGCCATGATTGAAAGAAGCAGATTAAAATTGGTAGAGTTCACACAATTATTGGATTAGTTGTTGTAGACGAGGAAGGTGGTGGATGATAGGGATGATGAAGATGGGGTTAGAGTTTCATGGGTTGTTAATCGGGTGGATTGATTAATTCCGCTTTTTTTGGGCATTAGTGTTCTAAGAAAGAATATTTCTATTGAAGAATTAGGGCTGTCAAAATGGGTCCGGTCCGTTTTCCCGGTTAAATGGATGGACTTTACATGCAAAAAATAGGCCGGTGAAAATTTGAAAAAATGGACCGGCCCGTTTAGGCCCGTGGACCTGCCCGTTTATCCGTGAATTTTTTTTTTAATTTTTTAAATAATTCTTTTTGAATTTTTTAAATTTTTTAAATTTTTTTTAAAAAAATAAACGGGCTAACGAACGACCTAAACCCGTGGATCGACTATAAACGAGTCAGACCCTAAAAATATCCATATTTTTTGCCCAGCCCGTTTAGGCCCGCGGACCATAACCGGGCCGGCCCGCTTGTTTTGACAGCCTACCAAGAATCGTGCTTAAATACAGCACATCACATCGTTTCAAAGCGCAAGCACTTCCGTCTTCTCCCTCCCTCCCATTTCCCGGGTTTCCGTATAATTCCGTTCCACTCCCAATAAAACAAAACAAAACAAAGCAAATGGCTCAACTTCAAGTCCCTGCACTTGAGCCCTTCAAATTACACTCGTGCAAGCTCACGCACATCCTCTCTTTCTCCTCCTCCTCCTCTCGCCATCCCTTTCCCACCTTCAGCTCCAAACCCTCTCTTCATCTCGCATCGCTCCGTCTCTCTCCCCATGCTCACATTCACACCCTCCCTCATCGTCCCCTACCACCCACTCTCCGTACCCTCACTCGCACACTTTGCAGCATGCACAAATCCGGTAAGGCCTCCCCTTTTGTTACCGTCAAATACGCTTCGCATGTTGTTGGGGGGTTTTTGACTGACTTGGGCATTTTCTCGAACACTTGCGGCGCAAAATTTCAATCTTGAAACACACTTGCTGTTGTTCGTCTTGCGTTGTTTCAGCTTTAGTTTTTGTGGAACTATGTGATGTGAATTGAGTGCTTGGTTAGATTAGATATGACTTCACAGCTGGAGCTTGGGAAACCGGAGCAAATGAGGGAACCCGAGAAGCGAGTCAACGGGATATTCTGGATCATACTCCTCAACATTGGGATATTCATCGCTGACCATTTTTTTCGGGTACCTGGTTGTGTTAGTTACTGTTGTGAACTAAGATAATCTTCTGTTTATGTCCCCATTTCAGAAGTTGTTGTGTGACATTGTTAAAGGGAGGTGTAATTCATGGTGTGATCTGAATAATTTATTACTAGGTTAATGATGTCAAAGCTTTGTACTTGTACCATAACTGGCCTGCTTGGTACCAGTTCGTCACAGCAACCTTTTGTCATGCTAATTGGTCAGTCTTACTCTCCTATTTCTGTTTTCTATAGTTGTTCATTGTTTAACTATTATTTTTTTTAAAAAAGTTGGATGGAATTTCCATCGGATGCAGTTTATTTATTTATTTATTTATTTTTATGTTGTTTTCCTGATGAACTGCTTTCTCATTAATCTCATTTTACAATCTGACTTCCGCCTTAACTTGTTCAGGAAGCATCTTTCTAGCAACCTTTTCTTCTTGTACATTTTTGGTAAGGAAGTCACTTTTCTTTCCTGTATGCAAACCAAATTGTTATTCTGGAGCTGATGCTTGAGGGTTTGTTAATTCGTTGTTTATGCAACAGGAAAGCTTGTTGAAGAAGAGGAAGGAAACTTTGCTTTGTGGATTTCTTACATTCTTACCGGTGTTGGAGCAAACCTTGTTTCGTGGTTGGTTTTACCAAGAAATTCAGTTTCTGTTGGGGCTTCTGGTGCTGTTTTTGGGTTGTTTACTATCAGTGTCCTTGTAAAGGTACCTGGATCTCTACTGTAAGTTTTGCTTTTCATTTGTTTCCAATTATGGTTCCATGTTCTTACAGTTTTGCTTGCTTTAACTGGGTTTAGATGTCCTGGGATTGGAGGAAGATCATCGAAGTACTTATTTTGGGTCAATTTGTTATAGAGAAGGTGAGCATGAACAACAAACCTTTTGTTCCTTGTCGTGTAAAGTAACTGCTGCTGGTAATGGAACTTAACTAATGTCCAAAAATTAGTATTACAAATATATTTGTCAATTAATAATTCTAGAAAACATCAAGATCTTTTGGGTTTGTATATTTTACATCAAAGATCTGTGAACCTAACATTATGTTGTTTGCCTTTGCTCTGTGTGCAGTATCATGATTTGTCGTGCTACATACGTGATTTTGAATGTACTATGATGTCTTTGATGTTTTTTAATAATCATTTAACTATCCATTTGTTTGAAAAGATGAAATGTGCATCTTTTAATTTCTTACACATTTGGGTTGTGTTTGAACTACCAGTATCAGTGTTCTCTATAATTGATCTTTTCTTTGTGAGTTGTGACTGTTATAGGTGATGGAAGCAGCCCAAGCTTCAACATCATTATCAGGCACCTTTCGTGGAGGCTACCAGTTGCAGAGTGTCAATCATATTGCACACCTTTCTGGTGCTCTTGTTGGTGTGCTTTTGGTTTGGCTCCTAAGCAAAGTCCCTTCTGACCCTTCAGATCGATAATTCACCTTGCACAAGAAAACTGGCCAAACTACAAATGTAACTTTGCTCAACCAATATTTCAAATCAGTAGTGTCATATGTTTTGCTTTTTCAGTGACTGTCGATATTTGGCTTCTAAATAACAGTAACATATCAATAATTGCAAGGGTATTATTATCTTTGTTAAGAACCGAGAACGCTTACTGCATGCCTACTGCAAACCATTGAAATCAAACATTCTGTTTAATGCACTGTTCACGACAGATAGCACTAGACCTGTTAATTTAGGACTTTTATGAATGTAAACTCAAGTTTTCTGGATGTGTACAAGTAATAACGTTAGAAAACTTGAGAGTATGAATGCCAATTTATGCATTTTGTAAGTTTATAATCAAGTTTCAGTTCTAGAGTGATGTGCTCCATGGTAATTGTATAGAAACTTGAAGGAATGTATAATGTACAAAATTACTCGGCAGTTTGAACTGTCAATGCCAATGTGTGGCTTTTGTATGCAAATTAATTGTTATAACCAAGTTCTAGTTCCAGAGTTAGTAGCATAATAGCAATTATTAAGAACTTGACAATTAAACATTGTTTTTATGGTGTTTGTCCATTGAAGTTTCAGTTCTAGAATTGTGAGTACAAGAACTTATGTACAGAAACTTAATTAAAGGAAACAATGTCTTATAGACAAGTTTAATATGACAGAATTACAAGTGAAAATGGAAAGGAAAAGATAAGATGTTTAATCTTACAAAAGAAAAAGAAAATGAGAAGTTTAGAATGTGTACTTGACTTTTCTCGTGTTTTGAGTAGCCATTGGAGGTGTGAGGGCAAGCATGTGAGCGTGTTTGCAAGTGTATAATCCTAGGAGCTTATTTAAAAAATGTGCATGATGGATTCTATTTATAGAGAAACTCAAGACCTTTCTAATACCTTCGCGTCATGACACTTGAATTTGAATTATGGCGCTTTGAGCATTGATTGTTATGTAACCACTTTTTGGCACCTTTGTGTCATTGGTCTTGAATTTGAATTATGGACGTCAAATGATGCTTCCTGATGAGAGACCCTCAAAACCCAGTGGTCTGACTGCCCACGTGTCTTCAATCCAACGAGCCACTTGTTATATTTTTAGCCCTCAAATTTTCTAGTCACTGCCATGATTTTTAGAACCTTGATCCGTGTCAACTCCACGTGTCAAGCCTTGGACCATTGGATGAAAATTACATTTTCATCCATCTTCACGTTGTCATGTCACATGTCGCATCATGGATCCTTGGATCATGAGTAACCGTCATCTCTCATGATCGAGTGTTCATGACCAATCTGTCATGTATTTGGTGAAAGACTTGAAATTTTTTTTTTCTGAGTTCTTCATAACATTAAGGTCCCTTATATTCCATTAGTCCCTCTACTCTAGGACTATAGGTGCCCTTGGCATTGTCATGACCCATAGTGTCGAGCTCAATTTGTCACGGGCAAAAATAAATTTTTAGTATAACACAAACATTATCAAACACAATAAACTGTCACACTCTCTCTATTGCTCCGCACCCACTCTCTCATAAACAAATATAACACCATAAATAAACAACATTATAATACTAGGAAATAAATGTTACAAAACTCATAGATTAACATTACAACACGCATAAACAAACATTATACTATAGATAAACAAACATTACACCGCACAAAAAATGTAGAATTAAACAAACATTACAACACACATACACGAACCTACACTACACCGACCATTACACCACAAAGAAACAAACATTACAACACTAAAATAATACATAAAAAAACATTACAACACATAGAAATAAACATTACACCACACAGAAACGAAGAAATAAATAAACAAACATTACAACACACTGAAGCAAACATTACACTACACAAAAACGAAGAAATAAGTAAATATTACAACACTCATAAACAAACATTGGATCACTCTGAAAAATTACAAAACATAGTGAACAACTCAGATCAGAGAAGAATGTCTTCATCTAAGCTCTTCATAACATTTTAAAAAAATGAATACGAACAAAAAAAAGCAAAAACAAAGGAAAAACTAAGAAAAAGAAAAGAACAAAAAAGGAGTAATAGAGAAGAAGAAAATGTGCAAAATTAAAAATAAATTGAGATTACAAGTTAACACAATTGAAAAAAAATGATGGGAGAGTTTGGAATGTGAGAAACGAAAGATATATCTAAATACTGTATGTGTATTATTTCTAAAGTGCGCATTTTACAAAGAGTGATGTACCTATTTATAGGCTACTTACAAATAAGAACTATTCCAAGAGATGGGAACTAAGAAACTAAAGAAGATAAAACTTAACCTAAAAGATCTTAACAACTTAACATCTTAACATCCTCCCTCAAACTCAAGTAGGTCGTGATGAGAACATATTGAGTTTGGAAACCAAAGTGCGGAAGTGACTAGGATGATGAGCTTTGGTCAACAGGTCGACTAGTTGTTCAAGAGTCCCTATAGAGATAGGTTGAATAGCACCACGCAAAATGTGCTTATGGATAAAATGGCAATCAATCTTAATGTATTTGGTACGCTCATGGAAGACATCGTTATGAGAAATCTGAATAGCGCTACAGTTATCACAATAGAGATTAGTAGGAGAGGATTGGGAAATGCCCAAATCATTAAGGAGCCAACATAGCCAAAGAAGCTCGGATATGGTGTCAACAAGAGCCTGATACACAACTTCGGTACTAAAACGAGCTGTCAAGGTCTGTTTTTTGCTACGCCATGAGATAAGAGAATCCCCAAGGAAGATAAAAAAAACTAGTCGTAGAGCGACGATTAGTGGGATCACATCCTCAATCAACATCAGAGTAGGCTTGGAGAATCAAGGGAAAAGAGGCAGAGAAGTGAAGCCCATGGAATAGTGTTCCCTTGACATAATGAAGAATGCGAAAGATAACAGCATAGTGAGTAGATCACGAAGCAGTCATAAATTGACTAACCAAGTGCAAAACATAGAAACTATCAGAACGAGTTATCGTCAAGTAGATCAAGCTCCCAACCAGTTGTCTATAAAAAGTAGGATTATCAGGCATGAAGTCATCTGTTAGCATAAAGCGAACATTTGTCTCAAGAGGGGTGGGTTCTGTTCGACTATCTGTAAGTCCAGCTCGAGAAATGAGATCGGGGGCATACTTGACTTGGGATAAACAGATGCCCTCAACGGAGGATAGAACTTTAAGACCCAAAAAATAACTAAGAGGGCCAAGATCCTTCATTTCAAAATGGTGGCTCAAGGACTTTTTAAGATTGGTAATGCCTAAGGTGTCATCTCCAGTAATGATCATATCATCAACATAGGGGAGTAGTAACACAGAACCTTGATCAGTCTAACGGATGAAGAGAGCAGAGTCATGTGGGCTAGATAAGAACCCAAGTTGACTGAAAGTAGTGCTAAAATTGGAAAACCATGCTTGGGGGGCTTGCTTAAGGCCATACAAGGCTTTTCGTAGAAGACATACCTTGTTTGGTGGACAAGCGTAACTTGGGGGAGGTCTCATGTAAACTTCTTCCTCTAAGTGACCATTGAGGAAGGCGTTCTTAACATCCATTTGACTAAGAGTCCATCTTTGAGTTATTGCAATAGCAAGTAGAGTTCAGTCAGAGGTGATGCGAGCAACAGGAGTAAAGGTTTCCTCATAATCAATCCCATATTCTTGAGTAAAGCCCTTAGCAACCAAGCGAACTTTGTATCGTTCAACCGAGCCATCAGAGTGAGTCTGGATTTTGTACACCCACTTGCAACCTACAATTGTTTTATTAGATGAAGGATTAACCAAGTCCCAAGTATGAGTCTTCTCTAGTGCTTGTAACTCTTCTTACATAGCAAGTTGCCAATGAGGGTCTGTGAAGGCTTCCTTATAGGACTGAGGTTCATGTAAGTGAAGCATGGTAGAAAAACAATGATAATCACGAAGATAGGAAGATGAATTTCTTACCCTCATTGGACACTCAAGAGGCAAATGGATATTTGATGGTGGATCCACAATCGAAGCTTGTTCAACGGGAACTGTTATACTAGGAGAAAGGGGTGGGAGCTCACTAGGAGAACCTGCATCAGAGTCACTAGGAAAAAGATCAATGGAAGAATTAGTGAAAAGTGGGTTTGAGGTGGAAGGGATGGACTTGAACGTGGATAATGATGAGAACATATGGTGTTTCTAAAAGATGACGTTTCATGAGATATGAATGCGCTAAGAGATAGGATCCTAGCAACAATAACCTTTTGGCTCTATCCCATAGCCAAGAAAGCAACAAAGACGGGGATGAGGTTCAAGTTTAGTAAATTCATGGGGTTGAAGAAGCACAAAACAGGCATAACCAAAAATCTTTAGGGAATTGTAATATGGGGAAGAGTGGCAGAGGCGTTCAAAAGGAGAGACATTACCAAGGACAGAGGATGGGAGACGATTAGTGACATAGACAGCAGTCGGGGCAACTTCTCCCCAAGCACGTTCAGGACAAGAGGAAGAGATAATCATATCACAAATAGAGTCAAGAATGTGACGATGCTTTCTCTCAGCACAACCATTTTGTGGAGAGGTACCAGGACGAGAACTCGGATAGAGTGCCTTGTTTATCAAGAAATTTTAGAAGCTGTGAGTCACGATATTCCATGGCATTGTCACGTTAATAAAATTTAACTACCTTAGAAAATTGTGTTTGAACCATAGTGACAAATTTAATGTAAATTTGAGGTAGTTCATGGCGATTCTTCATTAGATAAATCCAAGTATAGTGTGAGTAATCATCAATGAATATGACAAAATAGCGAGATCCTCCCATGGTAGGAATGGGAATTGGTCCCCATACATCAAAATGTACAAGATCAAAAGGTGAATCAGAAACAAATAAACTTTTATTAAAGGATAAAGTCGGTTGTTTAGCTGTTTGACATGAAATACAATCAAAAGATTCACTATCATCCTAAAGTTCTTGTGGAAAGGAGATGAAAAATTTTTCTATACGAACTATGAGCGATACGTTGATGCCATAAGTCGATGGATGATGTGGAAGCAACGCAGATGGGTGAAGTTGATGGAACATGGAGACTAGTGAGCTCAAACAACCTTCTAATCTTACATCCAGTCCCGATAAATTTGCCCGTCCATGGATCCTGCACACACAATCAGAGGGAGAAAAAGTTATTTCATAACCGAGATCACAAAGTTGAACCACCGAGATAAGATGAAAATTTAGTTTGGGGATAAGATACATGTTTGGTTGATAAGTGCCCAATTTACGCAAATTTGCAACCATTAAAATGGCACTTATTCGCTAAATTGCCCCAAATTTGTATGTTTATAATATATTCTAAAGATGGATGCAAGCATAATTAAATGAAGAATAATCCCTGAAGAATGGAGCAAAAGGGCAAAAGAGGAAAAAGACAAAAATAGAAGTGGAGCGCTCAGCGGTGGCTAAGGCTCGCTCAGCGTACATGAGACAAAGACCGCTCAGTGGTGTACCTCGGCCGCTCAGCGGTGCTGCCACCAGAGCCACTTGCAGCTGCCGCATTTATTGGGCTAGCTGGCGCTAGCCTGTCATGGTGGCGCCGCCCCTGCAAAAGCTGCCGGAGCATTTATTACACCGCGTGAAGAGATAACGCCGCTCAGCGATAACCCCAAGCTGCTCAGCGAATAAGCCTTTATCGCTCAGCGGTGGTACCCAAACCGCTGAGCGATGACCATCAGAATTTGCCTATAAATAGAGGACCTGAGGCATTCATTCAATACATCCCTTTCCCCCACCAGAATTCATTCTTCTACCATTTCTTTTACACTTTAAAGCCTAGTTTAGTTTAGTAACAAAAAGGAGGCCGGTAAAGGAGCCAGGAGATCGAAGAAGCTCGGCGAGCCGCTGTCATGATGGCGTGATAACGTGTCATGGTAAGCGTCCAAACCTTGCCTCTGAGATTCTCTTGTAAGATGGATTTCTAATCCTCTTGTTGTTGGGATTTTGATGAATATTGTAGTATGATTGTATCCATGTACTTTTGCATATGAATTTATCAGTTTCTTATGATTCGCTTGAATGATTTTATACTTAATGCTAGCTTTTGTTTAGTGTTTTGATTCTTAATTTGAGACTTACTTGTATGAACGAAAGTTATACTAATTAAGTTGTAACCAAGTTAAGATCAATCTTGCTATGCTAAGCTAAGATTCGAGACTTAATTATTGTGAACGAAAGTTACAATGATAGGTCGCATCTAAATCAATTCATCTAATCTTAGTTGCCGTAACTGGAATAAGGATTAGCCGTTTTAACATCTGGAATAACGCTGGCGTACTTTGTTAAGCTTGTGTGTGAAAGTGACAGTTTACAAAGGAAACTTGTGATCTTTTCATGCGCGAAAGCGATGAACAAGTTAAGAACTGGTGGCGGGCAATCAATGAAATGATAATTCTGTGTAATAAGTAACTGGATGCATGAAACTATGATATGAATCAATTCCCAACAAGCTTCAGGATCTACCTCTGATTTGTTGCCTATTTACTTTTATGTTGTTTATTTACTTATTTAAACTATCAACAAATTTATCAATCCTTCACTTTATTGTTTAATTAACTAAACTCAAGAACGGTATTTTTGCAACTCCCTGTGGATACGACTATACCCGACTATACTGCAATTGGATCCCTTGTGGATCTAAAAGCCGAAAAGAAGGATATATTATTTTAAACGACTGAGAGTTCAAATTAAACTTTCAACAAATTTGGCAAAAGTTGCCGGAAAACGGAACTGTGTCAAATTAGAAAATGCAAATAGGCTTCCGACAAAAGCCTTGAGCAAACACGTAAATTTGGCTTTCATCATTGATAAAGTAAGATTGGACAAGGATGTTCATAAGAGACCCATTAGCAGTGTGTATAGAGGGTGAAACATCAGTAGTATAGAGGAAAGAAAAATCATGGGATGTAGATGTCATGTGGTTACAACATGCAGAATCAAAGTACCATCGATGATTACCTGAGGTGGTGGATAAAGCAACAGGAGTATTACCAGAAATGGAGATACGTTGTTTAAGGAAGGATTTGATATCACCAGTGGAAACAACAGATAAAGAGGTAGAAGATATAGAGGCTGGTGATCTAGTGGTAGCGGCAGTAGTGGAAAGGACAGGTTTGGAAGAGGTAGAACGAGGTTGAGACTTATGCTGAGAAGACTTGGGTGGTGGGTGATTAGGGCAATTCTCAATAAAGTGACCTGGCAACTTGAAGTATTGACAAACCAAACCAGGGTTGGCAGCAACGATGTCAACCAAGGCAGGACAATTGGAGGCAATGTGACCTTTCTTCTTACAATTGCGACAGTTGATGGTAGGGTATTTAGTATTTAGGAAGGAGGTGCCCCGGCAATGACAGTACTGACAATAGTTACCCTTGTTATCAGTAGCTGCAAATGCCATATCTTGCTGAGGTTGGAAGAGGCGCAACTTAATTTCTTCAGACTTGAGACGAGGAAGAGCATCCTTAAGAGTAAGTAAGGAATCTTGATGCAAAGGGGATGCTCGAACGGGTTCATAATCATTAGTGAGAGTCATCAAAAATTGGATAAGTCGGGTGCGATCATGATGTTTGTCATAACGCCTGGAATCACTTTTATGCTTCATGGTTGGTTCACACGAGCTTAATCGATCCCAAATGGCTTCCATTTGAGCAAGAAAATCATAAACAACTTGTCCAAGTGCTTGTTTCAGAGCATGTGGCTCCTTCAGTAACTGATATTGATGGGACAGATCAGAAATAGTGTAACAATTTTTCAAGTTGTCCCATACCTCTTTGGCAGTGTTAAAATGGCCAAACTGAAGGTAAATGCTAGGGGTGGAGGTATTTCGGAACCAAGTGATGATCTAATGATTCTTGCTGTCCCAATCTTCTAATTCATAAATAAAAGCTGGATCGTTAGCATCTTCAGATTGGACAGGACCCACAATGTCACTAGTTATATATGTCCAGAGTTTGCGACCCTTTAAAAAACCACACATTGCTTCAACCCAATGGGTGTAATTGGAACCGTTGAGCATAACAACAATAGGAAGAACAACATATGTTTTATCCATGATAAAAGACAAGCACAAGAGCAGAGGGAAAATGCATTATCAAAGTACAAATAGCAAAAACGGACCCAAAAAATGGAATTATCTCACCAAAAAACCTAAGGAAGGTGTAAGGAGGTCACCACGTCAGCACCGACTGGGATGCACAAGTCTGCCATGCCAGCAAGGAGGGGGAAGCCATGTCAGCGGCTAGTCAAAGAAGGAGACCAATCAACGCAGGTGAGGGAAGCTTGGTGACAGGCGGGTGAGAGTAGCAACGCCCCTAGAGCACGCAAACCGAGGAACGAACGTGCTGACAGGCGCATGGACGGAAGCTGCAGAGACAGAGGTGGCATGTGCGGGCGCGTCGGAAGGCGGCTGGGGGTGAAACTATGGCGATGGTGTCAGCGGAGGATGGCGAGGATGACGACGCTGGCAGTGACGAAAACGGAGCTTGACGTGTAGGACACCGAAACAAAATGCGTAGGGACACCGGAGGTGTGCGGCGGCACGTGGATGGGTTGGTAGGAAATCAAATTCTGACATCATATGCGGCGGAGGATGGGGAGCAGATGGCTGTCAACGGTGACGGAAAAGGACAACTGTAGGAATTAGAAAGTAGGTAGGATAGGAGCCTAGAATAAAGAAAAATAATGGCTTGCTGATACCATGTGAGAAACGAAAGATATCTGAATAGTGTATATATATATATATATATATATATATATATATATATATATAATTATTTCTAAAGTGTGCATTTCACAAAGAGATAGGAACTAAGAAATTACAGAAGATAAACCTTAACCTAAAATATCTTAACAACTTAACAAAATATCTTAACATCTTAACATGGAAAAAGAGATAAAGAATGAAAAAGAAGAATATGAGAAGAAGAGTGTGAAAGTGAGGGAGCATGAAGAAGAGGAAAGAGAAAATTCACGTTTAGTATGATTAAATGCAATTGTACATTTTTTTTGTTGCTTACAAAACATTTCTCTTGCATAAAAATAATTTTTCAAGACACATTCTCTCTTTTTCCCCCCTTCATAATATTGCACATAGTTGTAAGGGTGATCGGTGAGTCGAAGTGCCAACTTGTCTCTTTACCACCCAAAGAATAAAAGTTGCAGAATTAAAAACAAGCAATCTTGATAATACGAAAAATGTAAGGAGCATTTTGGTTAACAGAACATGAGTAGTTTTTGTTTGGTGGAGCATAAGAATGTAATCACATTATTAAAGCTTCACCTCCCCAATTCTTAGTTTAGGAATACTGCTGTACACGAATTTGCAAGCTGATATGTACCATGCTGCCACAGAAACTGTTTCTGGCACATGATGGAAAGCCCTTCACCGAATCTACAAACTTGCGAGTGGTGCTTGAATCGTGTTGTGAGAAATGGACTCTCCAAATCCCCGTCTCTCAGGAGTCTCCGGTTCCTCTTAGCTGCTAAAGCCGAGCCTTTGTGATTATTGGTAGCGACGGACGGGATCTTCAAGAGGCTGCAGAAGGGAGCACTGGTGAATAGCTTTTGGTAAATTCTATCAGAGTTTTCAGCTTTTGGTACGTTGTCCTCTTCCTCAACCGAATTGGTCACCTGCTTGGTTTTTGGTCTTTTCATGGCACTCAGCAGCCTGTTTGCCTCTTCTGCCAATCCAGCAAAGCACCAAGCTTCCGCAACAAGTGAGATTGTGGATTTCTTGGGAATAACGCGAAACTCTTCCATCATTTGGAGTATTCCTTCTGCTTTCCATGGCTGCTTTGCTTCGGCGTACCCCCAGATCAGGGTCTCAAAGGTCTTGAGATTTGGCGAGATCCCGAATTCACTCATCTTGTTGAAAACCCTGATGGCGTCGTCCATTCTCCCGGAACTGCACCATCCGCTTATGACGGTTGTGAGCATAACTACGTTCGGGGGGATGCCCGATTTGTCCATGGAATTCAGCAGCTCTTCAGCCTTTTCTGTTTCTTGCGCTCGAACGTAGGCTTTGGCAAGAATGCTGTATGCATGCACGTCTGGTTTTACACCAGATTTCAACATGTTATTGAAGACTTCCTTGCATTTCTCTAAGAATCCAGCTTGGCTCCATGCATTCATTATGGTGCTATATGTTATCACATCTGGTTTAATGTGGAACTCTTCCATCAACTTTAAAACCTACAAATATATAAATGTAAGAAATTAAACCGAATAGGCAGACATCCACTATACCAAAGAGATCAAATGAGTAATGCTTTCGTTTTTCAACAATTTAATTAATTGAAAATTTGTGGCGCCCTAATTTGACAAACACCTGAATCAAAACACATGATTCAGACAACAATGGTATAACCCTATAAATCCAATTTTTTTTAAAAAAAATTTATTGCTCTTTGGAAGGTTACAACCGACAAACCCCTTCACCATATAGCATGTTGCAAAAGAAAAATGACATGTTGAATCACATATGATTCTAACACTCTAACATGAAGAGCCAATATAACTGTATTAAGAAGACAGAGACACATTAGAAATAGGGATAAAAAGATTGGCTCTGGTAACGCCAAGAAGAGAGTTTCACACATTCAAATATACCATTGCTAGTTGCTAGTTATCTTTAGCCATTGCTTCTTGCTTTACAGCATATTTAAAATTGAAGTCAAGATAGTATATAGATTGATTCCATGTTGAATGCCTCTAAGGTCATAATCAACAGGCCTTATCTTAAACACACGCAAAGCAAGTTTAACAAAGAAAAAGAATTTCTGACCTACAATCACAAGTTCAAAGTTACCTCATCAACACCATCTTTATCCATCACATCCACAAAGCCATTAACCAGGGTGTTAAGTTCAATGACATTAGGCCGCAGGCCCAGTTCCTTCATCCTGTGTAAAAACCTAAGAGCTTCCTTTATTTTACCTTCTCTGCAGTATCCGGTTATGATGATGGTGCACGTTCGCGCGTTGGGCTCGAAACCGTTCCTCTGCATCTCCAGAATCAGTCCTTCCGCCTGAGCAGTCTGTCCTTTTTGAGCATAAGCCGTTGCTATGGTGTTGAAAGTGACAACATCTGGTTGCATTCCCGAAGCAGACATCTTAGCCACCACGTTCCAGGCCTCCGAGACATTCCCCAGCTTACACCATGCTCTGATGAGCATGTTGTATGTGTTGAGATTGGGTTTCAAATTTCCGTCGGTTAACATCCGGTCGAGCAGCTTCATTGACTCATCAGGCTTACCCGCAATCCCAAACCCTTTTATCAACGTGTTGTAAGTGCTAGTGCCTGGTCCTAGTCCACTTTCTTTCATCTTCTGGACGGCTCTCATGGCATCCTCCATGTTCCCAGATTCAGCAAATGCATTTATGACGGCGTTATAGAATATCGGGTCAGGCCTCATTTGTTTCTCTTCAACTTGTGAGACAATGGAATGTATGTGCTTGAAGCACTTCTGAATGGTGAGGGCGTTCAACATGGTTGTGTATGTTACTAGAGATGGCTGGTGCCCTGCTTCAATCAGATTATCAAAGATGACGCTCGCTTCCTGAGGCTTTCCCCTTTGTATCAGGACATTCATCAACTTTGTTCTCGACCGGACGATCCGGCAGCTATTCTTCCCAATGCAGAACGTGCAGCTAGGCTGACTGCCTGAATCTATATTCTTAGCAATGCCATTCATTTCACTCTTGCCATCAGAATGGCTCCCCTGCCAAATTACATACCGAAAGATAATCAATTTTGATCCGTAATGACTTCTCTTGATCTGCTTGTAGACTAGATTTTGACATGCTTTTTAACAAAAGGAACATAAATGCTCAAAAGAATCACCAACTTCACGGAAAACTGCAACCCAATCTTTTACTAACAAAAGGAACATAAAACTGCATGAATCTATGACTTGCCACCTATTGCTAAAGCCAAATCATCTTAAAGGCCTAAGCTTCTCAGAAGATTTGAAATCACCTATAACAATAACCGTTACTTGAAAATAAACTAGAACAGATGTAACAGTGAATATATATATACTCATTTAAATAGTACTTTTATCGAATTTTAGGTTACAACTCACAAATGAAATATGATGCATGCTGACCCTACTGATAACCTAAAAGCATCAGACACTAAAAATTAATTTTTCAAAGAAATACTAAACTTGCCTTCCTCTTGAGGAAATCTGGAAAGTGTTACTTAGCATTTTCTTCAAATGGTTGCATCGTTGCTTCAGTTATGAAACATCGAAGTTTTCTCCTCTCAAACAACCAGGAAATTTTACACTTCTAATTTACACTTCTTTTATTCTTCTAAGCAAGTTTCTATTTTCCGTTATCCACTGACCAGTCAGAATGTCAGAGTTCAGAAGGTTTATCGTTTGGCTATACAATGATCCCTCTTCAACTGTAGGGCAGTTGCAATGTGCATATTGAGTTCCTATAGAGGGGTTATGTACACATGTGCATAGGGTTAGATTTGTGCTACGGTGCAAAATTAAGATTCGGTTTAGCGAATATTTCTGTTCTCAAAAAGGATAAGTAAATTTTTTATATTTGGTAAAAAAAAAATGAAGTGTTTTCATTATTGGCTTTTAAAATTCATAGGAGCTCTTGGGAGCTCGCATAAGTAATTTTTTAAAACTGACTTATACTCTTTAAATATTAAAATACTATTATGACCTTAAATTTTAATTGTCATTATTACTCTCATTAATGTTTATATTTATTATAATAATTTTAGATATAAAAGGCATTTCTGGAGTTGAGCATCTCAGATTTCAACCAGGGGGTGTTTTCTGCAATTGACTCATACATAGTTGGAGGATATTTTGTACAATTTTGCCTCGTTTTTTTCTGGTAATAGTAAATAACACTCACATAGAATAAATTTTAGAATTTCTGACCAATAGCTATAACCTTGAAGAAAACGGAAATTGTATTGGCAAAGAAAAGAATACCATTCGCTGTTACAGCTCAAGAATTGATACGCGAATCGAGGCATCGCAGAGTAACTACTGTAGTACAAGATTTTAGCCAACTTAGAATTGAAGTTTCTTAGATTTAGATCCAACTGAGTGTGTAAACTTTGTACCTTGACAGTTATTGATTGAGATAATCCTTTCCTCGAGTTGGTAGTTGCGGACTGGTCTCTGCTGCTAGTTCCGGAAACTACATCATTCTTTTCAGGTTTGTTCATATTCTCCCTTTGGATGGTTTTGCCCAAAGCTCAGTTGCTTCACTGTAGAACGAGGACTGTGGTTATGAGCACGAAATTGCAGGAGACGAGTGGGGTCGATGGTTGTGTTGTGTAAATAGCATGCATGCTCAGGCAGAATTGGATTACAGGTGGCGTCATGATGTCCAACGAAAAATAAAATATTCTTATTATCCACAAAAGAAAACAGATAACCCGGCGGGGAATGTGGGATAAGGAGTCAAAAATAAGTTGATGATTCACGAAGGGATAACAATGTAGCTTCGAATTTCTCTCTTTGTCTCTTTCTTGCTATTGCTATCCGAAGGAAACGATATATATATTTCAATACTCAAGTTGAATAAACAAATAAATGAGACTTATTGGTTTTTTTCCTTTGTTCAAAAACGTGATTTTGAATTTGATTGGAATCACTGATGGTGTAGGATCTGTCCCAGTGTGTCAAATTGATCCCAAGTTTTCACTGGCTAAATCTTTTTTTCTCATATTGCAGGTACCGTCATAGGAATTGAGACATTAACCAACTCTTAAGGTTGTTTTTATAGAGAAGATTAGGGTTAGGTAGTAATTACACAAATTATTATAATAAAAATGCTACATGTACATCTAATTTTATACACTCATACATACACCATTAATAATGCACAAACTTTATTCTCACGAGTGCACAAACATTACAAACTTATAGATGATATTCTCAATTATACTTAATTAAGTGTACAAACATTACAGACATTAAAACATAAAGTTTATGTATATAAGTATAGGGTGTATGTATGGTGTATATTTTTTGGTGTACGTGTAGCAGGACTCTTATTATAATGCTCATGAAATTTCTTTATTTTATTTTATTTTATCTTATGTTGAATAAATGAGTACCCAATATGAGTGGACCCACCACATTCCAACATCTCCCACATTCCGCCACATTCAAACATAATGGGAGTGCTTATTTGAACTTAAGAAACAAATTCTCATTAGAACATTACTAGAAAATAGCATATTACTATCTAAATATTACTATCGAAAAACCATCCAACAGTATTACCGCCAGAAAACACGATAGAATCTGAGACGAGCCGAATTATTAATTTTGGTCACGATTACCGTCAGACACAAGAAACCAACAATAATTCCGAGGTAATAGTTGGCGCCAAGTGGCGCGAGCATAGGCAAAAGTATTACCGTCGGTAGTTTCGAACGGTAATAGGTTGGAAATTTTAGGGGGGAACGTGATCACAACACACATGACGTTCACATTTATTCCGTTGGACGATTTCGACGGTAAAAGGTAACGAATCTGATGAGACACATTTTTCCACGGATGAAACCCTAAACCATTTACCGTTGAAAATTGCCGACGGTAATGTCATTGAAAAGTGAACAGTTGCATGTGCTCTAAAGAGCACAACGTTCGAATAGTTACCGTCGGACAAGTCCGACGGTAATATGAACGATTGTGCGTGTACCATTTCAGTGGTTACCATTGGAAAAAATTGACAGTAATTGTCTCGAACAACGAAAGGGCACACGTTATTAATGTGGCGACAACAGTCGTCTCATTACTATCGGATTTATCCGACGGTAATGTTTCTATATATATAGCTCCTCCGTGAGTTCTACTGTCACTTCCATAATTTTCTCTTCCTCACTTCCTCCTCCGCTCTCCTCTGCTGCAGCCACTACTGCTGCCGGAGCCCGGGGGACCACAATCGCCACCTCCACCGTCACTGCCAGCACAGATAAAGTTAGGTTTAATTTTTGTGTTTTGTATTTTTTATATATTTTGGTTTTTTATGTATTTACTTTTAATATGTGTTTTTATATATTTAGTTTTTTTATATAATTACTTTTAATTTGTATTTTTTATATATTTAGTTTTAGTATATATCTACTTTTAATTTGTATTTTTTATATATTTAGTTTAGATGTATCCATATGTCATTCTTTGAATTGAGAATCAAAAGAAATAGACATAAAAACATACTTAGTTGACCTGTTCATGTGTTATCTAATGTCTATTAGGGTTAAGCATTAGAAGAAAGAATATTAGGCAAACATGAGAGAGAATATGCAGTGGATAGAATCATTAGAAGAAACTGAAAGAACTAGTGGATGTTGCACATGATATGTAATGTACGGAAAAAAAAATGGATCAATTTTCCATATTAGGGTTTAGGTGCTTTATTTTCTATACTTGATTGTTGCTTGTGGTAATTTAATCTTTTGGTTTTTCTAAATACAATGCATACCAATGTGTGTTTGTACTATAATGCCCCTATTTACAAAACTTATTACCAAAATACCACTGCTTTATATATGTTGATTTAGGGCTTTGTTAATATGTTCATAGTTTTATAAATATATATAGTTAGTTAGTTAGTTGATATATATATATAGTTTATATATTAAGTTTTATATATTTAGCTTATACTAGGATATAGTTAGTTTTATATATTTACTTGTTAATATGTGTTGCTATTGTTCTTTTAATATGGATAAGGGAAAGGGAAAATTGCCCGACTACTATTCCGCGTCTAAGCGGGGTAATAGGGGGAGGGGCCGAGGTGGCTGCTTAGGCTTGACGTAAAGCAGCACGCCGGCGTCGTCGAGCTGGGTGGTTGAGGATGGTTTTATGTCGACCTTGGGCTACGTGCCGCCACTGTCAGTAGGAGATGGCGCCCTTCCTTCAAGCGATGTTCTGCCACAACTCAGCTTCATGCCTCGTTTGTCATCAGGGGCGGCGAGGTTTGGAAGTTACAACGCATAACCAGGTCCATCACCTTGTGCTTCCTCAGAGGCAAGGCAGTCGCCACAGCCGCCATAATCGAAGACTCCCACCATCCGCGTCACAGTTAGGGCGGTTCTGGATCCGGATGGACAAGAATAACAGTGGGTAAGTATTAATTTTTTTTTGTTTTATTTTATATGCAACATATTTAGGGTTTGTATTTATTTATTTTTAATATTACTAATACTCAGTATATATGTTTGTATACGTAGGTGGATTCCCCACAAGGCTCCTAGCCACGCTATTACAGAGACGATCAAAAAATTCTACAATAGAGTTGTCTCTATGTGGCAGGAGTACGCTAAGGAGGAAAAGGAACACATGTTCAATCTATGGAAGTTAATTTTTTGATTGTTTTTTAATAAATATAAATTTTTTTGTTCAATTATTTATGTTATTAATTAGTAATGTTTTCATATTTGTTTTTTCAGGATCATTTCGAGTATGATCCTTCTGAAGAGGCCGGCATGAAGAAGGCGTTCGGTTATTGGGCCGGTTGTCGTCTCCAGCAGTTGTTGCGGGACATCCACTCGGGGAAGAACAAAGACCCGAGCTGGTTGACTCTTGAGCAGTTTGCTCAGCTTCGCGCCATTTGGGCCTTAGACGAGTTTAAAGCTCGGTCTGAGAACTCAAAGCGTGCCCCCGCTTAGGGTTGGGGGGCAACGTTCACACCAGCTGCTCTGCGAGTTTGCCGTCGAGATGGATCAAGATAGTACGTAATTGCGCACCTTAATTTATTCTACAATCGTTATGTATTGTATTTTAGTTTTGTACTTAAATAACAAATTTATACTTTAAACTAATATTTAAACAACTGAGTATTTAGTGCCGACAGATAGGTCGGGAGCCGTCGGAGGCTGAGCTATTCTGCGAGACGCGAATAAGTCTTGGTGGGTCGACGATCGCTCACAACAATTGCGGTGAGTATTCTCATATATTAACAATTGTTAATTATTTTATTACATAATTCGTAAATGTTAATTTCTCATATATTTGTTAAATTTTAATTTCCTATAATAATAATTATTAACATTTTTATTTTCATAGGCTACATGCAAGGAGGCACGTCAGGCTGCGCAGACTCAGCAAGCTGAGAGTGCATCCCCAGGTACCGAGCCAAGCCCCATTAATGAGAACGTGGTTTGGCTTGAGGTGGTTGGCGGTATGAAACGCAATCGCGTGTACAGCTGGGGGACATAGCTCTCGGTTACAACAAAGGGCCTCGGTCGGCGGCTTCATCTACTGATGGGACATTGATGCAAGAACGCGAAGATCTCCTCGAGCACGTATTCAAGCTGAACCATGAGTTGCACGTGCAGGTAGTCAAGACCCAGGAGGTTCGTCAGAAGCTGCACATTATCAAGGGGAAGATGAATGAGAAACTCATGAGGATGTGGGCCATCTTCGATGAATCTGCTGGATCAATCATGTCTGCCACTCGTCAGATACCTCCTGATATGTTATCTGATTCGGACGATGAGGGTGCCGACGAAGATAATAGTGAGGATGCTGCCTTTGATGATGCTTCTAACGATGATCCTATAAACTTAGGAGATTGGAATTATTTATTCTTTTAATAATATTTTTTGTAATTGTTAAGTATATTTTGAATTTTAACTTGTGTAGTTTTTTTTCTCTTAAATATATCACGAATTTATTATTTTTCAACACGAAAAATCTCCATTATTTATAAGAGAAGTTATCAGTGACGTTGAACACATTAATTCCTAAAGAAGTGAGTACAAGTATTATTATTTGAGAAAATCAAAGAATTTCTAATTCATACCCATAATTTGATATCGAATTTTCTATATAATTTTTCCCTCCCTTGAGTGACTCCACATTTTCCATATTGAATCCAATTGCATTGGTACTTGAAGATTTAGCAAGAATCAGAAGAGAGATCAAAAAAATAATGCCTAATCCAATTTAGACAAGAGTAGTGTGTAATTTGGAGATCATGTTATAGCACTAGCTTTAAAGAAAAGTTGGAGAAAATGGATTAGACCAATGAAGGATAGAAGTAAAGTTGCAAAAATTTCATTCATAAATCACATATGGTGTAATGTGTTACCGTCGATTATTTTTGACAGTAACAATCCTAAACCCTAACCCTAAATGGTGTAGTGTGTTACTGTCGATTATTTTTATGATAACAATCCTAACCCTAAATCCTAACCATCTCATGCGACATGTTTCTTGTCTCGCATGAGACTAACAAATCAGAGAGCAAACTTGAGGTTCTGTTAGGTGCCTTGTCCGAGATCTAATGTGACTCGCACGAGACCTTTTAGCATCGAATATTTCCAACGGTAAAGACCCTAGACCCCTAAACGCAACTTTGAGGTTCTGTGAGGTGTCCTGCGCCAGATCTACTGTGACTTATGCGAAAATCAAAATTTGTCAAAATTTTGTGCCATTTTTTCTTATTGTCAGAATTTTTGACATAATTCCGATGGTAAGCGTATTATTTATATGATGTGTTTTGATAAAGCGATTATAATCGAACCGCTCCTATTTACCGTCAGAAATATCTGACAGTAATGTTCTGAAAAATAACGTAGTCAAATTTCACTCCCCATTTCCATCATTTCCTTTCATTATCTTCTTTTCCACTCTATTTTCCCTCTTCTCCTCCTTCCTCTTCATTCCTCCATCACAACCACCACAACTTGTTCCACCACCACAATTTCCTCTGCCACAACCATTTCCAGCACCCTCTTACACCACCACCACCACCACCACCAGTACCACCACGTGCTATCACCACCACAACCATATCCACTACCCTCTTACACCACCACTACCACAATCTCATCCACCACCACCATCACCACTTCTTGCTAGGTCTAAACATGATTACTTCTCTCTTTTTAATTATTTCATTCAATTTCATTAATAATGTCAATTTGTAATTGAATTTTTTGTGTGGTGATATGTTTATTTAGGACATTGGAGAAGATGTCTATTTTGCGAATTGAAGGAGTCGCTGAAGTTTGTATCGACATTTAGGTATGTATGTTATGACAATACGTAGGATAGCGACTTATTTTATTAGGATAGATTTGTAGGAATGGAGTTATATGACTGGACTGGGGGAAACATGTTTAGCGTTTCTTTTCAACCTTGTTTGAATTGTTGTGTTGTCAACGGTGATTACATGTTGTTTGCGGAGATTGGAGGGAATCTGCTTTATAATGGTTTAGGAATAATTGTGTTGAATTAAGAATGTATGTTGCCATAATGAAATTAGACAAAGATAACTAATTTTGAAACGGTTTAATGCAATGCGAGTGTAGGAAGTGTGCAAACATAATTCGACCGAACCGATTTTCGATGTACGACCGATATTACAAGAATCGGGGAGTGATAAAGCCTAAAATTTTGGAGGGTGTGGACTACTTCTGCAGAACAACCCAACCAAAGGTAATTACTAACCCATGTAGTCAGTTTTTCTCTCCTTCCTTTCACATTAGATTCATGCATAAGGATTATGCATTATTTAAAGTTGGGGGTGGGGAAAACTCACATTCATTTTACTTCATGCATTTGTTTTCTATTTTCTTTGGATAGATTTTATTTGAAAAAAAAATTATCAAATCAAAATAATTGAAAATTTTGAAAATTTCCTATGATTAGATCTTGGTTATGATATCGGTTTTGACCCTAATGATTATAATAATTGCTAATCTGCCAACTAGGTAGTAACTGATAATTATTTGTTTGAACCTGCTGAAAAACTGATTTGTGCTTGTTTGAATCATGTCTCTTGAATTCTTATTATGCACTTATATATAAACTCTGAGGAGCTTGGTAGCATTGTCTAATTTTTTGCAATTCTGTGCTTGTGTTTTTGTTTAGACAAATTCTAGAACCTTAGTTGATCCCTATGGCAATAAGCTCAAGTGAACCATTATCTAAGGAAGTGATCTACCTATAGTTTGGAACCTCATAAAAGTAAGCCTTCATAACCCACATTTTTTGATCTCTAGTCACCCCCTTTGAGCCATGTATAAGCCTTAATTACTTTGGCAGCAGTCTGTTAACCAGTGTGCCCCTTGTTTTATTGACCCCTTTGAACCCTAAAAATACCCTCAAGCCTAAACTGTTAGATTCATTTCATAGGGTATTGCCCCCATGATGACAAAAACAAGCATTCATGCTTTTAACCTCAAAATGGCGACAAAAAGGGAAGTCAAAGGGTGGAAAAGTAAAAAGTGAGAAGAAAAGAAAAGAAAAGAAAAAGAAGGAGAAAAATACAAAAAGAAGTGAAAAGGGAGGAAAGGGGAATAAAGGAAAATGGACCACCAATCAAACCAAAAGAGGAATGAATGTTCAACAAACTAAAAGTTAGGGGGTTCAACATTTGAGTGGGTTTAGGAGAGAGGATTCCTTAAGTTGAGGGTATAGAAATAAACCTAAATGACTATTCCATAATACCCCCACCTAAGCCATACTTTACAAGTTTAGTAAAGTCCTTTTGTTCCCCAGTCTTGTGCTAGCTTGAGTGGAAAGAAAGAAGGAAAAATACTAATCTATAACATCTTGTCTTTGTCTGAGCACTTGCATAATCTTGATTTGATTGGGACTTGGCTCCCCATAAATGCACGCACATGCTAAGTTCTATTAGACATGATTTCCTTGCACAATTTCGTGGTTTAATGGTTTAGACTTATGATTTTTATTTACTGTTGTTGTTAACTGTATGTAGCAATAATGAGGGGTGTAACCCCAATTTCCATATCTAAGTATTTCACATGGACAAACATTTCTTGTTTTATTTTTTTGTTTAGTTTAGTAGTTTTGAGTCAGCTTAAGTGCCTCCCTGAATTTCGTGACTTTGTAGGGGGGGTTTATAGTTATCGCCACGACAAAAAGATTTTTGTTTCCTTTTGTTTTTATCAAAAATTTTGTTCTTAATCTAATTGAAGACTCATTTTATTTTTCTTTTTTTCTTTTTCTTTGCTCAGGGACTAGCAAAGTTCTCAAGTTGGGGGCTGTGATGACTCTCCAATTAAAGTTATTTTTGCTTGTAAATTCATGTAGTTTTTAGGCATTTTAGTTGTATTTTAGGACATATTTGCATGTATTCATATACAAATTCACTTAGGTGTACAACCTAATCCTTTAGGCATCCTAGGTGGAAATAGGAGTTTTTGAATGCTTTTCAAGTATGGGAGGAAGCCATGAAGATTTGGGATGCTTAGGATCAAAGAAAACTAAGGAAAATATGCAAAAATAAGCTATAGAGAATGCTCAAGTGTTGCAAGAGTGCTCCCGCTTACACTGAGGAGAGAAAATCCACCATAGGAGGAAAATACTATGACTCGAGCGAACCATTCTACCGCTCTAGCGAACAATACTGTTAGAGGAAAAATAAAATAAAAATACCGTCACAAACTCTAGAAGCTTCTCTATAAATAAAAACACATTCATCTCAACTAGAGCAAAAAGGGATGGCATGGAAAAAGGAGACAATCCTACTAGAGTTAGGAGAATGTTGGACACGTCGTTGGTCGTCGTCATCAATTAATAATTCGTCTGCTCTCTTTGTTTACTATGTATTCCTTCATCTTCTACTTATTTATCTTGTATTTACTCTATCCTAGCACGAACTAACTCCCTAGTTAAGGCATGGACGAAAGCTTTCGGCCATTTGTCTTGTAATGCTATATCAAAGTTTAAATTTGTTTTTTGCTTGTTATTGAACTATGTTTATTCTTGATCACTATACTCGTAGTTAGCATCCTCGCAGGAGAATCGAGAGAGAGAGAGAGTGTGAGAGAGGGTAAGGTTTACCAAACCATATGTTTAGTAGGACATCGAGAGAGTTTACGTGACTTGTGTAGTCATAGGAAGGGCCAGTAATTAGAGCAGTAGTGCCTTAGGAAGGGTTTATACTTGGCTAAGAGATTAGGGGGCCAACCTAGACTAAGTGGGTTACTTGATCTCGAGAAAGGCTAGTAACCATTAACCTTGACCATAAACTGTCAAAAATTTCATAATTGGATAGGATTAATAATTGGCAAAATGAATAAGGGAAGTGGATGTCCAATGTCCTAACATTCTTCATCTTAATTCTTTCAAATTATTTAATTTTAGTTTTTCTCTTAATTAATTTCTATTTTAGTTGTTTAATTATTTAATTGTTTTAATTCAAATACTCAAAAACACCAAAAAGAGCAATAACCATAACTAAGAGTTCCTACATTGTAAAATAAAGTGGTTACCTAGTCCCTGTGGGTAGGATAACCCGAGTCCATAAGACTCACTTATTACTTGTTGCGACTAGTGGACTTGCTAGCTCTAGACAAACTACAATATGCCACCTTACCCATAATCAGAGTAGTGTCTCAGAATCCTTGTACATGATTTAGGTATGTAGCCTTAGTCTATTTTTGTTTAGTTAGTGGTAAAGGAAGTGTATCTAGTTTAGAAGTTTATTAACCTAGACATAGGATTTACACGAACCCTTAAGTTTATGGTAGGCTATTTAGATTGAGGATGTTAGTAGAATTAGAGAAAAGTATAGAACTTATGAGGTCATTAAAGTATAGCCATGTAAGAGGTTGAGGCGGTGAAATTAAGGATTAGGTTGTACCTTGTCTCAAGATCATTAGGTAATGAGAAAATTGTAGAGTTGTTCCAGCCTTAGTAGAACACTTGTTGTATGCTTGATCGTTGCATCCTTAACCTATTATGGATGGACTTGTTTGATTTGACAATCTATTTTGTCAAATGTGATTGATTGTTGCTTGGTTTTAGTGTCCTTGAGGTTTTTTTTTATGTTTGATGATGAATTAGAGTGTCTTAGATGTAACACTCCACTTTTTTTTTTTGCTATTCTAAGCATTGTCTTAGAATCCCTTCTACCTAGTTTAGAAGTGTTATTAATCATATATCACTGTCACTTGCCACCACGTTCCACCTAGTGGCTACGTGGCAACAAGAACCATTTTCCCAGGGACACATGACCATTTGATCATGTGTATGTCACTATCCTCTTTCTTTCATCCATCACCATCAGATTATCATCGCGTTTGCCATAGCAACACCGTCATCAATTATTTATTTGTCTTCTACTTCATGGATTTATGCTTGACCTCATGAAAGTTATTAGGGAAAGAGTTCACCAAGTCATGCATAACCAACAACCCTCAGAGTGAGGCCATGAGTTGTTCGGTCACCAATACCCCCAAATCACTACTTTGTTCACTTCTTTTTCATCATTTTATGTTGGAATTGCGTGGAAATCATTAGAGAAATAATTCTCTAAGTCTTACCAAACTCAACAAAGATCTTTCCCCTATGTCACCTATAAGTCAATTTCTCAAAGGGAATTCTTTACTACCTTCACTGGCTCCTTCACAACTCCATCAAATGATTCACCATCCATCTCTTGTTCTCTCATAAAAAAGACACACTTTGTACCATCTCATCCTTCTTGCTTCAAATGTTGTTTCCTTTCTATGGAAGAAAATTCTCAAGAGAACCCTTCTCTTCCTTGCCGAATCGCGTAACGAGCCTACGTGTGTGACTCTCCATCGCCACCCCTTGCCACCAAGTAAGACGAGGTGACCACGTGTCAACTCTCCAAGCTCCCCATAGGCCATGTGGCCTCATGGCCAGTTGCCCTCCATGCACCATTAATCGTGACAATTTTAATTCATTTCAAGGGGCTTAGTGAAAACTAAAAAGAAAAGAAAAGCCAAGGAAGTTCAACATCATCGTCACTACTTCACCACACCTTGTGACAAACTTCATTTCTCTCAAATTCAAAAAATTAAAATAAAACACATACACGGCCATAGTCTCCATAATGGACCAAAGCACAAGTTATTACTTGTTTTCTTCTTATATGATGATGCACATGCATCGAAAGCTTTTATTTCAATTTTCAAAGAACAAAAGCCTACTGAACCGAGAAACATTTATCAATTCTCTCAATACATCTCGTATCATCAAAATTATATCTTGAGAGGCTTAGAAAGGCAATTAAAAGGCCAATCGGGTGACTAGGAAATGATTTGAAAAAGGGAGAGCCTTTCCCTGAGCTTCTAGTTGTCAGATAAGCCTCGGTGAGCCCCGTCGACCAACCGATGGCCTCATTAACCTCAAATTCGTGCCTCGATACCCAAGGAATGTCTTGGCATGGATTCATAAGTCATTCCAAACTCCTTAAATACCTTTATTTCGGTTTAGAGTCATCTTAGAAAGATTTTGCCTTTTTCAAAAAAAAACTAGAGTAACCGTTTTGGCATTACGCTTGGTCTTCGAAGCCCGGGCCCCTTTTTCTTTCCATGTAAAGTCTTTTTAAGGAAAAATACAAGTATTAAATCCTTTATTGAAGGGAAACTATTTATTTTAACCTATTTTAATTTTTCAAAGCCAAAACACCTCTTTTTACACCTCAGAACACCCTGAGTCACACCCAAAAACTACAGGCGACACCTGATGAGTCACCTTTCTTTATTTGTTGATCCTCTATCTTATCTTTCGTACCTTCGTTAAAAATATGTTATTGGGGTCGTGTGGCAGCAAGGGAGTAGTTTTTTATGCCTTTTATTTTTTGGTGTTGTTTTAAGCGCCTCATTGTAAAATAAATAAATAAATAAATAAAGATAAAACAGAGGTGCGGGTCAAGCAATCTGCGTAACTACATATTTATTTATTTATTTATTTTGTAAAAGAAGGATTTTCGAAGAGAAAAACACAGAGGGATAGCCTAGAGAACACACACACATACACAGATAGCAGAAATCAGCAAAAACCACATCAGAACGAAGAAGCCCGAACCCGAGGGCGTATCTGAAATCGACCTGAAATTGCTTGCTCTCAGCTCCCTAGCTGAACCACCCACACTAGGGCTTGGATTGGGAGGCAAGGTTGTTCACCCCTCACCATCCAACCCTTATATTCCTCATTTTTCTTCCTTTTCCTCTCATTCTAATTTTTCCTTCACTTTCCTTCTTCCATTCCTCAAGTTTCAAAGCAAGTCTACGAACCCATAATCTCATCCTCATTCATTATCATTTTTATGTTTTAAACTTGTTTATCAAAACGATTTAAATCAATATGTCTCAACCAGAGATTCTCTATTTCTCCTCTACAACTGTGTAATTATAATTGTGAGCATGAATACTCAAAAATGTCTATGTAACTCCCATTCGAATGCCTCTGACCATGTAACTAGCATATCACATACAAGCCATTCAACATACAATTAGGAGGAAACACTATTACCCAAGATACTTGATAATAGACCATCTCTCAATTGAGTGTTTGCTAATTCCTTTAAAATGAGTTGTGCCATAACATTTTAACTAACTAACGTGTACAAACCCAAGAGCAGATCATTATCACATCGAGTCCAAATCATAGAATTATTTGCGTAGTTGAGTTATCGCGGGTAACATTAGGCAAATGTTGAACATCATCACTTGAGTGATCAGAACAAAAAATGTTGAACAACTTGATGATCAGAAGTAAGAAATATTGTAGCTATAAATGGTACAAGTTTAGCTAGGAGAAGAAGCTAGAACTAATTAATGATTTCAACATCACAGCTTGAATGACCTTGATTACATTTTCGGCACCAAATAGCACTGAAGCATAGGCAAAGCAGGAGAAAGGGAAATTGACATTGACATTGGTGCAAAAACAAAAAACACAAAAAAGAGCGCTGGCATTACCTCGCCCCAGAAGAAGAGTAGTCCTCCGTATACCAATCCACAAACTTCCTGGCGTGAGAAGCACGTCCCCGTTGGTGGGCATTTTTGAGATGCGGGCGATCTCATTTTGCAATTCGCATGTGGTTCGGTTTGTGTCTATCTATTTGCTAAACTTACGGTCTGTATTCAATTTCAACACAGTTCAATAGAAAAATAATATCTACTCACAGATATAAATTCTTGACATCATCTACATTCTTAGATTAAAAGTATAATATTATCTAATATACTTTTGCAGTATAAATGTAAAGGTAGCAACATTAGATTTCATATCTATATGAAGCATTTATACCTTTGTTACCCAAGTCTCATCACAGTAATGTTTCATACTCTACTCAAGCAATTGACATTTGACACCACAAGGCATCTCCTTTTTCAGGTGTTTTTCCTTTTTTTTGGACTTCTTTCTTTTTCGGTTTTCTATACTATTGTTTTTGGTCAACAATTCTGATTCAATACTTTCGTATGGGCTTGAATTATATTTGTTATTTGGACACGCTTCTTATACTATTTGGGCCTCCATTGATAATTAGAAGGCTATCTCACATCCTAAATCCATTTGCCGCGCACATTAGGCTTTTTATTTTTTATTTTTTATTTTTTTAAAATTAATGGTTTGGGTTGGGATATATGTAACTATGAAATCAGTTGAGAGATCTCATGTTTTAAATTGGGCCAGATGTAATGTCCAAATTTTAATCCTCGTTAATAATTCTGTTTTGCATCACACTTCAACCCTCAATATACAAGATGGAGCCAAAATAATAATAAACATATTAATGCTTTAGTTAATTCTTTAACGAACAAAGTTGACATTTATTATCTGTTGTTATTGATGTGCAATTATGATAGCTTATTTGAAAAAAAAAGTATTTTATAAAAAATAAGTTTTGATATGTTCAGATAATTTTATAATATGAATTTCAAAATAGTATTTTTCAAATTTTCAAGAAAAGCTAAAAGAAATAAGTTTTCGGAAACATTTCACATTTTTTTAGTTCTATGATAAAAATTAATTTTTTAATAAATTTTTTAAAATCGGTTACGGATTGGGCGTAAGGCTCAGGTGGGACTAGGTCGGGCGCATGACGACAAGCCTGCTGGCTGCATCTTGAGGTCAAGAGGAGAGGACTAAAGGAGTGCATATTAACAATTCTCCCTAGCGTTCCACCCAATTAGACCTTCAAAAGATTTAGGAAAGACAAGTAGTCCTAAAAATCACCTTCTTCGAGGAGACTATAAATACCCTCTCCCAAAAATTGGCAAGGGTGATTCTTAATCTTAATTTTAAATATTTACTTCATCTTATTCTCTCTTACTTAAGCATCAGAGTACTAGTAGGTATTTTGGTCAATAACTCCATGAAACTTAGGAATCTCAAGAATCACAACCCCGAGCTCCCATCAACAAAGATCTCATGATTCAACCCCGTGATTACCTCGTAACAAAATCAAAACATACATTAAGGTCATTTGAATTGCGTTAATGGTGAGAAATTTAGTAGTGATTCAACCCCGTGGTTACCTCGTAACAAAATCAAAACATACGTTAATTAAGGCCATTTGAATTGTGTTAATGGTGAGAAATTTAGTAGCTTCCATGAAGTCACAAGTCTGAATAACTTCATTATCATCCTATACCATAAAAATGTTTTCATTGACATTTTAAAACATCTCAACTAGAAACATTATTTGGCTATTCAAATCTGAAAATAAAAATTGGAGCAAACCCACAGGCCAGCCGTATACCCCTTAACTGGACTTCAGAACGGCGAGGGATTAGTCTCACCTGACACGCGGGTGGAGATACCCTGAGAAACCAAAAAAAAAAAATTTTGAAAATAAAAAGGGGGCCGGTAGAAGAGTTGAAATTTTAATTCAATCTAAAGCAAGAGCTCTTGATAAAATCTCATCTTCAGCTGATAATCTTATATTATATTTATTAAATAAAAAGTTTAACTGTCATATATTGTTAGTGTAAGAAAAATTATGTTATCATCCAATTATATATTATCATGTCAATAAAAATAGTTGAGTCTCACGTGTATAATAACAATAGAGTCTTATCTCACTACATGAATTCCGTTACATGGATTAAGCGACGTCATAATGTCCTATCAAGAGTCATGCTTTCAAGTAAATCATTAATTTTTAAATCTCTTTTAATTACTTTCTCTAATAGTTGTGTCTCACATGTACTTATTTAAAAATATTGCTAACAATTGAAAGTTTGAATAAATATTATAAAATCAAAATTTTGAAATAATTATTGGAAAAAAAAGGTTTAAGTCTTCATATAATTGGTGGGGGTGGGGGCGGGGGCGGCCAGATATGGAAATCAAACCCCTANTTACATGTACTTATTTAAAAATATTCCAAACAATTGAAATTTTGAATAAATATTATAAAACCAAAATTTTGAAATAATTATTGGAAAGAAAAAGGTCTTCATATAATTGGTGGGGCCGGGGGCAGGGGCGGCCAGATATGGAAATCAAACCCCTAATCCCCCTATTGGTAGTATTATAATAAAGTGCAGTGCTAATACCTCCGTCATTGTGGTCTCTCTGCATGGTCTGACCAACTTAATTTCTTTGAGCAGCCCCCTATTTCCAATTTGCCACTGGCTCACTCGCTACCGATGCTCTCATCTACTTTGGAATTTTTCCTTTGGTCACCCCATGAATAATATTTCTATATCCGCATGCATTTCAATAATCTTAGCAACTTTGTCTTTTACGACTTAACAAATGGCAACATGCATGCATTATTGTGACCGGGACTACTGTATTCGCTGTTAATTAATCTGGGTAGAGATTACGGGTACGTAACATTACAGCTAACAACATGCGCATAAAATACATGCATATGTACAGTGCCATTGAGTTCACTATAAATTTGGTGCTTTGTAGCACTCTTTCACCATCCCCCCCTGCACGCACACACAATATATTAAGCTCCTACTTCGTTGCTTAAAATGAAATTTACGCATTTATCCGTTGTAACTCTATTCTGTGTAAGCTAGTTATCTTTCGCTTAATGAGCTTGAGCAATTAATTGACATAATTGTCTTAATTTCTTCGATCATTTTATGCGTGCTCCGGGAAGAAATCCTTTTTCTTTCGCTTTATCTCCTTTTGTGTTTGAAATGTTTGGTTTTCATTAGAAATCATCACAAAATTCTTATAAACCATGATCAGATGCAAATACAAACAAATATAATTTGGTTTTGCTTCATTAATATCCAACCCAATAGCTCAACCTAGCAGTTAATTTCGTGGAGTACTCTTTTTTTTTNGCGGGGGCGGCCAGATATGGAAATCAAACCCCTAATCCCCCTATTGGTAGTATTATAATAAAGTGTAGTGCTAATACCTCCGTCATTGTGCTCTCTCTGCATGGTCTGACCAACTTAATTTCTTGAGCAGCCCCCTATTTCCAATTTGCCACTGGCTCACTCACTACCGATGCCCTCATCTACTTTGGAATTTTTCCTTTGGTCACCCCGTTAATAATATTTATATATCCGCATGCATTTCAATAATCTTAGCAACTTTGTCGTTTACGACTTAACAAATGGCAACATGCATGCATTATTATGACCGTCACTGTATTCGCTGTTAATTAATCTGGGTAGAGATTACGGGTACGTAACATTACAGCTAACAACATGCGCATAAAATACATGCATATGTACAGTGCCATTGAGTTCACTATAAATTTGGTGCTTTGTAGCACTCTTTCACCATCCCCCCCTGCACGCACACACAATATATTAAGCTCCTACTTCGTTGCTTAAAATGAAATTTACGCATTTATCCGTTGTGACTCTATTCTGTGTAAGCTAGTTATATTTCGCTTGATGAGCTTGAGCAATTAATTGACATAATTGTCTTAATTTCTTCGATCATTTTGTACGTGCTCCGGAAGAAATCATTTTTCTTTCGCTTTATCTCCTTTTGTGTTTGAAATGTTTGGTTTTCATTAGAAATCATCACAAAATTCTTATAAACCATGATCAGATGCAAATACAAACAAATATAATTTGGTTTTGCTTCATTAATATCCAACCCAATAGCTCAACCTAGCAGTTAATTTCGTGGAGTACTCTTTTTTTTTTCTTTTTTTTTTTCTTTCTTTCTTTAGGTTTTGTCTTATTGAAATTTTTTTTCTGTAAAGTTTTTAATGAGATCCTTAATTTCTAAATTTACTGAACTTTGTCAAGTTTTGGTGACTTCGATTATCATTGTACTTTCCACTCGCTTGCCGGTGTTGGGGTTCAAGCCGTTCTTAATAAAGCATGGAAAAAAGTCTTATTATCCTCAATAATTTTTATAGTCCGCCAGCACATGATCAATACTTTTAAATATATTATGAAGCTTCTTTTTTTTGTAAGCCTAAATATATTATGTGTTGTATTCGTAAATTCAGTCAGTTTTTTTCACCTTCCTTTAAGTCGTAATGAGTTTATATTAATTCTAGATATTCTTTTCTTTATGTAAAAAAAATATTATTTCTTGGTGGTTTTTCAAATATCACATGCTACTTAATTTATTTATTTTTGATAATTTTTATAACTAAATTTATTATTATCATTTCATGATCTAATATGACATATCAATGGATTATATGATCTAATGTGATAAATTAATACTTTGAATACAATATTTGTAGAGAGGTGCATCGTAAGCTTAAATGGTCTGTGAATCCCTAAATCTCTTATAAGTTAGCTCTTTCAATACTTATTAATGAAAAATTTATTATGAGCATATAAAACATAAAATGATAACAAAATTTCATAAATTTAATTATAAAAATTATCAAAAATGAATAAATTAAATAACATGAAATATTTAACCTATGAAATATTTAAGCAACCACCTATTTTCTTTTCTTTATCAGGATTGGATTAAAAGATTTGTATAATTTTTATTATTTATTATAAGTTTTGATTTATTCCGTGCATTACAAGCGGATTCAAAATACTAGTAATCATTAATTTTTAAATATATTATAAGTCAGTGTAAAGATAGGGCTTTAAAGTGTTCATGATGAATAAGTACAACTTGATCTCAATACATCCAAACAGCTATGCCAAAGCAACATTTTATTGAGTGATCGATATTTTATTTGCTTTAAACATTTTTTTGCAGCTGGCTCTTGTGGGAAATGAAGCGTCCCAAGCAGCCGAAGATTATTGGAAATCAGTTTGGCCAAACACTCCTGTGCCCAAGGCTCTTGAGGATCTACTGCTGCCCTGTTAGTAACATATATGAATTATTTTTCCTTCTCGTGATTTCAGCCTTTCTATTTTGTAACAAGTTCTATATAATTTGTGTTATATGGTTAATTAATTTCATTTTCCTTTTCTACTGTTTTAAACAAAATTAGATACACGCGCGCACACGAAAGAACTACCTTAAACAAAATATCCATCATATGATTTCTATGTAATAATTTAACAAACATGAAAAATATCAGATTATTTAAATTATTTTAAACAAATTTAAAAGTTTAAATTATTTGATCTTATCCATTATATGGAATTAAAAGTAGATTAAATTTAACAGAAAGTTAAAATCTGTTTTAAAAAATAACGTGGACATATTAAAGATTATACAGCTTACCTATTAATTTGAACCTCCAGGCTTGTGTTTTTAACATCTAAGCCGGTTAGCGCTTGTTTAAACCATTTAAAACATAATTTTTATATTATTGAAATGATATAAATTTATCAAGTCATTGATTATAATGAATATACAACATAATTTAGATTATAATTTACCTTAAAAATTATAATATTTATATATTATTATGATTATTATTAAATATGTGTATATCGAGTCAACTCACAAGTTATAGAGTTGAATATTAAAAAATTATAATTAGGCTCATTTAATCGAACTCAACCATGAGCTCACAAGCTCGAATTCTCACATCATTAATAAATCAAATTAAAAACAATTCACAATCTGATTTTTCTGATCACTTTCGGATAGTTGCAACACATATCATACCAGTTTGATTTAAGGGGGGAGTCTCACTTGACTTTACCTGTCAATATTTACTGGGATTTGTCTTTTCTATTAACTGTTAAGGGTTTTTTTCCCCTTCCATTAACTTGATATCTATATTCTAAAACATCCTTTATAAAAAGTATTATGGATCTTATATTAAAACTTAGTCAAGACGTGACGATTTACAGCTCTAGTTAATTATATAGAAGTAAACAAAGTTTTTGGGAAAGATAATACTCCATTTCCAAATTTTTGGTAATCTTTTTTCATAGAATAGATCGAGATAACATCTGGGTAAGTATGAAGTAATTATTAACAATTCCGGCCGTTTCTAAATCGTCAACAGTGAAGGGTTTAAAATGATAAATTGTCTCTTTGTGAAAATTGTGAATAATAATGTTAAACTGTAAAATTAGTGTAACGATGTTTGTATTAATTTTTAATGGAACAATTTTGAAGAAACTGGGGAAATGTTGTAATGATAGTATTAATTAATACTTTAGAAAATACAAAAATGCTACATGTACACCCAATTTTATACACCCATACATACACCATTAATAATGCACAAACTTTATTCTCGCAAGTGCACAAACATTACAAATTTATAGATGATATTTTCAATTATACTTAATTAAGCGCACAAACATTACAAGCATTAAAACACAAACTTTATGTATATAAGTATAAGGGGTAAGTATGATGTATATTTTTTGGTGTACGTGTAGCATGACTCTTACAAATATTTGTTGTGTGATTATAAATCATTTGCGGCCAGACGGCGAAACTGATCTGCCCATTAAAGCCGAAGAGGAGAAGCAATATTGGAGCGTCTTCTTTGAACACGAACTTCATCCCGGCAAGAAAATGAGCTTGGGCTCCCGTGACAAGCATTCCGATGAAAAGAGGAGCCAGCCTTTTGGCTTGGTAGCATGGCGAGAAGAAGAAAGCCAACCTCTCGAAACAAAGGTGAGCCGCGACGAGAAGAGGAGCCAGCCCTTTGGATACAGGGTATGGCGTGAGGAAGAAAGCCAACCCTTTGGATACAGGGTATGGCGTGAGGAAGAAAGCCAGCCCTTTGGAATGACGGTGTGGCAGGAGGAAGAAGAGAGCGAGCCGCTCGAGGCAACGAGGAACCAGCCGTTCGGATTGACAGTGTGGCAGGAGGAAGAAGAAAGCCAACCCGATCTTAAAAGAAAGAGAATTGCGGGAGCAAGGAAGCTGGGGAAAGAAGCCGGAAGAGCTGGCGGAGGAGGGAGACGCGGCGATCGTCGGGACACGTGCGGCGGGAGCAAAGCTGCAGTGGGAGAGGACAAGTACTGTGCAAGGTCCCTGGAGTCAATGGTGGACTTCGCCGTCTCAAAGCTCGGGAAGGATATTCACGTCAGGGCCAGCTCCTTTGCCCCAAGGCAGGACCAATACGTGGTGGAGGAAGTGCGGAAGGTGGGGGAGAGCGCGGTGATGTGCCACAGGCTGAATCACAGGGACGTCGTCTTTTACTGCCACGTAATCAACGCGACGACCACTTACATGGTTCCGATGGTGGCATCTGACGGGACTAGGGCCAGGGCGCTGGCTATCTGCCACCACGACACGCGTGGCATGAACCCTCAGACGCTTTATCAGGTGCTCAAAGTGAAGCCGGGGACTGTCCCCGTTTGCCACTTCGTTGGCAATAAGGCCCTCGCCTGGCTGCCCAATTCTGTCTCGGCTACTGACGACGACTCTGCTCATCATCCTTGTGTCATCTAGGCTTTGCCGTTATCAAGTGATGTCAGCACAACCATGCATCATGTGCAGATATCACCTCTTATTGTGTGTAAAGTATTTCATATGTCCTTGTTTTCCAAATAAGTTACTAGTTCTAATTATCTGGTTGTTAGATTAGAACTAGGAGTGTGTGTCCTACTTGGCCCAGCGTAGGCACCCTACGCTTGACCCATGAAGTGATGTATGAGTCTTTGAATTTGACAATGCAATGAAAATAGTGTGTGTTGTTTGTTTGTTTGTTTGATTATACATCTCCCTGTTTAATTTTATAATTAATGGTGGTCTTTTTTTTTTTGGATTTTACGGGTATAATGTCTTTTCAGCGTATAAACACAATTTGGTCATGTATCAACTTAGATGTTTTTAAATAATTAATAAAAATGTTCACAATCATTACTCAATTTATGTTTGGTTATATAATTATTTTTTTTAAAAATTTCTAAACATCCAAATATATATATATATAGTTATACAAGATTTTTTCAACTTTTTTTTTGGTTTAACTTGGGATTCAAATTTTGGCTATCTCTTATGAGGTGTCATTGAGGCTTGGATTTCATGAGTTGTCCTTATTTTCGGTAGAGGGTCTTAGTGGCGGTATGCACCTGTGCTAGCCCTTTTCACAGTTTAAGTCTTTCAATCATTTAAAAATATAAATATAAAGAGTGATTGTGAAACATTCTGATGGGTTATTTAAAATTGGGTCAAATATATTTTTAATTTTTGTAAAATTAAAAATTGTATTTTGTCTCTGAAAAATGTTTTGTTAGAAATTAGTTCTTGAAAAAAAAAATTAGTAAGTTTTAGTCCCTGCTATTACAATGAGACGTTAAGTGCTGACGTAACTGTTAAATGTGTCATGCGGCACCACTGTCACGTGACACATTTAACGGTCTTAACATCTCCTTTTAATGATATGGACTAAAACCTACCAAATATTTTTAGAGGCTAATTCCTAACAAAATTTGTTTTAGGGACAAAAATAAAATTTTTAATTTTACAGAAATTTAAAATATATTTAACCCTTTAAAATTATTTAAATTGATGTAATATTATTTAGAATGAAAGGCACTAGCTCACAATCGAAGCCCTCATCTACAATGACCAATTTTGGAATTTTCCCTGGCCGCCCTCTCAACTATATATCATGTCAGAAGAGAAATATTATATGTTCTAATTTTATAGTGAGATATAATGTTGACTCATTTATTAACATGATATCTTATATAAAATAAATGCACACAATTTTATGGAAAGGATATTCTCAAGTTGATTTTTTTACATTTCATAATTAATTTTAAAAGTGGGATCGATACATGATCAGTGATAAGACACAAGAAAATTAAACATTAGCACACCTAATTAGGTCATATGAAAAATATCATCGCATGGAAATACCTTAAATAATGAGAAATTGCTATTTGGGTAGGCCCATTGCATTGACAATATTTTAGGAACTATGTGGTTTATGATTTAAATGCTCGATCAACATGCATGCATTATGAGCAGGACCACTGAATTCACTAGTCTTAATTAGGGTAGAGACTACGGGTAACACTACAACAACATGGGCGTAAATATAGTTAGTATATAAGATAAAGGATGTCGGTTAAAATGATTCTAAGTATGTTTTGGACCTTCGTTGGTCCTTAATTTTTAATTTTAAAAATGACCCCATGTCAATTTTTTGATAATTACAATTAGAGTTATTTTATTTTTTTATTTTACAATCAGAATCACCATACAAAAAATTCATAAAATAATTATAAGAAACAAAAAAAGAGAGTTATATTTTATTCTTTTGCACTATACAGTAGTAGACAAAAACTGTATACGAAGTTATGAATAAATTCCATTGTATTGTGGTGGTGAGCATACACTTAGAAGTAAAGATACTAGCAGAGTAATTCAAATTGCACATCTTCAAGAACTTAGCAGACATCCGCTTCAACACAGGGTTGCAATTGCTCTGAAGCAGCAGCTTAATTCGCTGGCCTCCATGGCCTTGGAAGCGCATTCCTCAGGGGCAAGCTTGTAAATAGTCTACAAAATCGACAGCGCGAATTGCGTGCAACTCTCAGAAACCCTCATCAGCTTGTAAATAGTCCATAAAATGGACACCGCGAATTGCGTGCAACTCTTAGAAACCCTCATCAACAACTTCACCACATTGTGTATAATGTTAGGACAATCTTTCAGAGCCAATCTTCCCTCTGGTACCATCAACAACACCTCGAGAATGTACAGCGCTAACTCCAAACGCTCATCGTTCAAATTGGGCAAAATCTTAATCAAATGAGGCACCACACCAAACTTTATAACTGAATTTCCAACCGATTCACGAGAACAAACGTTCTTGAGCAATACGAGCCCGATTAAGACCCCGTTTGTTAAATGTATTAGACTATAAATTGAGGGAGAAGAGGAGGTGGTGAGTGACTCTTGTTACAAAATAAAAAATAAAATAACTCTAATTGTAATTATTAAAAAATTAATATGGGGTCATTTTTATAATTAAAAATTAATGACCAACAAAGCTCTAAAATATACTTGCGACCAAGTTATCCATCACCAAAGATAAAGGGTATTAATCCACCGAAAACTTTAGTACCTTTTGCAAATAGACACCTAATTAAACTATAATTTTTTCTCACGTAAAAAGAAAAAGCAAAAACAAAAATTCTTCTCACTTACTCCTTGAAATTTGATTATTGTTGAAATAAAGTCTTCAGTTAAACCCCCGTTAACTTATTAACGGTTTAGTAATGTCAGTCATTGACAAGATGACATCATAATTCCAGAATTTTCTCAACCAAAATGGAAAAAAAGAAAGAGAAGATAATTAATGTCTGTCTTCAAACTAATGTGGCGGAAAGGTCATGCATGGGGGAATTAGGCAAAAGATGACCATGCAAAACAAAATCGGAAAACCCTTCCAAATTAAAATGGGGCTTAATATTCACTGATTCATATAATTTCATTCTTGGGCTGGCTGGTGTCATGTACGTTTCTCACTTTCTACTTCTAGTGCTACTGGTGGTGGTGATAAAGATTGGGCACCCAATCAAACATTCACAACTTTCAATTTTTAATTAGCGCAAGGAAGAGCTGGTAGCAAAACATGAACATTTGGTACGTACGTGCTTTATTGCTGCTGCACCCAATCGCTTGACTTCACATAAAAAAAATAAATTATTATAAATGTATAGGGTCATTGAGTTCACTATAAATGTGGAACTTCTTAGCATCCCACACATTAACACACTAACTAAGCTTCTACTTCGTTGCTAAAATGAATTTTTCACATCTATTCGTTTTAGCTCTATCCACTGTAAGCTTGTTTCGGCTCAATTAGCTTGAGCAATTGACATAATTGTCTTAATTTCTTCGATCATTTTATATGTGCTTCGGAAGAAATCATTTACTTTCGTTTTATCTCCATTATTCGTGCAGTTTCGATAAATAATTTTTCCGACTATTTAGCATGCCCTCTTTTTTTGGGGGTAATCTTGGGGTAAATACCTTTATATGGTTTTCAATTGGTGTAAACCCAGATATATGGACGGATTAAAGAAATTATGGATGTATAGGCGAGGAGGGGTCTGAAATCGGCCTGCGATGGGCCGATTTCAGCGGCGAAAAAAAAAAAGGTACACCTGAAATTGGATGAACAGTAACCGATTTNGGTTTTCAATTGGTGTAAATCCGGATATATGGATGGATTAAAGAAATTACGGATGTATGGGCGAGGGGTCTGAAATCGGCCTGCGATGGGCCGATTTCAGCGGCAAAAAAAAAGGGTGCACCTGAAATTGGATGAACAGTAACTGATTTCAGGTAAAGGAAGATTTGATGGGCCGAGTTGACGCGCGCGCAGGGGGGCAGGAATCTCCCCTGAAATCGGCTGGGGCCAGCTCGATTTCAGGACCTGCAGTGCGGCAGGTGGCAGGTGGCACGCCGGGGGAGTGCAGGGGTGCAGGCACGCGGGGGGCTTGGGGAACCGGGAAAGAGAGGGAGACCGAATGGGAAAGGGAGAAAGAGAGAAAGAGGGAAAGAGAGGAATATACACTATAAAACCATCTCATTCACCTCTCTTCACTTCTCACACACCTTCACTTAAATTTTTTTTCAGTTATACAATTCACCTCACCCTTCATTGCTCTACTATCTTCTTCATACTCCTAAATTATTTCCCCCTTTCTAGTATTAATTCCTTTACCTTCAGTGTCCAGTTTGCATCGCTTTAATTTTCTGAAGTTAACCTATTCTTTTTGCTTATTTTCTTATCAATTAAATTAAGTAAGTTTTAAATTGATATTATTTTATTTTATTTTATTTTAAATTAAGTATTGTGATATATTTTTTTTCTAGTTATGTTTAAAAAAATATTGGTCATTCAAACAAGTTACACTAAAAAATGATTTGTCTGTATATAGGTGAGAAAAATTAATTGATACGAGAAGAGTTCGGCCGACCTCGTTTCGATCGGTTTAAACTTTGGTCGGGCATAACGGTCGGATATGTGACTCGCGGCCAGGTTGACTTGTGACCAACAAACTGGAACTCTTGCTCGTACACTTTGCAAAGGTTCTCCACGGTGTACACACTGTCGACGTACTACCGCCAGTCTAGACTCGCTGCATCGCAGCATGCCATAATATGGACACATGGAAACCTAAACCGTTGAAAAGCTCCACAGTCATAGTAACTCCTCCCAAGATCAACCCTATACTGATTGCCTTTTGATAAATCCGTGCAATGGAATAGTTGCGAGACTCTAAAAATTCATGAACCTGCAACACACAACTGTATATAGTTACAACAAAAAAATGACAATGTCAATTATTTAGGCTTGGATTTAATATTGTGCAAAGATGAGAATAACCTGCAACGTCTCTATTTGTGTCATCATTTTTGGTAGTATTTCACTCAAAAACTTTGAGTATTCATGACCTGCACTTAGCTGAGCATGAGCACACCGTGCGTTTTGAACAAACAAGGCAGCCGTCTTAAAATACGTTTCTTAGACCAATGCTGTTATTGGAAAATTGCGAGCCTCAAGAAATTTCACGTTCATTGACTCAGCTAGATTTGTGGTCATATGAGAACAACGACGTCCACCATCGAATGCACAAATCCACTGTTCTCGAGGGATCTCATCAATCCAAGCAGAATATGCCTCAAAATGCTGATGTAGACGTTCATAACGCCGATTGTAGTGCTCCATGGTGCTCGAATACCCTGCAAAAGAAGCGCCCATAAGCTCATCCTCACCTCCTAACATGAACATTTACATGGGAAAATATAACCTCGGTTTAGTACAAAATGTAACTTACCAATAGCCTTCACAAGCTTTTCCATGAACTTCACCTTGAAATGGCGGGCAAAGTTCTGTGCAATGTGTCTGATACAAAACAGATGGTATGCCCACAAACTACCCATTCGTCGTACGACAGACTTTATGGACTCGTGCCGATCAGATATCAAGCCAATGAGTCGCCCTTCTGGTAGGGATTGCAGCAAATTGTGCAAGAAAAAAAACCATGCATCTGTAGTTTCACCCTCGACGATCGCAAATGTAATGGGAACAATTGATTGATTGCCTCTTGAGTTGATGCCATCAACAAGACACCCTTGTATTTTCCATACAAGTGTGTTCCATCTACCTGGACCATTGGCTTGTAGTGATTGAATGCATTTATGCATGGAACCAATCCCCAAAATGCACGTCGAAAAGTATGCGCATCTGTCCTAACAGATCCATCAGCGCTGTAAGCTTCAGTTGTATCAACATCCCATGTGCAGGATGGATCAAAATATTGTAAAGCAATCAACCAATATGGCAAGTGTAACATCCCGCTCTTTTCTTAGTACGAATTTCGTCGAATAACTGCTCATAGAACCTTGGGTAAAAGTAAATGTGTGGAAGCCTGTAGGAATTATTCTGCTTGGTTTTGGACAAGTTGGATGACACTCAAATGATTCCTGCAGACCCTCAGAATCGAATGATGAGATTAAACTGACCGTTAAACGGAGTTCTGCGGAGTTTCAGATGATTCCGCAGACACTAAAACGACTCTGTTTATCCTGTAGAATTGGGCAGAAAGCCCTAAGTCTCTGGAAACTCAACCGGTACCAGGGAAAGGTTTTAAACAGCTTAGGATAGTCCCACGATCCTATTGGAACGGTCGGGAAGTAACGAAACCGCGAGCGGAACAATGGTTTACGGTCACCAGGGCTCAATGACGTGTTAAAGGTATCTGTGAAAAAATACTCCTCCAGAGGAAAATTCACAAATGCCTTAAAGCATTGATATTCCCATGACCGGGGAAATTAGAGGATCGCAACGATACAAGCGGAATATTTTTCGGACGACCATGCGCGACGTACCGGCACTGCGAGCGATAAAACACGAGCGAAATGAAACCGGGGAAAATTGGAAACCAGAAGCAGCACGTGGGATCAGATTTTTGGCGGAGGAAACATTAAATAATTATGTTACTATTCATGATTTGACTCCTAATTTATCTAGTTTAATTAATTAATTAAAAAGGAAAATAAAAAGGGCAAAATTGTAATTTTTCATAGGGCGGAAAGGTAAATTCAAGGGGCAGCTTCTTGGCTATAAATAGCCACCCCCATAACCAGAAAATTCTTAGAAAAATCTTCACCTAGCCGAAGCTCTGTCCGTGTGCTCCGAGATTTCACCGAGAAAACTCTGCCGGAAAGCTTGGATCATGCCCGGAGCTTGGAAGACGACTCTCCTACTCTCTTCCTCACCACCGAACAGCCCTCCAAGAGGTGGGTAACTCTAGTTTGCTCATTTCTTTGGTGGATGTATGTGTTTATGTGTGTGTATGTCTTGATGTTTGTATGCTTGCTTAGTAGTTTATAACTTTGGTTAGGACAGGGAGATGATTCTGAAGGGTCCTGTGACTTGGACTAGATAGGATTTTGATAGTTTGAATATGTGTAAAAACCTCAAAGAGTAATCATGAACAAAGGGGAAGAGAAAGGAAAGAAATAAAGAATTGAGTAGACCTTAGTACTGCTGAGCGGTCCCAATGCACCGCTGAGCGATCGGGCTCAGACTGCTGAGCGACCCTAGGGTATCGCTGAGCGGTCCGAGACCTGAAATTCTTGTGGAAGCTATTTTGAGGCACATAGTCTAACGATCAATGATGTGACTGTAATTGGTGACTGACGTAAATGCAGTATGTGCAGTATGTGAAATAATCTGTTAGCATTTCATGCATCATGATAAGATAATGTTAAGAGGACTAGAAGTAATTCTGCAATAAGTAAAGATTATGAAATGAACCATAGGGAACAAGTCATGTCATGCTGTAGGTACTGAAAGGAAATAAATGCTGAAATGCTGCTGAAAATGTTGAATGAAAAGAAATGCTGAAAAATTCTGAGAAAACACGTACAAGCCGTGATCACGAGAGCCAAATAATGATCCCACTTCAGTAGGTCAGACAGACATACTAAAGGTGGAAGCCCGTCATAGGTGGTGTCGATATGGCATACCTGGAGGTGAGCGGTTATCAAGCCTAGCACGGTCGAAAGAGGGCAATGCTAGGTGGGGGTACAATATCCGCCCACTGCCGGGGGGGCTGAGAGAGGGCACGCGGCAGGTGGAAGCCCACCGCAGGAAGGTCGAAAAAGGGCCTACCTGGGGGTGTGAGGTTATCCCGTCATAGTACTGTTGAAAGAGGGCACTACTATGGTGGGGATAACATATATTCCAAAAACCCATGATCAATCTGATATGCATGACTATATGAAATGTATGTATCTAATATTCTGTAGTTACTGTCAAGAGTACGCTCGAGACGGCTATGTATGTACACGTAATGTTAATAAGCACGAGAACGTAGTAAGCAAGAGTAGTTCCCCTATCACTCAGTAACTTAGATAAAGCCGTTCAGAACTTTAGACCAGATAATAATCAGTAGGATGATTAGTATGTATGCACACTTAGAAATTTCTAAGCGGCCTAAAGTCCGACCTAATGTAACACGAGGTATAGGAACTAAAGTTATTTCCACTGAGAACCTACCGTTCTCATTCCCACTGCCTTATGACTTCAGGAACCTATGATGACTCATATTTCGAGGATGCCGACGAACCGAGATTTCTGGGATATGGACCAGAGATAGCTGGATGCCGAGATTTTTTGATCAAGGGCATGCTGAGTAGTGTTCCAGTAGCCCTTGCATTTTGATATTATATATTTTGGATTATGTATATGTTATTTGTACCTTACTTATTGTAATTATAACTATGTGACTTTGTATGACGGACCAACTGAATGTATATTCCATGCTTTACTATTATTCGACTGTTATCCGCTAAGCCCAATGGCTTTACCGCTTGTTATACTTGTTCTTTCCGACGCATGGCTCTATTTTAGTAATTAATCGATGCAAATGAAAATTTTAAAAATTGGTCCCTATTTTCGTAAGCAACTACTTTCAAAAGATAACGATGGACTAAGGTATTCCCACCAGGTAGTAAACAACCTAGTGAGCTTGCGTACGACTTAAGTGTATGCAGTTAGCTAGGGTGTTTCAGCAAGTCATTGTATGATTGTTCCCAATTGCCATAGACTTGTGCAATTGCATTTTGCTTTGCAACCCACGCTTTTCTATACGATGGCTAGTATCCTTCACGGTCCATCACATCTACTTGAATTGACTCCACCGGCATTGTTGGCTTTGCCCTTATCTGTGCCAGAATCATGCCAGCAATTTTGACAGAAGTCAACTTTGAGTGGTTACGAGTAAGCCGCTCTGCAAGGCAAGTGTGAGGGCCGTTGTATCTTGTGACCTCCCAATAATAACTATTTTTCTTCAGGGATGCCCTAATAAGCCATTGACAGCCTTGGCCAAACTTCTTGCATTTGCAAAAGTAAGTCACTGGTTCTGACTCTTTTATTTTGTAGTCGTCCCCGATACACAAGCAATGGCTTGCAATGGCTTCCCTAACTTCATCCCTGCTTGCAAAGAATTTTCCTTTGTACAGCTCATCGCCAGCAAAATATTCATTATGTAGATCTCCTAATTCAGTTGCACGCATCCCCCCAACATCATATGTTTGCAAGAACGTTGGTGTATCCTTGGGCTGTGCATTTCTTTCGTCGTCTATATCAACAATTGATCCATCAATTAATTTCGTGTGACAAAAAACAATATAAATAAGGCATTCATACAGTAAACAGATTTGCAGTTCTAATATGCAAGATCCTCACCATGAGGCAAGCATAGAGCATACTTTGCATTTCTATCCATGTACATACGTAATTTACCCGTAA
>QANU01003652.1:0-29145 GCA_003254905.1 Nissolia schottii
TGACCAGCTTGGGCTGAAAAATGCGGATATTGAACATTATCCTGAAGACTTGGTAAGCTTTTCGGGGGAAACAGTGACCCCCGATGGTTTCATTTCTCTTTACCTAACTTTAGGACCTGAACACTTAACCAGAACTGAACGAGTGAAATTTCTGGTTGTGGATAAACCATCCGCATATAACATCATCCTGGGAAGACCCACTTTAAACGCTATCAACACCGTTATCTCCACGGCAGCATTGACGATGAAGTTTCTCACCCAGGATAATCGAGTTGTGTCCGTTCGTGGAGATCAGGCTACGGCTCGGAGATGCTACAACACCAGTCTCCTGACTCACAATCCACGACAGCCTCCAAAAAGAAAAGATGTCCACAAGATATCACAGGTAATGTTAGCTGATATTTCTGCAGATAATGTACAAATACGCGAAAGACCGGAGCCAGAAGGGGAGCTAGAAACCGTTCAGATAGGTGTTAACCCTGAACAGGTCACCCGAATCAACAAAAACCTCCCCCTGAGAAAGAAGAACAGACTAGTTGAAAACCTGAAGCGCAACGCAGACTTATTCGCGTGGACAGCAGCCGACATGCCTGGAATCGATCCCACCCTCATGGCACACAAATTGGCCATCCTACCCAGAAGTAGGCCGGTCAAACGGAAAATAAGAAAAATAAGTGCCGACAAAGCTAAAGAAGTACAGAAGCAAGTTCAAGGGTTGAAAGAAGCAGGTTTCATACAGGAAATCATGTACCCATCGTGGCTGTCAAATGTGGTCATGGTTCCTAAGCCTGGAGGAAAGTGAAGAATGTGTGTAGATTACACAAATCTTAATAAAGCATGTCCCAAAGACCCTTACCCTTTGCCAAACATTGATTTACTGGTAGATGCTGCATCTGGGTACAAATTCTTAACCTTCCTTGACGCATATGCTGGGTATAACCAAATACCTATGCATCGAGTCGATGCAGAAAAAACTGCGTTTATAACAACCGGGGGCAACTACTTCTACAAAGTTATGCCCTTCAGTTTGAAGAACGCAGGAGCCACCTATCAGCGTATGATGGATAAGATTTTTCACGATATGACCGAGGAGTTAGTAGAAGTCTATGTGGATGACATGATCGTCAAAACATCCACAGAGGAAGAAATAACCGCCAACTTGGATGCTGTCTTTAGCACCCTCTGCAATCATAACTTAAAATTAAATCACGTGAAGTGTGCATTCGCGGTGGAAGCGGGGAAGTTCTTGGGTTTCATGATAACCCAACGCAGAATTGAAGCCAACCCCACAAAGTACGAAGCCATCATAAGCATGAGGCCTCCCTCGTCCATCAAGGAAGTACAAGGTTTAACCGGAAGGATCGCCTCGCTCAACCGATTCATGTCAGCTTCCGCGGAGAAAGCCCTACCTTTCTTCAAAGTGTTGAAGAATATGACCTCCTTCGAGTGGTCCGCAACATGTCAAAAAGCATTCGACGAATTCAAGACCTACCTCTCTCAGCCGCCCGTCTTAAAAAACCCCGAGAAAGGTGAGAAGCTTTACTTGTACCTCTCTGCATCTGAGGAAACCATAGCCTCGGCCTTGGTGAAAGAAAAAGGTCAGCATCAATTTCCTGTGTACTTCACAAGCAAGGGTCTTCATGGAGCGGAAATAAGGTACCAAAAAATTGAGAAAGTGGTGTTTGCCCTCATCAACTCTGCACGGAGACTTCGCCCCTACTTCCAGTCGCACCCTATAGTAGTGAGAACGGATCAACCGATAAGACAAGTGCTCTAGAAGCTCGACCTAGCTGGGCACATGTTAGCCTGGTCGGTCGAATTATCCGAATTCGACATTCATTATGAACCGCGGATAGCGATCAAGGCCCAGGCCATGTCAGATTTCATAACCGAATTTTCGGGAGAAGATAGTTTCGCCGAGGAAGACACATGGACCCTACACGTAGACGGAGGGTCCAGTCTACGCGGAAGCGGGGCAGGAGTAATACTCGAAGGGCCAAACGATCTTAAATTGGAAATGACCGTCAAGTTTGACTTTTCCACTTCCAATAATCAGGCGGAATATGAGGCTTTGGTTGCAGGTCTTAACCTGGCTAGAGACGTTGGAGCCAAGAGGCTTATCATGTGCAGCGATTCTCAAATCGTTGTCGCACAGGTCAAAGGGGAGTACCTTGCTAAAGATACTCAGTTGCAGCAATACTTGAAACTTGTTACGCAAATTTTGTCAACATTTAACAGCCACCAAATTAGTCATGTTCCGCAGAAGGAAAACACAAGAGCAGATATGCTTTCAAAGCTGGCCAGCACGCGACCCGGAGGAAATAACAAAACCCTCATACAAGAAACTCTCTGTCGCCCTTCCATAGCCTCTACCGTCAACTCAACAGAGCTACAACAACTATTGGAGGAATGTTGGACTGTACCTTTTCACAAAATCATCCGTGGACAACAAAAGACAGAAGATAAAAATCTCCGACGAGAGGCTACAAGGTATACCCTCGTCAACGAGCAACTTTACAGAAGGGCAATCTCTCAACCCCTCCTCAAATGTGTACAAACAAAAAATATCCTAAAGGTTTTAGAAGAAGTACACGAAGGAGCCTGTGGCCACCACATGGGTGCAAAGACCTTGGCGCTAAAAATACTCCGGGCAGGTTTTTACTGGCCCACATTGTAGAAAGATTCCGCGGAGTGGGTTAAAAAATGCCGCAGGTGCTAGGAGCATGCAAATTTCCATGTAGCTCCACCCGCAGAATTGTCCTCACTCACAGCATCCTGACCTTTCCAAAAGTGGGGCATCGACCTACTTGGACCTTTCCCCCAAGCAACAGGGCAAAGAAGGTTCATCATAGTAGCAATTGATTACTTCACAAAATGGGTCGAGGCAGAGCCGTTAGCCACGATTACCTCTGCCCAATGCAGAAGATTTGTCTGGAACAACATCCTCACCAGATTCGGCGTTCCTGAAACATTGGTTTCCGATAACGGAACGCAATTCACAAACAAGAATTTTACGTCGTTTTTGCAGGGTTTCAAGATAAAGCAATGCTTCTCCTCCGTGGAGCATCCGCAGACCAACGGCCAAGCCGAAGCGGCCAACAAGGTCATCCTGAATGGATTAAAAAGAAGACTGGACGAGGCGAAAGGTTTATGGGCGGATGAACTAGGTAGTGTCTTATGGGCCTACAGGACAACTCCACACTCCACGACGCACACTCACCTTTCAAGCTGGCTTACGGCAGCGAGGCCATGATACCTGTGGAAATTGGCAAAACCAGCCCAAGAGTATTGTTGTTTTCCTCGGAATCCAACGACAAGCGAAGAGCGGAAGAAATAGACCTAGTAGAATAGTACAGGGAAGACGCCCGTATCAAGGAAGAAGCCATCAAAAGACGAACAGCAAGAAGATACAACCTAAAGGTCATCCCTCGGAGCTTCGTAGAAGGAGAAACAGTTGTACGAAGGGCAGATATTGGAAGCAAAACTCAGGGACAAGGAAAACTCCGCCCTAAATGGGAGGGCCCATACTTGGTAACAGAGACTTTAGGACGAGGAGCGTACAAACTAACAACCTTGGAAGGCAAGGCCGTTCCACGGACGTGGAATGCGGCCAATTTGAAGAAATTTTACCTTTAAATATTTTCAATTTGAAGAAATTTTACCTTTGTCTGTTTGATTATTCAGGACATCAATAATAAGTACGGTTCAACACAATTCCGCGCATTCACACGCAAAGCAAAAGCGGTTTTAACCGAAGGCAACAAAACCTCTCCACCGATATAGTATAAAACGGTCATAACCAAAGTAAAACAAATCAAACCCAGTCCCAACCGAGGATATACGATAACAAACCCGGTCAAAACCGAGGAAATAAATAAGTAACCCGGTACAAAAAAAATCGCGAAAATGAATTCAACAGTTCGAAGTAATGCGACATACAAGAAACAAGGCCACGAAGCGCCAGATAGTCAAATTACAATTTCTTGATAATACCCTCCTGTTCATCATAACATTGGTCCGTGGAAACTACGCTAAAATCCACGTCCAGGGCCAAATACTTCACCTGACCGATCACAGCCTCAAAGGTGCCCTTAATAAGGTTCTCGGAAACCACGACAAGGCGCTTGTAGTCACCCTCCTCCTTCTCCAACATCACTTTCTTCTCTCCACATTCAGCCCTCGCCTTCTCAGTAGCATCCCACGCTTCCCCCATCTTCTCCTTCAGCATAGCAATTTCAGCAGATTTCCACTCATCTTCACGAGCTGCCGATTTCACCGCGGACTCTAGGCTCGCCGCTCTCTCCTCAGAAACAGCAAGTTGAGCTTTCAACTTCCTATTTTCCTCAGTCATAGCACCTGCGTTACTCTTCAAGTTAGATACCTCCTGCTGATACGGTTCGAGCTCACCGGAGTCTCCGCCCACCTCCAAGGCATGGGCCAGCAACCCCATGGCTTTTCCCATAAATCGCACACTCTGCCCCACTGCAATCTCCGAGGAGATCCCCTCCTGTTCCTTACGGGCATCATCGCAGAGGACAACATCCTTCAGTTCAGTCAAAAGATCCCTACTCCTGGGCCATGCTGCGTTGCAGACGCGGCCTATGGCAATCCCCCCCTTTTTTGAGCAAGAGCCAGCTTGTTCGCCTCTCAGCTTCTTCCGCGGACGTGATTCACAAGAGTGCCCTAAGGACGATCTAACAGAAACAACGGACGGAGATCACCTGCGACCTTCAGCTCTCACCGGCCCCCCGCCCATGCCAGTCCCGCTTCCGCAACCCTCCGCCGCTGCCAGAGCTTTCATCTCCTGAACCTCCGCGCCACCAGAAGCAGATAAATTCTTCCGGAACTTCCTCAAGCTATCTATAGCAGGTTTGCTCCTCCGAAGTTTAGAATCTGAAAGAGAAAAAATCAGGAGTTATACAACAGTTAAACACCCAGTCATGCACATAAATCATCAGACGAAAAGAAACAATCACTACCTAGGTGCTCTGCCACGCCTCCACCCTCGACGAGATCCCTAACCTTAAGCGGACCATCCCAAGTGAGCTCCACAAAGAATGCCCGCTCTGCCGATTCCTCCTCGGACAAAAAGGCAGGATGATGATGATGAATACGCATGTTCCAGTAACAGTATATTTCCACCACTTTATCTTGTTCACCCTCCCAAAACGCCCTCCGTCCAGGAGAAGAAAAAATCTTGAAGTATTTCCACTTAAACTCCTGGTATGACTCCTCCCACCGAGTGAAAATCCGTGTACCAAGGGCACTCTTGAAAGTATGCCAGCTACGATACCTACACGACGACCCCGGTACCACAGACCCCTTCGGGTTAATCAGCGTGTACAAGCTCAAGAAAGTATTCGGATATGCCTCCACGCCAAAATACTCACATACTATTTGAAACCCGCGGAGTAACGCCCATCCGTTAGGATGAAGCTGGGTTGGACAAAACACACACAAATTCATCACCTCCTTCTCAAAAGAAGTAAAAGGTAACCTAACCCCTAGTCGGGTGAACAGATCTTCGTACATCCATAAGAAATGAGGGGTATTGTGATGCCGTAGCATACATACCCTCTCATCCTCCAATGCTTCCTCAAGCCTGTACTCGTTATCTTCCACACCCTCCTCGGTCAACTCAAGCACCCTGTTCATTTGCTCAATCTGAGCACCGTGGATGATCGAAGGAATCGAAAAAATCTCTGGCTCAATCCATGAGTACGTTATCTTCTCATGCCGTCCCTCGAGGGGACGCGGTCGCCTAAACTCTTGGAATTCTTTCTTCAATTTCCCCATTTACAAACTACTGAAATAAAAGCAAAAATATGTGTCGTCCCCCTATTAAAAAGCAGTCTCCAGCACAAGAAAGCACCCAAAAAAAACAAAAAAACCCTCTGAACTCAATCGCAAAAACAGAGAAACCAGAACAAAGGCACGGTACAGCAAAGACTAGAACAGACCAGTAGCCTACACATTTAAGCAAAAGGAGGGGGGAGAGGAACTTACCAAAAACAACAGCAGCAAGAAACGGCAACAAGCCAAACAACAGCAGCAAGAAACGGCAACAAGCCAAACAGCAACACTTGCAAAAACAGCAACAAGAAAGAACACCAAACAGAGCCGAAGAGAAGAGAATGCGAAGCGTACCAGAAGGATGCCAAAAGTGAAAACTGTCGAGATTTGAAAGAAAAATTGAAACGACCACTCAAATCCATCATTACTTACTCCTCAAGAAGGCAAAACGTTCAAAAGGCAACACACGTGGCGACCATCAAATGACGTAGAAGCCCCTGACGTGACCCACCCCAGAGCACAATTTCCCAAGCACACAATCAACTGTCAGGCCTCTACACCACCCAACGTCTCTGCAAAAACAATGTAGCTCGGACTGTAGACTTAACAATCCCCATTCCGAGCTGGGGGGCTCCTGTTACGGACTAGGCCTCTCGGCCCATTCCGCGGAAGTACTATTACTGGCCCACTAAGCATGGCCCGTTCGCATATTGGCTGCCCGAGCCCACTAACAGACGTTATCTGCCATCCACAGAATCTCATCAGAAAGGACCCTCTTAACTCTCCCGCGGAATCCCCGCGGAGATCACCCCACATTAAGGATCCCGCAACCCCAGCGAGCCAGACCCCGTGATCCTCAGAAACAGACTGAGAAGAATTATCGCAAGCAGCGAGGAAATCAGGTAACCCACCAGGCATATAAGCACAACCAATCCGCTAGGTGAAAGGTCAGACTCTAACCATCATTTTTACTCTCTTCTTCAAACACCGACTGACTTTGGCATCGGAGTCCTTGCAGCTACCCCACCCGCCGGTCCAGACGTCCTCCGTGGAGCTCCAGAACCCGATTGTACCACCTCCGGTACAAGGACCAAGGGAAAAGAGGTGTATGGCACAATCCCGAGCAAGGAAGAAAGTTCTAAAGAAAATGAAGAAATCTCACATGAAATCGAGTTAGCCATCAATCCACTGACAGAGAAATCCATGGACGAGTCATCTATGCTTGAAGAACCACCAGAGAAGAAGAATGAAGAAGAACTCATGTTGATACCAATGAGTTTTTCTCATAAAAATCCTATTTCTTGTGCTCCACCGTTGAAGAAATCTGATTAAAGGGATATTGTTGCTGACATAATTATAGTGGCAATGAAACTATTGGCCTCTATCCCTTCTGTGGGATACTTTGGGCACTTATGCCCCTCTACATATTTATTGATGCAGAGAAAAGTAATCTAGATATGGGACCTAGGCATCTCTTGATGATAGAAGCACGTCCAACTTAGAGATGTTAAATCAAAGTGCTTGTTGGAATATAATCTAACCAAAGGTAAATTTTAATTTTTTCGCATCTGTATTTCTTTTTATTTACACATTTTTTAATCCTTATATTATTTTTTATGCATTGGGGACAATGTATAATATGAAGTTGGGTGGGGAAATTACATTTCATTCATCCATGCATTTTAATTTTATGGTTTCTTAGCTTTAGTTGTGTTTTCCTTAGTAAAAAAAAATCCTTGTTGGTAGTTATCAATTGTCCGTTAAGTTGCGTTAGAACCTCAATGATTGTATGTATTGCTTACATTTCAACTCTTTGTTGGCTATTAGTTTTTGTTTGGAATTGTTAGAAAACCACTTTGTGCTTGCAAATAAAATTTCTGAACATTCAATTGATGCACTTTTAAACTCTTACGAGTATTGAAAACCATAACTAAAAATTTGCCTGTTTGTATTCTTGTTTGAGTTAAAACATGCTGGAATTCCATTTGGTTCAAATGGAAATAGACTCAGGTTACATTGGCTTTAGAAGTGATCTAGGCATTATTTTGGAAACCCATAAGGTAGCCTTTTAAGCCGACATTTACTTATATTGCCCCTAGTTGCCATACTTGAAGCCTTGACCTTGATTTATTTTGTGAACCATCTGTGTGCCAATGTGCCTTCCTTGTATAAACCCCTTTGATCCCTGAATGTCCTTAAGCCATATTTGTTAGATGCATTGCATAGGGTAGGCCCCCGTGAACTAAGCACCTCATGCTTCAATCAACAACGGTGGAAATAAAAATGGAGAAAAGGAATGTGAAAAAAAAGAGAAACAAAATAGAAGGTGAATAAAGAAAAATCCCACAAATAAATTGGGGTTAGTGAATAATGTCAAGAAAAGCAAGTTAGAAAGCAATGCACAAATGTAGTACATGAAGCATGAGAGTGCCAGTAACAAGTTAGGGGTCCCTTTATGTAGTGGGTTTGGGAGCAATGGTTTCTCAAGTTGAGGGTATGAAATAACCTAAATGACTTTTCCAACATATCCCAACCTAAGCTTAACGATATAAGCCGCATAAGACCTCTTGATCTTTAGTCCAGTAGAAGTTTGGGTGCAAATAAGATAGATGAAAAATTGGTTCTTTGGTTATGTTCTTGACAAATACTTGCATGAACTTTATCTTATTGGATTTTGGTTTATCATGATTGTACACACGCACTTCATGAAAGATTCAGAATTTGATTTGTTTGCACAGCCTGATGGTCTAGTGTTTTGAATATTGACTGTTAGACATAAGACAATCAAAATGAGCCCGGCCCACGAGCTCAACCCTTTTACCCGGTTAAATGGATGAGCTTTACATACAAAAACAAGCACGTGAAAATTTGAAAAAAATGGCCCCGCCTGTTTAAGCCCGCAGGCTAAACAGGCCCGCCTGGCAGCCCGTGAAATTTTTTTTTAAAAAAAGCTTTTGGACTTTCGGCACTTGGCAGACCTAAATTATTATTTTTTAAAATTAAGTTAATAAAACTACATGATAATTGATACCTCATGTTCAAATTGAAACCCAAATTGAAGTTTTAGATCTTCATCTTGAAGCCCAAATTGCAAACTAAATTGCTAAGTTGTTTTAGTTATAACTAAAATATCTTTTAGATATTTTAAAACTTGTTGCGCATCGCACGGGTTTAGACTCTAGGTGTTAATTAAATACATTCTCTTGTTATCCCTTTTTATTTCTATCAAAGCTTTGCAAATAGCTTCTTAATTGAAAAAGTTACTATTTGTATACCTATCTAAAATTAAAGATTTCGTAACCACAATAAAGAGATAAAAACGAAAAAACCACAAAATCTTAATTTTTCTTTATTTATTACCATCGGAAATGGATCCTCAAATTTTACATAAACTATTTCTTTCCAATTAATTAATAGATAGACGATAAAAAAGTTAAAAATGATCGCGCATATTCACAACTTTGTATTTAAATCATAAAAAATAGACCAAAATTTTAATTTTTTTTAAAAATTAAATGGGTTGGCGGGCTGACCTGTTTAGGCTGGCGGACCGACCATAAACGAGTCAGATCCTAAAAATAGGCATAATTTTGGCTCGGCCCATTTAGGCCAGCGGACCCAAACAGGCCTGGCTGACCCATTTGACACCCCTAGTTAGACAGTTCTGACTTAAGAATTTGAGCAATGATGAGGGGTGAAAATTGCACTTTTGATGATTTGATAACTACTCATAGGGATGTTTAGTTATTATTTAGTTTAGTTTCGAGTCAGCCCCCAGGCCTCCCTGAGTTTTGCAACTTTTGTAGAGGATGTTTATAGAGTCAGCTACTCAAAAAGATTTTTTATTTTTTTTAGTTTTATTTTCTTTTGTTTAGGGACAAGCAAAAGTCTCAAGTTGAGGGTTGTGATAACTCTCTAATGAGAGTTATTTTACTTGGTTTTTTCATATAGTTTTAAGATCATCTCATGCACTTTAGGATAATTTTAGGTGTTTGTTCATTGGTTTTAAGGAATAAAGACCTCAGGGAGAAGATTGAGCAAAAATGACTATTTTGAAGTGTTGAAATTATTTCAATCTTACTTTGTTATTGGGTTTTTACCTTGAAAATGAACAAATTTTGAATCAGCTCCAACTACAAACATGAAGATCTCCTTCTTAGCTTCAATTGGAGACTTGAATCGCCTTATTCGGACTTTTATAATAAAATTTATAACATTTTTACCACCACAGTGCAAATCAAGAGACACTCCTCAAGTAGTGCAGCGAAAATTTATAGAAAAATCATAAACCCCTTTTTGTAATTTCGAATTGAGGGCAATAAATACAAACTTAAAACACGTTCAAAGGTGATGAAAGGAGAGATTATGCATTTTTCCAAGAGCGGAGGCAACCTTGAGAGAGCTCCCAGGTGCAAAGACGAAGACTCTGGGAGTGTGACGTGAATGGGAAGAGAACCCAATTTGTTCCCAAGTTAAGTTTCTACCATTGTTTCTCTATGGAGTCCTTATTTTATGATTTTGTTTTCTTTTCTTCATCTTCCATTATGAACTAAATCCCTACTAGGGCATTGCTATAACCGTTTCTTTGACGATGTTATCATAAAACCTTTTTGTTATTTAGTTCTTCTATTGATGTCAATTAAGTTTCTATGAAATTTTCTTAATGCTTTTGATTAATTGATCATTAATTGAATAATTATTGTCTTGTATAAATTTAAGAAAAGGAATACGAGAGTGCTCTATTATAGAAACCATAGGTTGAGCGACAATATGAGAGGAACAAACATAACCTATGTGGTCGTGTGTGGGAAATTCACAAATCATTTATGTTTTTAATAGATTAGGTTACGTCAAGAGATTGGGTAGTCACTCTAGGTAAAGATAATCGTTCAACCTCGAAAAAGGCTTGTGATTAGGATAGGAACCCTGACATTAGTTAACTAGATTAATAATTGAATAACAATGCTTTAGGATAATTGTGTGTGTTTGTTTATGAACACGCTTGAGTCTAGAGCGGGTGAAGTCAATTGCTCCAATATCCATCTCCATAACCATTTTCACCTTTTATTTAGTTGATATTTTTCTTTTATTATTTATATATTTTGTTTTAATTTTTAAAACTCTTCCAATCAATTTAATCGAGTTATTTTTTAATTAAAATTTAGTGTAATATTATCCTTGTGAATTTGACAACCTGAATTTTAATACTCACTCTTATTATTTGTACAGACTAGTGCACTTGCTAGTGTGCGAAATTCTCATCATATATAAGTGCCTGTGTGTGCCCCTCTCTCTCTCTCTCTATATATATATATAGATATATGGAATAACTCTAGTGAGGAGAGTGATTATATATGAGAGTGAGATGAATGAATCTTGATCATTCGATGATGAATAATCAAGATTAGAATACAATAGTCATGTGTGTTTTTTTAAGTGACCATGTGACATCTTTATAATTTATAATCTTGACTATTCATAAAAGATCTAATTATCAAGATTTACTTCTTTCACTCTTATATATAATCATTCCTCTCACTAGAGTCACCCCCCCACACGCGCACGCGCGCGCGCACACACACACATATATATTTGTTGTCACAAATTATAGGAAATGAATCCTCTCAAAAATTTTTTTTACCATAAATATTTTTTTATTGCTTATATCATATATGAGATTTATCTTATCAATTAATGATAAAAGATGAAATTTGATAACACATAACACAAAATCCACGTAAAATTATCTTTTCTCACACTTATAACCGGTGTATAGCAGGACACTCCTCTTATTCTGCACAGTGGCGGTACATGAAGTACTTTTCCATTGGACGACCACATTCAGCACACACAACCTTCTCTGGTATCTCCAAAGCGCTTCCGGGAAGGATGAGGCGGTTGCAGTGGTGCGGGGCGCGGAGTCGCTGCAGGTAATCAATGAGTGCTGACACCAAACCAACCCTCTCAAATTCATCCTTCCAAATATCAAATTCCCTTAAGGCGGTTAGAGCAATATCGCCCTTGGCTCTGGCCATTTCAAATTGACCCTTCCAGAATATGGCCCACCCTTGATCACTCCCGTCAAAGCTAAGAACAGTCATGAGCTCACTCATGATTTGGTCATTCTCAACTGTTCTGCCGTGCTGCAACTTAGAGTAAAACATGCTCTCCAGTCGCGCCCAAAAGAACCAAATGGATGTGACGTCAGGCCAGTAGTAGCTGAACTTTCTGTCGGCAAATGTGTTTATCATTTTCTGCATCCGCTCCTTGCCGTAGCTCTTCCCCACGTAGACCATCTTTAGGTCGATGTTGGCAGCTTTCGTGACGTTCATTGCGGTGTTTGTGAATGTCTGGATCCACTCAAGATCTTCGCCTCCGTACAAGCATATGTGTTTACCTTTTGTCATCTGTAACAAGGACAAGTCTAAGTAAAAATATACAATTTAGAAAAGAAAAGTATGCAACCAAACTTCTTTTTGTTAGAATTTGTTTGTCAAAATAACATGACATCCTTAGATGGCCATACTAGTTAATTGTTGTTTCCTAAAACAGAGTTCTTGCAATGCAATATTTTCCTCCGTGTATATTGCTCAAAATTTAATTTTAAAGCATAAAAAGCAATGAGGGAAGTTTCATCATGTTATATATACAGATTAGATTATGTACCCATTCCAAAACCATAGGATCAATGCCATCAATAAGCAAGTCGAGGCTCCAAATCTCTTCTTTCCACATAGATTCTTCTTTCTCGCGAGTGAAAGGGAAGGCCAAATTCCCCCAAATCCAAATCATGTGGAGGGCATTGGGGGAGGACAATCTCCCTTGTGGATCGATGGCCACCACAATGGGCCTCTTTGCGAAGTTCCACACTTCCTTGATGTACTTAATCACCGATGGCTCCATGATGAAAGGGTCACGCACACTGTACCATGCCATCATTGACTGCAGATACTCAAACTTCTCTCGGTTCAAATCATTCCATGTCGCTTTGTCCACAACTGGGATCCACACCATCTCGTAGTTGATGTAACCCCTTACTCGTGCATCTTTGTACAAGTTACCAAGCACTATAATCTCTTCTTGTGAAAGATCAAGATCTGATATGAGCAGCAGCACGTGTTCCCTCCGTAGTACCTCGAGACTAACCTGCTCGTCAGTTAGTTAAATATGTTAAAAACTATGATCGTGTAATAAGATTATCATCAATTCACAAAAGGGTTACAAGTGTACCCTTGATTTATTTGTTCCATCTATAAGTGGAGGAAGGTCGTCCTTTGCATATATCAGTGCTCTTAGAATTTTCATGTTGTCTATGTGGACTGACTTGAAAAGACGGATCAGGTTATGGAAGGGCTCTATATGATCTGCACATGGTTAAGGATACAATTATCAAATATACTTGGCTCTTTATCAACTTCTATCCCAACACTTTGTGTAACTTTCAAGAGATATTGTAGAATTTTAGTCCATATACATGCTTTAAAATTTTATTATTGAACATAAAAGATCATGAAAGAACATTCTTGAAATCAAGTTACTGATATCTCAATTAATTAATTAATATTTTAGTTATAGTTATCAAGAGTGTTGTTACCTGTATATTTCATGCATTGAGCTAGATGACTCTGAACTTGCTCATATACACTATAGAGTTTCCGAGTGAACCTAGATATTTCCGATGCCTCTGTGGCAGGTGAACTGGGCCTGCAATATCATTACAATAAGATTTGTTAGGCATAAAACTACTTAATTTTCTCCGCCGAATAAATTAAACATTAAACATTTAGGAGAGATGATTATTGACATAAAATTATAGTTTGTTACTTGACCAAGCAGTCTGACTCCACTCTTCTAAATAATACCTAAGAAGCACCAACACGAACACTGATATGGGACATGACATGATACGACCCTAAAAGTTTTCAAATATAGCCTAGACACACTCAAACATGACCAAATATAACCTTTTTATTTTGACATTTTCAAATACGTGAGACGTGTGTGTTTGACGAATGTCTTCGTGTCTTGGTGTCCACGATGTGTCATACACATGGACACGACAGTCTCACAAAATGTTCATACTTCTAATATAACTTGAATTTCAACACAAGGTTCGTGGGCCTATACATTTTCTACTCTTCAATTTCAAAAGACAATAGTGCGAGGGTCGTGTTAGAGGAAGAGAGTGACCACTAATAATGAAAGGAAATGGAGATACGAATAGGGAGTAAACAAAGTCATGTTATTCCCTTAGGGAAAGAGAAGAGAAATTTACGCATTCCCTTCTTGATGCCCCAATTTGGAGGGTTATAAAAGAAAAATGTTATTTGTACTCATTTTGTGTTGGACACTATGCTAACTCATATTTCATCTACCATTAAAAAATATCATCTAAATGAAATGTAAGTCGATACAATGTCCCATATAAAGTGAGTACCAATAACACTAGTCATCACAAAATTGGGACTTCCAAACGTGGGATATTCAAGTTTGGTCATTTCACTCGTTGTCACTCCCTTCCAAACATAGTCTAAATCTTTGGGGAAAAATAGTTATCAACAAGTGTCATGGCTATATATTTTGATAATAATGGAGGAAATTAAATTCAAGCGATCAAAACAAGGGTTGTGCTTACTCATTCCTCGTGCCTACGAGAGTTGCAAGTTGTGATGCACAAGCCACAATACTTCGGATGACCCAATATGCAGCAGTGGGAATAAGTGCACTCAAAATTGACCTAGCAGGAAAATCCTCTGGGATATATTTAGATGGTATCTCCTTGAATTCAACAATGCACATGGCCAAATCCATTGCCGCCTTTATGAGCTTTTTGAGTGCATCAAATTGGGGTCTCTGAGAAGTATAATTCTCCATCATGTCAGGCAAATTTGCTTAAAAGAGGCAACATATTATGCTAATGTATTTCCCGAACTCACCTTAGCAATATGCCAAAACTGTAGAAAAGTAGAAGCAAAGGCTGATGAGGTTAACACAACTTTTGCATGCCATGCATAGTTAGACATGTATTTTAGTAAGACCATAGTTGATCCATGTGAATCTCTACCTCCCGAATCGTACTTGCCTGATAGCTGCCAATAAAGTCATGAACTTTTCTTTAGTAACTTTGCTAGGGCGTTAATTATATTTCAGTACTTTAGATACAGACAATTTTGATCCAAATGAACATGGAATACTACAAAACATACTCAAGAGACTTGAGGTAATTATGTGCTAGTTTTGTATTTGTTTGTACTATAAGAGACTTTCACAGGCATTGGACTTTCTTTAGGATTTTTTGAAGTACCGTATTCTCCCAAAGCTAGGTTTTGCAAATTGTTGCTAATGAAATATCATGGGGAACTGATGACCAATTTTGATGGATCAAAGTTATCAAACTCTCGATTTAACTTATAAACTCTTACAAGTTTATGAGTTTAAGTCTCAAAATTAAGTTAACTCACTTTAAAACTTAGACCTAAGTGAGTTCAAGTAAACTCATATCAACTCGGGGAAACTCGAGATAACTCACGAGTTTATTGTTTTAGTCAAAATTTAGTCTCTTAAGCTCCAAAATACAATATTTCACAAAGATCATTCTTAATTAGAACTTGACATATTGCCTTATGCTATGTTGATTTATAACATTATAGAGTTTTGATATGTTATTTTTTATGTGATTTTTATGTTTTTAATTTTTTACTTTAATACTAGTGTTTGTCTCATTATGATGTTGGAAGTAAAATTTCGCCTCATATTTGCTTTACCATAAATTTAGTATATTATATTAATGTATTATAAATAATAATAATATTAATAATTATATATTATTGTTATTATTATTATGAGTAAACTCGTACAAGATTATGAGTCGAGTTTACTATTCAAATTTATTGATACTCCACAAGTTTATTTAACTCACGAGTTTGATAATCTTGGATGAGAATTTTAATTATATATTGAGATTAGAAAACATTCTCTGTCCAACTTTTAATTATCTTCTCTCTAATTTTTTATTATCATATCATTGGTCCATTGAGAATTTATGTACTCAAAGGAGAGTTTTAAGTGAAGAGAGGATATTTTTCGTTCAAAACACAACATATACTTAATTAATGCATACTCGAGTAAACGTTTATTTATTAAATTTCCAAAAAATTGAACATTGATCTCATTTCATCTCATCAATAAAATTCCCCTCTTCATGCTTAAGAGAGATAAAAGTTAGAGAGATTTTTTATTGTTCTCATTTCATAACTAAAAATCCCTTAAAAAAAGTTATTTATTAGTCGTCATAATACTTCTATTAATAGATATTAACAAATAACAGATAAAGTGATTTAGTTAGGATATCAGCATGTTGAAGGGAACTAACAATTAGAAGTAAGCAGATGAGACCAGTAATGAGCTTTTCACAAATGAGGTCACAATCAAGCTCAATGTGCTTGGTGCATTTGTGGGAAGTAGGATTTTGAGAAATTTAAATTGCAGACCTACTATTACAGTGGAGGGAGATAGGTAGAGAGAGGGGTTGATGTGAAAATGTCTTAAGAGATATGTAAGCCATTGAAGCTCACATACGATTGTCCCAAGAGCTCGATATTCAGCTTCACTTAAGGAGCACAAAATCGTGGTTTGTTTTCAAGATTTCTATGAAAAGGAATTTCCTAGGTAGCAACAATAACTTGTAACATAATGATGAGTATCTAGGCAACTTACCTAATCAAAATTACTATAGGCAGATAGATGCAAGTCAGAGGTGGAGGAGAAGAAGAGACTTCTTCCAAGAGCACTCATAAGGTATTTAAGGATGCATGTGGCAGCTGAGAAGTGGACATCAGTTGGAGCTAAAAGATATTGGCTAAGATGTCAGACAACATGGGGAATATCGAGTTTGGAGGTGGTTAGTACAAGATGCGGCCCACCAAGTGACCCACCACTCGCACGTGTCCTTAGAAAGCTTCAAAGAGCCATCCATGGGAGTGGAAATAACTTTGGAGCCAAGAGTACCGACATCTTGAATAAGTTCGAGTGTGTACTTTCTTTGGCTTAGAGAGATATCTTTGTGAGAGCAAACAACCTCTGACCCAAGGAAAAAAATTGAGATTTCTTCTATCCTTGATGCAAAAATTGGAATGAAGGAAGTCTTTGACATTCTGAATTTATGTGAGATCACTCCCTACAAGCACTACTTCATTGACGAAGACCAATCGAATGGTGAAAGAAGAGCATGTTGTCTTGGTAAAGAATGTGTGATCAGAACCAGATTGAACAAACTTGAGAGATATGAAAGCTTGAGAGAGAGTAATGAACCACTGTCTACTAGCTTATTTGAGACAGTAGAGAGATTTTTGAGATGGTAGACTTGATTTGGTTGGGATGTAAGGATATCAAGAGGTAAAGACGTGTACTTCTTCATCAAGTGAGCCATGAAGAAAATAATTTTCCACATCCAGCTGATGAAGGTGCCAATTGTTGGCAACTGTGATTGCTAGAAGAACTCTAAAGGTGGTCATTTTGGCCACAAGAGAGAATATGACAAAATAATCTATGCCTTCAATTTTGTGAATCCCTTGGCAACAAGCCAAGTTTAATATCTTCTAATGGAACCATTAGGGTTATGTTTGATCTTGTAGACTCATTTACACCTTATTAGTTTCTTTTTAGGTGGTAAGGTGACAAGTCCCCAAGTGTTATTTTTTTGCAAAGCCTCAATTTCTTTTTGCATTGTCTCTTGCCAGTACACACTTTTGACAACTTTGGAGTAGGCTTTTGGTTCAGTGACAGATGATATGTTGGCAATGGAACTAAGATATGAAGGTGTAAGGGAATGATAAGAAATGATAGATTTAAGTGGATAAAGAGTACCTGAATTCCCGATCACAGAGGATGGTGAACCAGTCGATGAGGCGAGAAGATTAATGTGATTTTGTTGCAAATAAGATGAGGAATTTCTAGTTCTGGATGTTGTTCTGGCTTATGTTTATGGAGGAGGTAGGATGGTGGTAGAGGGTTGGGGAGGTAGAAGATCATGGGTTAGAGGGTTTAGAGTGAATGATGGAGGAGTGTAGTCAAGAGGTGATCTATGATGGATGTTGGTAAGGGAATTGTGGTAAGTAAAGAAGGTGGAAGGGGGTGAGTAGAGGAATCAAAAGGAAAAGGAAGATTCATGAAAGATAACATGACTGGAGATAAAAAAAATTCCCTTAGTTCCCAATTTTTAGCCACGGAAAATACATTTCCTTGCTCTAGCAACAAGTTTTGTTTTATGACTAGAGAAAGTTGAAGCAAAGCATAAAGAACGAAAGACTTCAAAGAAACTGAAATCAGGTTTGGTTTTGGTGAGGATTTGATATGGACATGAATTATTGAGGGTAGGAATGGAAAGTCTATTGATTAATAAGGCTGCATGAGCTGCAACATAATACCAAAACCAATGAGGTAGTTTTGCTTGGAAAAGGTGTGATCTGGTTATGTTTAACAAGTGTTGGTGTTTTATCTCAATTACTGCATTTTTCTGAGGTATTTCTACACATTAGGTTTGATGAATGATGCCATGATCAACATAAAATTGTTTAAAGGGGAGTTCCTAGCCATTGTCAGTTCTGATTACTTTTATTGTGATGCCAAATTGGGGTTTAACAAGTTTAAAGAAATTCACTACAAGAAAATAGCTCATTACCGTCGACATTACCGTCGGTTTTACCGTCGGATTTTTATGTTACCGTCGGCATTACCGTCGGACGCGAACACACGGTAAAGTGGTCGATGGTAATCATTTTACCGTCGGAAAATGAAACCGACGGTAATTACCGTCGGTATAAACCGACGTAAACCGGTTCATATTTGAGTACATTTGAACCGGTTTACCGTCGGTTCTAGGCGACGGTAATATAATAATATTTTATTCGTGTTCATTACCGTGGGATATATCCGACGGTAATAATTAAATATTTTTAAAAAATAAAATTGTTTATAATTTTGTATTATTTGTTTTAATAAATGACTATAATCATATCAATCAAAAATTTCATTTAATTTTTGTAATTTATAAATATATTAAAATTTATATTTAATAACTAATTAAATATTTATATGTTATGTGGTGGACAACATATATTCCGTTTTTGATAGAATTTAAAGATGGATGGTGCACATGTGAAAAATATAGTTTCTTAGGTAAAAGACAAATAAGTAATAGGGGACAGATATCTCACTAGTGACTCAAATTCGGGCTTCTGCAACAATAGTTTCTCAAATAAACCTACACACTCCTCCTATATTGTAACACTCTAGCTAGCTAGCTTACGCTTAAGTCATAAACCATGCTTCACTAGGTTGTTATCTACTTGGTTGGAATGCTTATAGTCCTTTGCCCCTTCAACCCAGCACATGCAATATTAATACAAACAGCATTTTAACCTACTATGCTTACATACCCGAATTAGCTAGGTGAATGTTTCACATGCACACAATTCCAGCGAGATAATTTATACTCAAGTTATCTTCATCAATTTCTCCTTCGAATCAGCCATACACACACATCACCAACACAAACCTATTGTTGTCGCGATTATAAAATTAAAACACCCTAAACGGTGCTAAGGTCCAGATTACATTCTATCCGAACATTCTCTTTTTCAGGACATCACATACATTTTATCCGAACAGCACTCCTATATGTACTAGCACACACAACACCTTAACAAGCTATATTTCCATATACCAATTTATTTAAATGAGCAAAATAGCATATTAGAATCCCATACTCCAAATTAATTAGGCAATTTACATAACGCATACAATTATCCTAACAGCTTTCTATCATGTTGCATTTTCACATATCACTCTAGCTAGATAATTAAAGAACACCTGCAACAGCTCCAAATACCATTATAACATATTTTAGCCATACTTAATTTAGCTAGATGATTAAAGAACACATGCAGCAGCTCCAATTAGCATTATAACATAATTTAGTCACGTTTCATTTGGCTAGAACTTTATCTACTCATGCAACAGCCACAAATACCAATTTAGTTTGAATTATGCGAAATCTTCTCATGAGCACAAAATTCCATTTAATAGCAAACAACACTTAAATCATTCTAACATTTTCTTACTTCAAAAACAGCAGAAGCACTAAAATTCTCTAAATTTTCTCATGAGCACAAAATTCCAATTAATAGTAAACAACACTTTACTATAATTTATTTTGAATCACATAATCATAATTCATTTTGAATAACATTTTCTCATAATTTAATTTAAATGATCATAACAACACTTTACTATAATTTATTTTGAATCACATAATCATAATTCATTTTCTTAGCTTGACAATTTTATAGTTGCACCTACAGCCCACCCAACAACCTTAGAAGGTAGTTATATTACATTTTGCATAATTCAGATCCTTTCTAAATTTTTCCACTCTCAGCCGAACACACTAACACTGGACTCATACCACCTGTTTCCAATTTACAAGATCTTATGAAACATATTTAACATACAACAACATATAGGATATGGATTTGGTAACAAGTTCCCTTATCTGAAATTTTTCAAGCATACATTTGAACGGCCAATCCATACTAAGCCCTTATCACATCACCTAAATTATAAAATTTTCTTGTTATGCATTTATCAATTAATAGCACTTAGAACCCGATTCTATTTACCCTCCTTATAGCTAGAAATGGAAAAATAATATAAAAATCAATCACACTTCATCTAGACCAACACATATTTATTACAATTCATAGTTTGTCAGTTACTCAAGATGCCTAAAATGTATAGGGGAAGTAGCACCAGTATGATTTAGTTGCAATATAGCTTAGGTTCACACAAATTTAAAAGTTGTTAAAACTTAAAAGTCTGGTGTTTGTTAACATTTAACTATATTCTGTTCTGTTAATAAAACTAGCATCAACATCTTTACTTTTAGAACAAAGGAAGATTTAGATCAAATTAAGTAAATACAACACAATGAGTGACCCTCTAAGTTCAAGTACAATTCCAATTACAACGGTAAAGTGGTCGACGCCCTCAAAATATTCTGGCTTTATCACTCCTCGGTTCTCATAATATCTATCGTACATCCAAAATATTACCGCGGGAATCATTTTTTTCCAGAAATCCTATGTGCATGTTACACAAATTATGGACATGAACTTAATAATTTTAATAACTTAACTGAATGCATTACGAATTAATTCCACACAAATATTTGTCAAACCGTTCTACAACATAGGCCCTCCAATCTCCGCAAACAACACATAATCACCGTTGCCAGCACATCAATTCAAACAATGTCGGAAAGTAACGCTAAGCGTTCCTTCCCCCAGTCCAGCCATACAACTCCAATCCTACAAATCTATCCTAATAAAATAAGTCTCTATCCTAGTACCAATAAAGTTTAAGACATACCTAATTGCCGTTGATAATTCTTTGATCAATCCTTGACACAATCCTTAACTCCTTAGATCCTCAGCTCATTACAAATTAAGTGGTGGTGACACATCCTTAGCTAGCATAAGTCATGGCAACCAAAAGAAATGAAATGTTAAATAAACATAGACAATGTTATGAAATTAACATATATTTTGTGGGGTGCAAAGGAAAGAACAAAAGCAAGGAATATGTGGCTTTAGTGGTGGTGGCGCGGTGGTGTGAAAAAAAGAAAATAATAGCTACCCACAATGCAAGACAACATACCTGTAGCACGGTGGTGGAGCGGTGGTGGCACGGTGGTGGCGCGGTGGTGGCATGGTGGTGTTATGGTGGTGAGTGGGGAAGGATAGAAGGGAAGAGAAAAGAGAAAGAAAGAGAAAGAAGTATCAGTAATGAGAAGAAGAGAAAGGAAATTCGCTTAAGTATTTTTCTGAAAGATTACCGTCGGATTTATCCGACGATAACAAGTGAATTCTAACGGTAATAAAATAAAATAAAACGCATCGTTTTATTAAACACATTACCGTCGGTACTTACCGACGGTAATGCAACACCAACGGTAACCCAATTACATGGCGCCAACGTTTTGGAGCCAAAATGAAAAATTTTAAATAAAATTTTTACCGTCGGAAATATCCGACGGTAAAGGCGGCTATTACCCACGGTAATGGAGATATTGCTTGTTTTTTTTCCGCGAACCGATTACCGTCGGTAAAGTAGTAAATGCCGACGGTAATACCGTCGGAAAATAACCGACGGTAATGTTGGGACGGTAATAGTCATATTTCTAGTAGTGATTGTTGATAAGGTTTGATGCTTCAGATTGGTTTTCATAGGGTATATCCAAGTGATTCTAGAGTGACCATCAACAATAGTGAGAAAATAATGATGACCATGAAAAGATGTAGTAGCTAAAGTTCCCCAAATGTCTATGTGTATCAGATCAAAGATATGAACACTTTTTGTATTAGTCAATGGAAATGAAAACTTTCTTTGCTTGGCATAGAGAGTTTGAAGCCTATCTAGGGAGGGGTGTCCTAGTCTTAAGTGCCAAAGGTTGGAATCAGAAAGCTTTATACAAGTGGCAGCTTTGTGATAGGTGACTATCAATTGAGGTGAGCTTCCAACTTGCAAGAAATATAAACCTCATTCACATCTAGTTTCTCCAATCATATTCAATGATAGGGAATCCTGTATGATGCATCCATATTGAGAAATATTTAGATGAAAATTGAGAGATTTTTTGAGATTGGTGACAGATATGAGGTTAAAATTGAAATTAGGAATGAAAAACACATAATGCATGTTTAGAGAAATGAATGGCTAGAAAATTCTGCTACCGATGCAGAACTATTTGGGATTTTAACTTGAATAGTATTAATTCTCCAAAATGCAATTGAAAAATGTTTTGATGATAAAATGTGTTATGTTTCTCTAGAATCAACTATCCATTGAGCTACAAATGGGTTGCCAAAAGTGTATGAAGCTCAGTGGATAGTGACTAGATTGGTGGATGGTTGATTAGAAAGTGTGTAAGGCAGCAGAGCAAATAGCTTGTGATATTCAGCCTGAGTAAATCCAAACTAGGGTTTTTGAGCTTCAATAGCTAGAGATGATGTTGTGCTACCATTCTTAGGATCAGTGGCTGTAAGATTAACATTCCTCAATGTTGTGCCCTTTACAACCACAATTTTTGCATTGTTTAGTTAGGTCAGGGTGAGGGGTGGATTAGGAATTGGTTTTTTGATTCTGAGATTGGCTTTGAGTTTGATTCTAGTGAGCCCTGGGAGAAAAACCTTGAAAGGAATTGATGAGTGATAGGGAGTTGCCTCCATGTTTAGATTTGAATTATTTTTCTTATTGAACAATTAATTAGAAAACACAGTTGAGATTAGGAATTGGATTCATGAGCATGATTTAGGACCTATACTCTGAGAAATGATCATTCAATCCCTTGAGAAACTAAATAACATGTTCATAATTTCTTTGATCCTTAACTTTCTGAAGAGCATTACATGTGTAGTTGAGATTACAAGTGCAAGAAGGGATTGGATTCAAGAGATTGTATTCATCAAACAAAATATTTAAGACAATAAAATAAGCAATAACTAATAAGTTTCCCTACCTAAGATTGAAAAATCTTCAAGCAATTCAAAAAAGCGAAACATATCAGCATTAACAAAACTTTCTTGCAACTCAATCTAGAGAGAACAAGAATTGTCGATGAACATAACTTTTTTTCCAATGTCTTGAGACATGGACCAAATCAACAAAGCTAGAACTAGAATGATGCATCACTACCAGAAGAAAAATGAAGGATCTGACAGTAATGGTTCCAAAAAGGTACCATCAGCAAATCCAAATATTTTATTTGTAAGAAGACTCATCTTCATACAACATTGTCAGTTATGAAAATTTGTCTTCATGAGCAAAAGAGTGACAAGCATGAGAGAAAGCCTCTCCTTGGGATGGATGTAGAATGGATTCCTCTATTCTTGCAGCTAAGCCACCATGTAGATTAGCAAAGCTGGCAGAGTGACCGACAAAGCAAGCATTGGCAACCACAAGTGGAAAATAAGTAGTTTCCATGAGAGTGATGAAATCAGATTCTACTTGCAGATTGAGAAGAAAAATTAGGGTGAGGTTTGAAGAAAAAAAGCGATTATTGCTTATTTTGATTGAAATCTTGAAGTGTTCTACGAATTTTTCTCAACAAAACAATGAAACTTTGAAGGAGATCATTTTCTACAGATCAAGATAGCAAGGAACATGAGAATGAAGAACAAGCTTGAGAATCCGAGATCTTAAAGGAGAAAGCTGCAGATGTAAAAATGTGTTTGTGCGACTAATACCATATTAATAGATATGAACTTAGCTTGAGTTCTTGATGGAACTATACAGGGAATATAGATTTATTGAATGAATATTCAACTTGCTTTTATTAGAGCACAATTAGTGCCTATATGTATGGAGAGAAGATCAAAGCTGAACTAAGCTAATTTGTAACTAACTACGTCTAGCTAACATAACTAATTCCCAACTGACATATGCACACTAATAACTAACTAATTCTATATTCATAAGTTTGTTCCGTTCACAATTACAAGTCAACCAAGTGTTACTTGACTTGTCGGATGCTATCTACACCCGATTTGACAGTGTGATCATCTTGTATTAACTTCATTAGTCCCCATTGCAAAACTAACTTTTGTGAGTATAAAATCCTCTCTTTTGGAGGACCTTAGCTTTATCCATGGTATCAAAGCTATATATATTCTATTCAAAAGCAAAACATAAAAGAATCATTCTTCTACTTTGTTTTCATCAAGAATATATGTCGTAAATGATAATAAAAGAAAACAAATTTTATCCTATGCAATGACAATAAATAGTAACTTTCACAAAAGCTAACAAGATTTTTCATATCAGAAGAACCTTGGACGATATCTTGTATAGGATTAAACTATGTGAGTCAAGCATGCCAGATTCAGCCAACGAATTGGTAGGCTCAAGTGTATCTTGCTCTCGTTTCTCCTGTAAAAACGTAACAGATATTTAACCGTTAAACATAAGGTGCCTGACGACCTACCTCATAACTTCAAATATGTCCTATACAAAAAAAACAAAGGTAGGTTTGGCATGCCACAAAAAATAATGATAGTATAAAACATGATTGTAAGAGATGAGATTTGATTAATTTTGGCAATTTTGGTTCCCCTGTCTTAAACATAGGGTGCTGAAAGACCTACCTCTAACTCCTTGTTTAGCAGGCTTACTGAAGTTTTTTTATTGGCCCAACACTTAATAAAAAAATCTATTTTCGTTTAAGCCATCATGTGGATGGTAGTGTGCAACTTTGATTTAATTAGGATTTCTATTCCTAATCCCTAACCTTGGTGTGCGTGGAACTTAATTAAGGCTATGTTTGGGAGTTTTATGAAGTGTGGAAAGAAAAGACTAATAATGGCTTGGAAAGGGGAGACAAGGCAAGGAACGGATACATATATGTGAGTCTCTTGTTTGGTTGTTGTGGAAGCAATGGAAGGGACATGTTTGTGTTTCCTTCTTAGAACCCTCCCTAATTTGGAGGGTCAAAAATGGAGGGCTTTGGAGTGACAAAGTGTCCCTCCTTGGCCATTCCACTCCCTCCTGTCAATCACCCATCAATGAGAACTGAACTTTCAAGAGCCCTCAATCCACAGAACTACTTACACAGGTAATTTTAATCAATTGTCTAAAATTCTACTTGAAACCGTAATCCACAAAAATTGCCACTTTTATTATTCAAGATTAACTAAAGTTCTTCCTTGAGAGACAACCTGAGTTAGTCCCTGTACTACCTTTCAATATTGGGAAAACTTAATTTTATAAATTCAATTTGACCCCGCATTAAAATCAAATGACGTTTTGGTGTATGCTTCAAGAATCCATAGCCAACAAACATCATCAATTTTAATTTAGGGTTTATGGTTTTCGAATAAATTGTTTTTTGTTTTGATTTAATATATTATGGTTCTAATGATTGATAATAATATTTATTTTTATTTTTTCTTAATTAATTGTAATGAAAGTAGAATTTCAATTATATATTTTATCTAATTATTTTTATAAAAAATTCAAAAAAAGACTATAAGAAATTTTTTTTAAAAATAATTTAGTGGCAGATATATCCACTAATATACATAGCGATAAATGATTTCTATAGCTAGTTATCGACGAATATATCCGTTGTATCTGTTAATGCTACATTAGCAACTAGTGTTTTACTGGCGAATATTGTCAGTCGGAAAATCCGTTGAAAACTAAATTATCTTATGGTAATTAATCTTTTGGAATATGGTGTTTTTGTAGTAGTGCTATCTCATACTAAATGACCATTAGAGTAGCGTTTGACACATTGCCTACCACGATTACTGGTAATCTAGATTACCTTTCATAAATATTACAACTTTTCAAACTACTTGTAATTTTACATTGTAAATTTGTAATGTTTGATATGCACAAATAATGTAACTTCCAATTTAAATTACTTTGTTTGGTCTATTAAAGTAATATTGAGTAATCTAAGGGTTTTACCATAATACCCTCAAATAATAATAGAATAAAAATAAATAACAATAAAATTAATAAAATTAAATTAAATAATATAATAATAATAACACTATAAAATAAATAATTATAATAATAAAAAATAAAACAATAAAAATTGGTTGTTGTGTAGCAGTGGTGATGGCAGAGGCGACGATTGCGGTAGTGATGATTATGGTGGTGGTAGGTGATGGTAGTGGTGGTGATGACAATTGTGATGATAGTGATGGTGTTATTGGCGGTGGCGGTGCTAAGTAGCAACTATTAGTGGTGGCATTAATAAGAGTTGATCATAGAGGGAGAGAGATGTTTATATTGGTAAGGTCAAGGGTATTTTTATCAAAATAAAAATTGTAGGATTAATTGAAAAATGGTAATCCAAATAAAAATCGCCATGGGGATACTTCACATTATCACTTCGGAGGCAATGTGAATTAACAACAATCATATCTAATCAAACAGGTCAATGTGGATTGCTAATTAATTAACAAGTTAGATATTTACCAACTATTAAAAAAATGCTAAATACCAGCGAGTTTTACCAGTGGATATTTCCACTGATGTTACTAGCAGATTTTATGTCCCCAATCTACCGGTATTCGCCTTTTTCAACTATGTTAACAAAGAAGGTCACTGTTACTGATGAATAATGTATTTGTCATAATTTTTGTCAGAATAATGTGGTGCAAGTGGCATCTACATATTACTGTTAGATATATCCACTGATAATCACTAAATAATTAAGAAAAATATATATGAAAAAGTAATAATGACAGAGATATCCGCCAGTAATTAGTGATTTTTTAAATAAATTTTGGTAGAGTTTGGGGTTAAGGTTTTACTAAATTTCATGTTTATCTTCTTTAATAAACAATCACAACATAAGCACATCATCAAAATTTGACATATGATCAATGGGCCTAACAAATTATAAGAACTATGTATAAACCAAACAAAGTAGGTTTTCATGCTTAATTACCAGAATTTATCATACATGAACGAATGCGACAAGTAAATTAATAAGTGATTATTAGGCATGCTCAAAGCGATAGTGCATGTAGCATGCCTAATAGAAGATTAAGAGTCGTTATAAATATTATACTATATATGGAGGTTAATTGAATATTAACAATCGTTATAAAAATTATACTATTTATGGTTAGGTTTTTGGTTTTACTGAAAAATAATATTACAGTGGCAGATTTATTCGCCGGTAATCAAATTTCATTGGGCGAAAGATTTCCTGCACAAAAGAAATAATACATTTCATTTATATCGTTATCAACGGATTTGAGAAAATTACTGACGGAAGTATTCACCAGTAATGGTGCGCAGCCATAAGTACGTGAATCTTCTATTCTTCCTCATTTATTTTTCATTTTCTTCATATCTCTGCACCTCCTCCACAACTAACCCGCCGCCACCACCAAGGCTGCCACGTCCACACTCTTCCTCCCCGTCATTGGCACCATCGAAGTACTGCACCACCATTGTAAGCCTTTTCCTTTTGTCTTTCTTTTATTTTATTTTGATTGTTCATTTCATTTGGACTGTGAACTGGATGTTATTGTGTTATTATTACTTTTTATTTGTGATTTAGGGGTATGGTCTTTTGATCTGAGTATAGTTTAGAGTTAGAATCTATTTTAGGTTCAAGGTTATATGAGGGTTAGGGTTTACAGTATGGAGGTTCAAGGATGGAGGTTTGGGTATGTGTTAGACAATGCAGGTCAGGATTAGGGTTAGAGTTAATTTCTGTATTTATATTTTGTTAACTTGTGTATATTTATAGTTTTTTTTAACTATTGTGTGTGTGTGTGTGTATTTTCAGGATATGCAGAGAAAAGTGAGCTTCCAAATGGACCACCATCTCCATGTTTAGAGGCACCCCTCTCACAATCCTGGCCACTGTGGGTATATGATCTTGAACATTAAATCGCTCTCTTTGAAAGGATATATGGTCTAGATGCACAGAGAGAAAATCATTCACCGCCAATAGATGATTTGCCTTCATCAAATTAGGGTTTAGTGGTTTTAGGGTTTTATCACGAATCTATCAATCAGAGACAATGGACAATTACCCTTTTCCAGCAGATTCATCATCTACCAATAGATGATCAAGTATGCGATGGTAAAGAATTGTCCATTACCAGTAGATGACTAAATCATTTGTAGTAGAAAATCATCCACTACCATCAAATGATCAAATTAGTTTGGGGTTTAGGATAGAGAATCCCCTGCTACCGAACATGATTAGTCTTAATTTGGAGTTTAAGATCTTTAGAGCAAGGAATTCCTAATGTTTTGAATTAATGTATTGTGGTTATGATTATTAATTATATTTTATTTTTAGTTGTTTCTTCATAAATTGTATTGCAATTATAATTTTAATTGTACGCTTTTATTTAATTATTTATTTTAAATATAAAAAATTAAAAATCAAGTTATTTTAAATAATTTATTGGCAGATATATTACTAGTAATTATAAAGGATGATGATTTTTGTTTCTTTTTATCGCCAGGTTTATCCACCAAAAATTTGTGTAAAATATTTTATCCATTACTACTTATTACCTATGAGCTATTTACCGGCGGATACAATTTGCGACAGAATTTGCTGATAAACTTATTATCTATCAACTCATACTTATCCACCAATAAATCGGTCGACATTGAGCGTTGCCTTCTAAAGGTAAAGAGTTATGGGATCAATAGGACTAAAAAATTAATTATGGATCAAAATGAGGAACGAAAAGTTCCATTTTGCCATAAAATTTTAATATAACTCAATGATAATTAGTTTAGAGTTTAATT
>QANU01003748.1:0-13420 GCA_003254905.1 Nissolia schottii
GATGCCTTTCCTGTAAAGTCATCAATAACCAAGACCTGCCCACAACCAATCAGCGGAGTCGGCAGAAGATGACAAACCAAAAAAGAAAGATGAGACGTAAAGTTGCAAGCACGCGGATTCCTTACAGAAGAAGCGACATAAAGTTTTTCAATAATTGTACTTTTACTTTTGCTTTATCAAAGTGGTCAAAAGCTGTAATTATTATGTTCTCCACTACTGTTAAGAGATTTGGTTGTATTCAGCCCCAATGCTCTATAAATTGGGAGCTCCCTGTCATTACTACACAGAGCAAATAACCCGAGAGTGAAAAACAGACCCTCCTTCTCTGAGATAACCCTTGTGGGATCGCCTATAAAATTTCTCATTATTGAATAAATAAGGGTAGGTACGGCGTCTTGCTCTCCTCCCTCATTTTTGACCGAGGTTAGGATTATATCTCTTTCCCGCTGGGTAAGGAGATTATCCCATCATCCTTTTAACTGTCCTGTAAACCCTTTAATTAATCCTTTAGCTGCTTCTTGATTAGTATTGTTTTTACTCATGTATGCGGTAGCACACATGGACATTTGGCAGGTTAAATCTAAAATTTGTTGTTCGGCTAGGCCATCTAGATTCCATTCTATAAGGTCAGTTCCGCTAAACGATGCGGTAATATGTTGGGGGCGTTCCTCAAATTGTATATCTGCATATGTAGGCCTAGAATAATAGTTTTTTAGATTTGGGTATTTTTGATAGGTTAGCTTATTTATTTCTGGAGGTTCGGAATTAATAGTATTAATAGAACTAAGTTTGAGTTTTTCCAAAGTTTTACAAATTTCTGCCATCTTGTTATCTGTATGAGATGATAAGTTTATCTGATCTTTCTTCGAGGTATCTATCTTGTATATAGGAGTAGCACTAGGTTTTGAGGTTCCCAACGACCTGGTCGAACTACTGGGTTGGTCGGGATGGTTTTCTATCCTAGTTAATTGTTTTGACATTACTCCTAACATAGTGTTAGAGTAGTTTAATTGTTGATGGAGATTTTTTATATCCGTCTTACTTAAAGGTTGTTCTTCTTTAAGTACAGTTTTGAATGGTATTGCTTCTACTTCAATTTTAGTGTTTTGTAACTTTATTCCTTCTGCTGGAGGATACTCAGATTCAACTGTGGAATCATTGAGTAACTTCCAAGTTGTTACTTTCTTATCTAAGGGATTTAAAGATTTTACAAAATGTTGTTCAAACCAATGAAAGAAATAGAGATTTATCTCATGTTCTTCCATAAATTGGTAGAACTGAGAACGGATCTCACCTCTTTCTTCAGGAGAGTGGTTCTGAAAGAACCAATCTACCCTTGGTTTGTTATAAGATGCGTTAAAATCTTCTCTTATCCATTCTTTATCTATTTGGAAGGGAGAATCTTTGGTTAGAGTATTAATCATTTGTGAAGTACCTGGGGAATATTGAGGAGAATCTGGATTATTTTGGTAAACCGGCTGTGCTACACTAGGGGTAGGATTTTGTATTCCATATATTTCTGAATTATCTACAGAAAATCTGGCCGAATCCATCCTAGGATAAACATTAGGAGTACCAATTCTAACTGATGTTGACCTATTCATCCTTAGACGTACTGTCGAACCTTCTTCAATAATATCTCGTACCTGAGTATTATAGATTTCGGGCTCTTCAATAGTATCTTCAAACTTCCATTCTTCAGGCATATGAAGAAGGGCTTCTTGATGGGATAGTCTTTTGGGAGTTTGTATTTTAGATTTTGATAGATTAGCTTCGATTACTATAGTTTCATTACGGTTTGAAGACCGTAGTGCCCTATAACCATAATCGATTTTAGTTACTTTGTAATATACTCGGTATATTATGCGAAAGGTTCCTCTATCTGGTTTAACAGTTCCTGGGGGAACTTGGATATGTAATTTTTGGGATGATGCTGTGTGTTCATTTTTAAGATCCATTGAAAAGTTAGGATAGCAATTAAAGAAGGCTGGCCCGTCATGCAAGTTACTTTCCATAATTGCTAAGAGTTGATCTTTAAATTTTACTAATCTATGATCTCTTAATAAGGATACTATGGGGAGGCTTACTCCTACCCTATAGTTTGGCTTTATGGCTACTTGAATTAGACCTAGATTATGTTTGATGAACTAGCTTCTCCAGAATTGGAGCTAGAAGGCTGGTTCGGATCTCTAACTATCATTTTATTGTTTTTTCCTAAGCTTAAATCGCTCAAGGTTCTTATCACATTTTTAAACTTTTGTGCCATTCTATCTTCTGGGCATGCTACGGGACCACCTAACTGGCTGACCAACGGACTTACCACACTGCCGGGACCACCTCTCTAAAGGCTGACCAACGTATGAGTAGCTCACACTACTACACCCCCGTAAGAAAAATGGATAAAAGGTTAAAAAGGATAAGAGTTCTTGCACAACAAAAACCTAAGAATAGCAATAAACTAATAGTTATTGATCTTCACCAGAGCCTGCTTGGCTCTGATACCAGAGGGGAGCGGATCGAAATTTTGATATATAAAAAATGTCGTACGTAATGAAAGTAGTTGATTTATATAAAACAGATAACCTTCAATAATGATAAGATAAAGAAAGAAAAGCATAAAAGACTTACAAAGCAAGGCGATTTAAAAGTTGATTGATCTTCAATTCTACAATATCACTCATACAAGGGTTATCTCAGAGAAGGAGGGTCTGTTTTTCACTCTCGAGTTATTTGCTCTGTGTAGTAATGACAGGGAGCTCCCAATTTATAGAGCATTGGGGCTGAATACAACCAAATCTCTTAACAGTAGTGGAGAACATAATAATTACAGCTTTTGACCACTTTGATAAAGCAAAAGTAAAAGTACAATTATTGAAAAACTTTATGTCGCTTCTTCTGTAAGGAATCCGCGTGCTTGCAACTTTACGTCTCATCTTTCTTTTTTGGTTTGTCATCNCAAACAACCTAGTGAGCTTTGTTTACTACGTACGAGTAAACAGTTAGCTAGGGTGTTTCACATCCCGTAACAGTCGTCTTCATTATCTTGTAAATAATTTGAAGAACTAGAGGCTTCTTCGTCGGGGTCTGATTCCGAACCGAAGGAAGTTTTCTTCCAAGTCTTCTTTAAGTCTTGAGAGGAGGTCGCAGAGGCCAAGGCAGCCATTAATTGGGCTTTTTCAGCCGCAAATTTCTTATCTTGATCGGAAATGGACATTGGAGCTGGTAGTGGGTTTTCAGGGGTTTTTCCCTGAGAACTCATTTTAAACCATTGATCGATTCTTTCCCTTTTAAGTAAATCAATATTGAACTTGGACCACCATTTTACTCGTATTGATCTAACCAACATCAGAAGATCAGAGTCTTCCGAAACCTTGGCTTTAGTGTAATCCCAGGATAAAATCCAGGTTATAGCTTGACTTGCTACAAATGAAATAAATTGGTATTCTCCCACAAAAGTGGTAACAGTTTTGAAATAAGAATAACTATCTTGAACTTCTTTAGGGAATATTGATAGCATAGGTCCCATTTGGTTAAACCAGTGGATAAACCATTTGGGAAACTTTAATGATATGCCTTTCTTGAACCATAAAAACCACGAATGTTGATAAGGTTTATAGTAAAAAGTATTGTACCATGCTTCAATATAATCTTGATAGGTATATTGAGGCGGGTTAAAATTCATGGAAAATGGTTTTGGTTTATGAAGTTCTTGTCCCCAGTCTTGGATGGAGAGGACCTTGAGGATTTTAACTTTTGAATGAAGGATCGAACCAGAGGGGTCGTCCTTATGTACCAGTTCAACTGATTCAGTATCAACCAGGATGAACTCATAAAAAAGTCTTGTTTTAAGTGTAGTGTGGGGAATGTATTGGAATGGGGGAGGAAAGATTATTTGGGCAATTTCCCTTGGTTGTCTCTTTTGCCATTCCTTTTCAATTATGGCAATGGGCAACAGATCATCCTTTTCTTGATATTGGGGTTCGGTCAGAGTGGCTGACGAACGGCTTGGGTTAATGGTTAAAGTATTGTAGTAGTTAAGGGATGCAAATTTATTCTGGCTGGGAGGTACAGTATTTTGACTTGGAGTGGGAGTCTTGAGGATTTCTGAGTATGGGGATATTGGATTTTGTCCTGTAGGACGTATTGAGCTAGGACCTGTAGGCCTAATGTTACTGGGTATTGATTTTGGGTTTGGTATTGAACTGGGGCTAGGACTGCCCATGATGCTACCTGATCTTGATCTTGTTACTTTAGAAGTTTCAGAACCCAATGGGGTTCCATAATATTCTTTTGTTCGTTTATTCTCGCTCATTTGATCCCTGTAAAAACTCTCTTGTGAGAAAATCTGGCAAAGTGTTTGTCTCTCCTTTAATATGTTTGATCTCAAAATCAAAGCAAGATAATAATGATTGCCATCTGGCAAAAATATGTTTTGAAACCAAATTTTTAACATCCTTTTGTAAAACAGAAGGAGCTGCTTTGCAATCAGTTTTGATAAGAAAACTTTTGTTAAACAAATCATCTTGAAATTTCATAACACATAAAACGATTGATAAAACTTCCTTTTTAACAGTAGAGTATTTTTGCTGAGAGGAGTGCCAGATACCCGAATGGTACCTAACAATTTGTTCAGTATTGGAGTCGGGTAATATTTGTTTAAGAATACCCCCATATCCTAATTCTGAGGCATCGGTTTCTATGACAAGTTGTGCGTCTGGATCTGGGATTCCTAGGCAAGGAAGGGTCTTTACCATGGTTTTAACCTGGGTAACTATCTTCGTCATACTTTCATCCCACTGTGGAGGATTCTTCTTAAGTCTCTTGTAAAGAGGGGCACAAATAACTCTAATATTGGGAATGAAGTCGGCTACATAGTTCAGACATCCTAAGAATCTTTGTAACTGGATTTTGTCTAAGATTTTATTAGGGAATTTTGAGGCAAACTCTAAAGATCTTTGAATAGGAGTTATGGTTCCTCGATAGATGTCAAATCCTAAGAATCTAACTTTAGTTTGTCCATGTAATGACTGCATGAAAAAGATTAACGTATTAGATGCAGAACAAACCTCTACATTAATATCAATAATAGATAAAATGGAAGATTCTCCATTAAGAGATGAGTTTATTCATCAATTAGGAGAATTAGTTAAAAAACAGGAACAACAAAAACCTGATATAATGCCAATCGACATGAATGAGATTATGGGAAGATTTAAAAAATCTAAGGAACAAATCTCTATAAAAGATTTACAACACGAAATAAAATCCTTAAAGGAGCGTTTTTAAGCCCTTGTGGCATTACATTCCATTCGTAATGGCCAAAAGGTACGACAAATGCGGTCTTATACTTATCCTCCTCCCTCACTGAAATTTGGTAATAACCAGATTTCATGTCAAATTTGGAGAAGATAGTAGCTCCATGCAGTCTTTTGATTAAATCATTTTTGTTAGGTAGGGGATACCTAATCCATTTTAAGACTTTATTGAGAGGTTTATAGTTAATTACTAGCCTAGGAGCTCCTCGTTCTTGCTCAGAGGCGTTCATAACATAAAATCCTGCACAACTCCATTGAGACTTAGAAGGGCGAATTAGGCCTTTGTCTAAGTACTCTTGAAGTTCCTTTTTACAATATTGAATATATTCTTTATTCATTTGAATGGGCCTAGCTTTAGTGGGAATGTTCTTCTCATCAAAGTTATCCATATATGGTAAAGAGATTTCATATTTTTTTCTATGCCAGAAGGCAGTAGGATTTAATTCACAAATTTCTCTTTCAATTTTATTCTGTAATTCGGTGATGATTTTTTGAATGTTAGGGGATTTAATTTGTTGCTCAATTCTTTGATATTGAATTTCTTTGTTAAGCATGTTAATATGAGTTTGCTTCTTTTGAATAAGATTAATTTGTTTAACAGATAATTCTTGTAGGCTATGTACTTCTCGACCTTGTGGAGGCCCGAGAAAGTTAAACATAACTTCCTGTCCTAAAGGAGAAGAAATTATTCCTTTATTGGTTACATAAAACGGATATAATAGAGTTAGGAAAGGGGTTCCCAAAATCATTTCCTGACTCATGTTTTTGACCAGAACAAACGAAGTGGTATAACAGATTTTGTTCTTACAAATTTTTGCATTAGAAAGTTTATAATTAATTTTTAAACTTGATCCATTGGTACAAGCTAAATTTTCAGTAGTCTTCTCATAATATTGTGAGGGGATTATTCCTTCTTGAATACAATTCATATCAGCCCCTGAATCAATTAGGGCGGTAATATTGAATTTATTATTTTGGATGACCAAGGTTATTTGACAATACCATTTATGCTGAGTTATGATACTGAGTGTATTAATGAATTGATCATTTTCTCCTGATGATGGGTTGTGGCTTAAAATTGCTTTTTCTAAAACGAAACAGGGGGATGTAACAGATAAGGGGGGATGTATGTTATAATAATATAATAGTAATAATAAAGTATAATAATAAGAATAGTATAATATAATAGTATAATATAATAATAATAATAATAATAATAAAATATATATAATAATAATAATAAAAAAAAAATATATATATATATATATATAATATATGATATATAATATATATATATAATATATGATAATATATATAATAAAATATAATAATTATAATAAAGAAAAACGAAACAGGGGGATGTAACAGATAAGGGGGGATGTATGTTATAATAATATAATAGTAATAATAAAGTATAATAATAAGAATAGTATAATATAATAGTATAATANAAAATGGAATAGAGACCCTAACTAGTTTAAGGAAGATCACAAGGGATAGCGGATTCAACATAGTAAAGGCACGCGACAACCCCTAGGAAACTTAAAATTTGAATAGATTATCTAGGCTAAATCCCGTTAATGAGAAGAAATATAGAGTGTCGTAGAAGCCAGACAAAGCGTGGCAACAAATTATAAGCACGGAGATAGGTAGAACCCTGATAGAGAAGAGACTGTTAGAAATCTTATAGGTTTAGTATACCCCTACCTTACCATAGGTTTAAATTCCCCCATACAAATAAGTAATTTCCTTTAGGACACATCCTTCGGCACGGAATCCCCAACCCAAATCCTTACCCCAGGAGTCCCAATAGGATGGAAATGATAGAAGAATGATGGTCAGAGTCGTCCGGAGGAAGGGTTAATACAGTAGATGATGTTTTGAATGCAAGGTGATGATTTGATAAGACTAATTATAGGAGCGTTAAGGGAGTATAGGAAGGATTTCGAGGAATGGCCATACCAGAGTAAGGAGAAAACCCTCGACACCTAGAGATTATAAAGCCTAGGTTGCACCAGTCGGGTTAATTAGGAGGATCGGGAGTAAGACGGAAGCTAGAAGAACCCTGAAAACCGTAGGCAGAGGTCAAATCTAAAATATGTGGAAGAAAACAATAATAATAAATAAGTGGATGCTACAATAATAAACCTTGGGGCCAGATTAGCCTAGCACATAAAAGAAAACTAGGAATCATTTAGAGATGACCATTAGCAAATAATAAGATGACCCTTAGGATTAACAATCCATTAGAGCAGTTATGTAACCACGACAAATGAGCACGTGATTCAAGGGGTTGTAGCCAATTTTCAAGGAGATTCCATGCGTTGATGCCTCAACGATCTGTTGCACCACTAGGAGATGGAAGAGCGCAGCAAGAGCGTGGTGGGACATGGTTAGACCCTTCCTAGAGTAAGTGGAGTTGCCCCCTGCCTGGAGTTAATTCAAGACCTCGATGCCAATGTATACTTCTCGAGGAACCTCAAGACCCAAGGTGAAGCAGAGTCTAGGAGCTGTACCAAGGAGACATGTCAATTGGGGAACGCGCAACCCAGTTTAAAGAACTTCCCCGACGCACTGGGACGCACGTGGAGAGCTTGGGGACTCGTGGAGACAGGAAGGGTAAATGGAAGACGATGTGAGAAAGGTTTACCCTAGATAGTTCTAGGGGTACAAATTCTCACTACCTATAAATTTCGAGGACGAAATTGTTATAAGGGGGTGGAATGTAACATCCCGAATTTTTCCCTTACAAAGATTTCGCATAATAAATAAATGTGGGTCAATTATTAAGACTGAAAAATTAGATTCTTGAATTTAATCACCAAAGACACCAGTCAAAATAATGATTTCGCGATCCCGCGGGGTTTCGCGAGATTCGGGGTGATTTTTTATCATCATCGAGATTTAATTATGACTCAAGGGAGTCCGTAAAATACACTAATATGAAAATAAATTCAAGAATGCCTCGGCAAAAATTAAAATATTAACACAAAAAATTAGGAGAGCACAACGGTATGTCCGAAATATTTTTGGGACAATCGTACACGAACAATTAAGAATTAAACGCGATCAAACATGATCGAGATTACACTAGGCCACTGGATATGTGGTAACCTATCCTGCCACAACATGGACAATTGTTGTCCACATATATATATAACATATAATGAAATAAAGTAAAAGTAATCTAAAATAATATAATAATAATAATAACAATTATATTTATATGAATATATATAGACATGTTCCAGGGGTACATCCCCTAAGGAAAGAAACAGGATATGTATTATAAGTAAAATGTATTATATCTATATATAATATGCTATAATATATATGTATAAATACATATACCGCACGTACAGGTGCATCCCTCCCTCCCCGAAATGAAACAAACGTAAAGGAATATATATAAATATATATATATANCAGAACATATGTTATATGTATACATATATATATAATTGAATATATTATATAATATAATAATATAATATAATAATATTAAATTAAGAAAATATCAAGCACAGTGGCCATAAGGCCACTGCGTTAACTTCCTATAAATTGGGGGCCTTAGAAGGCCATCCCAGTACCCACAAAATTTATAAAGTTATGCTGCTGAAATTATTTCTGTTCCACTCGTGCGCTCTCTGGTTATGCCATCGGACTCAGGAAAAATAGCAGGATCGCACAAATATTCGTGGGAGTATTTTCTCACAACTTTCACCGTCTCCAAATACGCTTTGGAAAGTGGGTAACTCTTAGCCCACTGTCTATGTGGTTAATTATTTGACTGTTTATGTGTTATCTGGAATATCTGACTGTAAAAATGTTACGTAGTATTTTTGGGAAAATCAGGGTCAAAAGGGTTTTTTGGTAATTTTGACAAATAAAACGCATAACTGTACTACTTGGAAACCTAGAAACAGTGGAAAAATGAGAACTGGAGTCTCGGGAGGCGATTTTTCCAGCTAGCATTCGAATACTATAGGAATTCAGTCGAATGAAAGCCCAAAATGAGCTTTCCTTCGAATGAGTTCCTCAGCAGTCGAATGAGGCGAATTTTCAGAAATTCAATCGAATGAATCCCCTCATATTCGAATGAAAGAATGCCGAGGGAATGCAGTCGAATGAAAGCCTATTCCAATCGAATGAAAGGACTCCGAGGGATTTCATTCGAATACCACAGCTAGTATTCGAATGAAACCTGGCAGAGTTGGGAGTTTAATGTTCCTGAGGGATCGAATGGGTAAGGTTAGGTCATATCTATGTGTTTGAGCATGCATCATGAGGCAGGGTTGTCGTAAGAGTTAGGACGACTTTAGACAATTAGAAGTCCATGCTAAAAATTTAACGAAGATCATAATTGAACCCTAGGGAATGAGAGTAGAGCAGAGGTGACGGATCACCATGGATTCGGACAGCCTTAGCCAGAGTCAGTAGTTATATGATTAGGAAACCCCTATTCTCTTGGCAAAGTCTTACAGACACGCCCCTCGCCAATTTGGCATGACGAATTAGTTACGAGCAACGCAGGTAAAGAGACCTGATAACGGTAGGTAAAACGGGCATAGGACCACACATGTAAAGCAGGCATAGGTCTGTACGAATGATATGATACTAAAAGAGGAAAATGAAACCGGATCGAGTCATAGGGCCGATCTAAGCGCGTCCACGCCTGATCATTCATAGGTCTGATCCCTCGCCATTCCACAGGGGATGGTTGCACTAATTGTATTCGATGTTTACCTCCTATGAGCCCTACGTGGTTAGCTACCACACCGGTAAAGAGCGCTGCCGGGTCGATACAATAGTGGCAAAAAGAGGTTGTAGTCCGAGGCCACGGCTACAAAGGTGCGAAGGACTAAGTAGGACGCAGCCACAGAGCGCGCAAGAGATCCCCGGATTCCCTCATGTACTATGTAATTGCATGTATGAATTGATGATTGATGGTATGATGATAAGTATGTATGTATATCTGCTTAAGCATTATGTATACTGTTCGTACATTATGTATCGTCAAGGGAACGACCCAAGACGACTATTATGTCTTTAGCAGTAACGACATGTTAATGAGCACGAAGCCTAGGTAATGAAAATATTTGTATCCAATCACTTAGTAAAGTAGATAAAGCCATTCAGGACCTAGGCGAAGATAATAATCAGTAGGATTTTAGTATGCATGACACTTAGAGGTTTTCTTGGGTGGCGTGGGAGATAACGAAGTAATGAACAATAGATGACGCGAGGAACCCCCACTGAGAACGAAGTGTTCTCACCCCCACTCCTTATGGGTCCAGGTATGCGAAGCGAAGGGATCGGCGAGCGACCGCAGCAGGACAGTTACCAGCCGGAGCCAAGTGAAGATGTCTACAATAGGTGGATAGATATTTTGTATTATGACGTGTGACTCTTGTTAATTGTTTGTGTAACTAATTATTAATAAGCAATGTGTAATTATATGTTGGACCTTGAATTGTGCTTATATGTATATTTATACTCCTCCTAGCTTCTTAACACCTTAACTGCCAGATATGTTAGCGCTTGTGTATGTATGCTTCCTTGTTCACACACGGCTCCTAATTTGCAACTGATACAATAACAGAATAATTTTCAAATTGGTCCATATTTTCAAGTAAGAAATATTTTCCAAGCTAAAAGTAGGGGCTAAAAGTAACCCAACCAAAGTAGAAAACAACCTAGTGAGCATTGTTTACTACGTACGGGTAAACAGTTAGCTAGGGTGTTTCAGATCCCATCCACCTTAATGGAGATGAGGAGGTTCTTCCATCGGAGCCGGAGCCAGAGATCGAGCCAATTCCCGACCCTACGGCTACCAACCCCCTTAGTACGAGGTCGAGGCCAGCGTGTAACATCCCAAATTTTTTCCTTACAAAGATTTCGCATAATAAATAAATGCGGGTCAATTATTAAGACTGAAAAATTAAATTATTGAATTTAATGTGGGATTTCGTGAGATTCGAAGTGATTTTCATCATTTTCGGGATTTAATTATGACTCAAGGGAGTCCGTAAAATACACTAATATAAAACCAACTTCAAGAATGCCTCGGCAAAAATTAAAATATTAACACGAAAAATTAGGGGAGCACAACGATATGTCCGAAATATTTTTGGGACAATCATACACGAACAACTAAGAATTAAACGCGATCAAACATAATCGTAATTATCCTAAGCCACATGAAGCAAGCCAGGTTCATCCCCTGCCTAAGGTGGCAGGGATAAGGATATACATATTACTATTATTAATATAATGATATAATATAAAGTAATACAAAAACAATAATAATAATAATAATAATAATAATAATAAAATATATATATAATATATGATAATATATATAATAAAATATAATAATTATAATAAAGAAAAACGAAACAGGGGGATGTAACAGATAAGGGGGGATGTATGTTATAATAATATAATAGTAATAATAAAGTATAATAATAAGAATAGTATAATATAATAGTATAATATAATATTATCATATAACAAAAATAAAACTATTAAATGTATATATATAAATATACGATATAATGTAATATATAGTCTCAAATATAATACATACATATGTATATATATATATGTATATAATAAAATGTATGAGAGATATAATATAATATAATAATATAAAATAATTATATATATAAGCAGCAGTGGCTGAATGCCACTGCAAACATATACAAATATATATATATATATATACACGTATATATATAATATATACATATATATATATATATATAATAGAATAATATATACTATGTAATATAATAATATATAAAACAAAAAGATCAAGCACAGTGCTTGTCTTTGACTTTGCCTAGAAAAGGCAAGCCCCTGAGGCATTGCTTCATTTTGCCTTTTGAAGCAAGTTACTTCACTTGCTGTCACGTTTCCTTTCTTTCATTTGTTCAAATTCGTGCACATCGCGGAAGCGCTACCGGACTCCGAAAAAATAGGATGAGTACACCTACGCGAAGAGGATATTTTTCTCTTCATTTTTACCGGTTCAGAAACTCGTTTCGAGGTGGGTAACTCTAAGCCCACTCTGTCTATGTGGTTTATTTTATGATTATTTATGTGCATTTCTGTGTATGTGAATGAAAAACCTTTTTGTATAAATTATAGGAAATGAGTTAGGAAAGTTATATTTTGAGGATTTTGATGTTTGGAAACCATAACTGTACTGATTGGATCACTGTGGAGACGAAAATGTTACGCGGAACAAACCCCCAGTGCAACACCCTAGCTAACTGCCCATGCTCGAGCCATGTGCAATGCTCGCTAGGTTGTTGATCCATTGGTGGGGTATCCATAGCCCTTAATCTTTTCAAAAATACAATTTACAGCAAAATACGGACCATATTTTTTTTTGAATTTAGTTGATCATTGCATGTGTATACAAATTATGAGCCGTGCGTGAATGTGAACATATATATTACAAACGGTAGAGCATAAGCTTATCAGACAAAGTATCCACGTCCAGACAGTCTATACTAAACAAGTACATGGTCCCTTACACATAGTTGCATCAGTAATAATATAATAGAGTAGTCTACACACAACCATCATACATATACAGGTACAAAATAAGTATTTCAAAATAAGGCAAAGCAGCTGAGTCCTTGAACGGAATCCTCTATCCGTTCGGTCTTCACCTCTTCACGACTCGGTGGGTGGCTCTCCTTGGTACTCCTCGTATCACGCGTAATCCTCGTTCGCCCCTGGAAGCATAAGGGAGTGGGGGTGAGAACTCGCGTCCTCAGTGGTTGGCCCTAGCATTGGGGTATGTGGTTTCTTTCTCTCTTACGAACCAGGCCACTCATGTGTTTCTAGGTGAAAACATGCATACTAGTATCCTACTGATTATTATCTGGCCTGAGGTCCTGAACGGTTTTATCTAAAATTATCTAGGTGACTGGGGACTAATCTTGCTTACTAAAGTTACGGGCTTATGACTCCTATCTTTCGATTGTAATTAAGCTACTCGTCTCGGGTCTTTCCCTTGACGATACCTCATACATAAAACTCTTAAGATGCATACATATATATATATATATATATATATATATATATATATA
>QANU01003748.1:13478-34836 GCA_003254905.1 Nissolia schottii
TCACCAACCACCTCCTGTTCAACCAGAAGGACATCAATATTCTTAGGTACCGGTATCTTCCTCCAAGCAAGAAGCTTCAATAATGTGGATTTTCCCTTTCCATTGGGCCCAACCAAACCATACCTCTTCCCATGAGATATCTTCACCGATGCATTCTTCATAAGTTCTTTACCCCGAGCAGACACAGAGAAATTTTCTATTGTTATATCTTTGACATTAGCATCAGCATCATCTTCTCCATCAAGCACTGAAGCCCGGCTTCCAATGACAACGGTGAAAGCATCATGATCATCCCTAAGAGCTTCCTTCTTTGCCTGCTCGGCAGCATAGGCTGCTAAGAGATCCTTCTTTTCACGCTTTTTCAACTCTTTGTCTGCCATTGGTACATCAAGTGGCTTCACATCAGGCCTCTGCTGCTGACGTGCATTATTTTTCTCTAGCTCCTCTTCCATGAGGTCTTCGTCTTCTTCCTCATCAGAGGGAGGAAGATCAATACCGTCAGTGTATGCTGAAGCTTTTGGAGCAGATTTTGCCTTGGGCTTATTGGAGGAGACTTTTTTGGGTTTATCAGGCTTTTCATCCATACTGGCAAGCATGGCGGAGACAGAAATTTTTTCCTTCTTCGGAGCATCTTTGCCACCTGCCTTAGTCTTTGCAGATGGGCCTGCATCCTCTGCCTTTTTCCTTCCCATTGTTGAAAAAAACCTGAAACAAGCGGAAACCATATTGTTAATTATGTGTCCTAACCCCACACGGTTATCGCAATGCTCTTTTCTCATGAAACTTAACAATGGCACCTATCCTAGAATAATAGGCAACTCAGATGTGAACACGAGGTCAAATGATAAAGAAAGTAAAATACTAAAATCATATAAGTTGTGGCTTGACATTAAAAAAAAACTTCACGAAGATGAAATATATTTATTTGTTATGCCCCGGCGGTGTAAAATTTATCATTTGAAAAGTTTGACCCTCTCACCTACTACTTAAAAAGTCTTGCATATGAAAAGATTTGATTGGATGACATGATGCATGACAATTAAAATCATACATCTAATATAGGTTTCGCAAACAAAGTTCATCAAATGATATATGAAGACACCCCCCCTTAACAGAGCTTATCAGATATTGGCAGCATACTTTTCCAACCTGTTCCCCAGCTCAATAACATGGCATCCAACAAGATGTGCGAGCATGCGTACGATACAAATGATCTAACATCGACCGATCCAATTCTAGAAGACTTAACCATGGTTGCATATTTTGAATTTTGCAATTCCTTTAGAAAAACTTGAGAAACAAATGAAGGAATCCTATATGAGAGACAATTAGCTATAAACGACAACCTATATGATTACTTAACCATGGTTGCAATTGCAAATTTTATTGATTTATTGTCCCATAACCATTACCTCAGAAAATAAACTGTAAAATCCGCTCTAAACCAATAGACCACAAGATAAAAAGGAGGAGGATGTAGGAAGCAAAGAACAGAGAATAGATCACGCAGCAAAAACTCAATCATAAAAGAAGGAACACAAAAAGATGAAAAGATAGAGAATCAATCAATCAATCAATTATTATTATTATTAGATATATAGGAATATAGGAATCAGGAGATAAAGCAAGAAAGATCGAGTTAGTAAGTTGATTGCAAAGAAGCAGAAGCAAATGGATGAAGAAAAGTGCAAACCTGATTCGGATTTGGGAGAAATTATCCAGCCAGCAAAATGAAAGGAGCCGGAGTGGGAAGAGAAGAGGAGCACGCTCCTCTATCTATCTCGTGCTGTTGGAGTCAGACACGACAAGTGACTAGGGTTTTGGTTTGGTTTGGCTTGGATCGATTGAGTTTGAGGAGCTTCTATGTTTTATATATATTCTTTTAAAACGAGCTTACCAAAAAAAATATTCTTTGAAAAGATTATTTTTCCTTTTAAATAATTAAACACTTTTACACTCTCCCTTTATGTTATCAAAAAGTTTTCTAATAGTATTTAAAAAATAATCAAGATCAAATATATAATTTTTTGAAAAGCAGTTAATATTATTTTTTTAATTATTATTATTATTATTATTATTATTATTATTATTGTCAACAACGGGGCTAACAGTTAAAATTATTTAAATAATGAGTATTAAAGTCTTAAAATTTAATTTTAATAGAGTGTAAAAATATGTTCTACATATACACATTGTATTATGTACTTAGTAACAGCAAAAATATTTACCTCTGAATATTTTTAAATATTTACGTACATATGATCAAATTCTTTTTATAAAACTCTATATCAAAATTAAGCTCAATTATTTTACATATCAGATATACATCGAAATTTTTTATTATAACTAGGACATTATTTTTTCATCTATTCGGCAAAAGGCCCAAAGCAAACACTGAAAAGTATTTTGGGGGAGGGAGGGGGGGGCATTTAATAAAGCTAATTAGCGGGTCACAAAAACAAAAAGTAAGCCCATTTAATAAGCTAAAATAATAATGTGAGAAAGCTATATTGTTTAATTGCTATGTATGATAAAATATTTATTATACTGTCATTCAATCAAATTTTGTTACATAGACAAAAATAATTAATTTTTTCACTCTCTATTTAAAAAGTCATACATATAGAATGATTGAATTAAATTACAGTGTAAAAATCTATGAATTATCATTACGTAACCATTAAGCTTAGGAATAAAGAAAAAAGAAATAATACTATATGAATGTATGTTTGAAGTCAACCATCTATCCTAGGTGAGTAATAGTATGAGGTTATTAAAGGATAAGAGTAATTAAAGAGAGATAGTAGTTTATTCCCATAGAAAAGAGAGATAGAGAGAGAGAGAGAGAGAGAGAGATAGATAGTTTATAAAAGAAAAAAAAAGAGTAATTAATTAGAAAGAGTTCCAAGAATTAAGGATAGCCATTAGCCAACTGCTAATGGCAAAAAACTGTCATGTATGTCCCAAAACAGAAACTCCCATTTTTTATAAGTTAACATTTACCATTTTGGTTGTTTCGTTTGTCATTTTTTTNATTTCCTGAGCACCTCCATGACGATCTCGCTATTTTTCCGGCGTCTGGCAGCAACACAGCAGTACACGAACAGAGCAACAAAGCAAAGAGAAAAAAAAACGAAAAAGAAAGAAGGAAAACGGACGAAGAAGCAACGATGGAAATGGAAATGAATTTGGTTCAGGGAAGAAAGAAAAATGAAATAAATGGGCATGGGGTAAGTAAAGAAACAAAGAAAAAGAAGAAGCATGAAAGCTTCAGGGGGAGGGGAAACAAAGAAAACAAAGATGGAATGGCATCAGGGGTAAAAGAAAACAACAAAATTTAGAGAAAGAAAAGCAAAGGGAAATCGGCATCAGGGGGGTAGGGAAACGAAACAAAATGGCAAGGAAAAGAAAGAACACATTCGGCTTCAGGGGTCTTAATAAATGCTGCCCCCACCGCTTATTACATATATATACATATACTTAATATTATACATTATGCTATATAAATATATCTATTTGGCCTGGGACGTAGACATATATATATACTTATACATCTATATATTTACTTATGTCTATATTATATTATTATAATATATTTTCTAATATTATATATTATATTATATATATATATATTTATATCTATATATATACGTATATATCGTAACAGCAGTGGCCATTCGGCCACTGCCACTATTTTATTATTATTATTATATTATATTATATTAATTTATATTATATTATTATTTTAGAAAATATCTTGGTATATGGATAACCATTAAAGCTCCTAGACTGGTTTTGATTATGTTTGATCGTGTTTGGGTCCTTAACCGTTCGCGTACGGTTGTCCCAAAAATATTCCGGACATACCGCCGTGATCTACTAATTTTTCCTGATCATATGAGTATGCAGATTAAGGTATTCGTGAATTTATTGCCCGGAGGGTAATCTTCACAGATACCTTAGGTGCCTACCGAAATTTCGATTTTCGGCGAAATTTAGCACGGACCTTGCGGTACTCCACAAGATCGAGAAACTATCATTGGACTGGCATTTGGAAGTAAATAATTTTCTAAATAATTTTTTCAGTCCAAATAATCGCCTCTAATGTGCTTTTAATTCAACGAAATTAGGATTTAGGCGAAATCTCTATAAGGGAAAAATTCGGGATGTTACATTCCACCCCCTTACAAAAATTTCGCCCTCGAAATTTAGAGGTAGCGAGAATTCGTACCCTTAGAACAATCCAAGGTAAGCTTTTCTCACGTCGTCGTCCAATTTCATTTTATTATTTTATTTTATTTTATTTCATTTTATTTTTAGTTAAGGTTTTTACCTATTTCCACCTGCTTCCGAAGGGCCTAGCGGTGTTCCATTATGTTTCCACTGCGCCTTCCACATCTCAACGGTTCCCACTCAACTACGATATTAGGGTTGTTACGACCAATGACCCCCTTCAAACTCTATAGGACTTCGACTTTCTTATCCTTAGTGACTTTTCTCAAATTCACAATTTGAGTCCAACACATACTTTTACATTGGGTTTCCCTCTACGGTTTCCAAGGTTCCTCTAGCTTCTGTCTTACTCCCGATCCTCCTAATCAACCAGACTGGTGCACCCTAGGCTTTATGATCTCTAGGTGCCGAGAGTTTTCTCCTTACTATAGTATGGCTACTCCTCGCAATCCTTCCTATACTCTCAGGAGGCTCCTCTAACTAGTCTTACCGAATCACCTTCTTGCATCAAAACATCTTCCACCGTATTAACCTTTCCTCCGGACGGCTCTCTTTTCACCCTATGGGGTCCTTATGGTTTCTAGGGGTGGTTACTAGCCTGCACTGCATTGAATCCATTGCTCCTTGTGGTCTTCCTTGAACTGATTAGGGTCTCTATCTCATTTTCTTCCTAACTACTGTCCTATATATTTTAATGGCACTCTCCTCTTGGCCACGTTATTCTCCTAACCCATCTCATTGGAATACCTAAAGTCACCGAGGCACTTCCAAAAATCTCCTATTTATTCGGGAACTTCAATTTATCCTTGAGGAGAATCTTCCTAAATTTTATGTCGTTCTCCCCTAAATTAGCTAGGGTCCCTATTACATTCCTTTTCAACTATAGTTCCATCTTCAAACTATACCCTCCTTTTTATCTCTCCTTTTCCCCAACCCTCCTTTACACTTTACCTAAAATCGCGCGGACGCTTTCCACAGATCTTTTAGTTATTCGGGAATCCCATTTGGTTCCTAAGGAATGTCTTTTTAAATTTGTCTGTTGCATAAAGGGAATTTATAAAATTTATTAAGTCTGATTTCCCTATGAAATGCAAAGGGTACATCTTGCATCAGGGTGCGAGTTTTGGAAAGCGAAGGCTTGATCTGCGTGAGGCGCCAAAGTAGAAGAATTGAGATCTTACTCCATCACGATAGGTTGACGAGGTCAGCTAGGTTCTATTGGAATAGGATGGCATGGCTCGTCTGACAGGCAATAGAATGGGGAGAGAGAACTATCTCAGATTCTATTCCTTCAAAAGAATAGAACGTTCAACCTTGATCTGAAAATCTTCCATACGGAGAGTCAAAGATTTGCAGGAGCACGAATCTGAAACAGTGTAAAGGCTCAGGCCTCTTTCCAAAGGATCTCTTGCTGAAGTGAACATATAGGCATAGGGGAGTGTTTTACCGAGGATAAGAACAAAGGATTTTCCAAAGAAATTCTTGCTGGAGGGATGGATGCATGTGAGTGGGAGTACTTTAATTGAGAGGATGAACAAAGGGCTTCCCATGGTTAGGGCTTCATTATTTCTAAACGATCCGTTCTCTTTCAACGAGTAACGGTCTAATAGCAGGGAGACACTTAGTAGAAGGCCAAGTTCCTCGAGAATAAGATTTACAGAGTCCACTCTGCACTAGCTATCAAGCCCTGTATACACTTAACAAGACACAGAGTTAGCTAGGCTCCATGTTCCTGAAAAATGCAACAGTTGAATGAAAGCAAAGCGTTAGAGTGCATTATGCCACGCTACTCCTTATCTCAAAAGACAAGACTTGGTGCATGGTGACTGATTCTGAATGTGCACAAGAAACAAGGACAAATCGGTGTTCCGGTATCAGTGAACCCCGACTTATACACTTGGACCTTATACACAAAGGTGCTATACTTAAACACCGTGCAAGCTAACAAGAGAGTATGCTAGGAAGTGTAGATAAGCTCAGTCCTCAGGCTCACTTGGACCAAACTGCTCTGATACCAACTGCAACACCCCTGCTAACTGCCCACTTCCATGGTAGTAAGCAATGCTCACAGGGTTGTTGTTCGTTGCGTAGGGTTACTTATAGCCCTTACTTTTACCTTTGCAAATAATTCTTACACAGAAATAGGGACCAATTTGAAAATCGTTCGTGTGCTTATCAAGTTAGAAATTAGGAGCCATGTGTGATAAAGAAACATATAACAACAATCGCTAGTATCTACCGCATGTTAGGTAGAGATCAGAGTGGAATATGAAAAACAAATTTATATATATATATATATATATATTTACAACAAAGGTCCCAAAATACAGATACACATTTTCCTTAATAATAAATATGTACACAAAGGGATAAAAGTCATAGAACATAATACGAAACATGTGTCGCCTTGGTGCGATCATAGTCAGTTTGCTCCAGCTCCAGTCTACAGCTTTCTGTCGCCCATCATGTGTCTCTCGGGTCGAGCTCTTTGCTATGTCCACCTGGATCCATAATCGAGTGGGGGTGATAACTCTAGGTCCTCAGTGGGTCTCCTGTGGCTACCTATGATTCATTTACTCGAATATCCTCCAGGCCGCTCAGGTTTTTCTAAGTGAAAACATGCATACTAGCATCCTACTGATTATTATCTGGCCTAAAGTCCTGGATGGCTTTATCTAAGATTATCTAGGTGATAGGGGAACTAGTCTTGCTTACTAAGTCTGCGTGCTTGTGAATCCTACAATGCAGTTATAATTAAGCTATCAGTCGCGGGTCGTTCCCTTGACTTACATCATATATAACATCCATGACTATGCATATATATATATATATACTTTATCACATACATACTGACATACATATAGCGGTTCAATCATCACATTCATACACATACAGACTTCTTATGCTTCACGCTACATATCCTTTATACTACATGCTTGGGGGACTTGGGGGATCTCTTACGCATACCGGCCCACCCGGGTTAGCGTCCTTCTTCTTCTTTCTTTATTCTTTTAGGTATGACGTCAACCTTTCTTTCACTTCTTCTTATTGCTTCGATGAGCATTCTTTACTTTAACTTTAACTTTACTTTCTGTGTGCCATTAACCTCTGCGAATCAATCCACCCTTTTGGGATTAATCCGTTAACCAACTCCACCCTTTTGGGACTTGGCAAGGTAGCACATTTTCCTTCCTTGTGTCCTTAACCTCTGCGAACTAATCCATCCTTTTGGGATTATTTCATTAACCAAATCCACCCTTTTGGGATCTGGCAAGGTAACACATTGGCCAATCCACCCTTTTGGGACTGGCGAGGGGCGTGTCAGGTAGGCATTGCCAAGAGAGGGCTTTCCTAGCATATAACTACATACATAATTCCCTACATCTCATTATGCTTTCTTGTTCATTAAGTCATTGACCTCTAATTCTCTAGGGCTGTCCTAACACCTATGTGACATCCCATCCTCATGATACATGCTCAAATATATAATAATAGCTTAACCATAGTCGTTGGATCCCTTAAAACCACTAAACTCCCAACTCTGCCAGGTTTCATTCGAATGCTTGCTGTGGTATTTGTATGAAATCCCTCGGAGTTCTTTCATTCGATTGGAATAGGCTTTCATTCGACTGAAATCCCTCGACATCCCTTCATTCGAATACGAGGGAATTCATTCGCTTGAAATCCCTAAATTTCGCCTGCATTCGACTGCCGTGGGATTCATTCGAAGGAAAGCTCGATTCGGGCTTTCATTCAATTGAATTCCTTAAGTATTCGAATGCAAACTACAAAAATTGCCTTCCGAGACTCCAGATCGTAAACTTTCACTGTTCCTAGGGTTCCAAGTAGTACAGTTATGCGTTTCAATTTTCTACCGTTTGCAAAACCCTTTTTACACAATATCCCCCCAAAATACTACTTAACAATTATACAGTCAGATATACAAATAGGCACAGATATAGTTAAAAACTAAACCACATAGACAATGGGCTTAGGGTTACCCACTTCGAAATAAAATTCGGGATCGGTAGAAGTGAAGAGGAAAATTTCCTGAGCACCTCCATGACGATCTCGCTATTTTTCCGGCGTCTGGCAGCAACACAGCAGTGCACGAACAGAGCAACAAAGCAAAGAGAAAAAAAAACGAAAAAGAAAGAAAGAAAACGGACGAAGAAGCAACGATGGAAATGGAAATGAATTTGGTTCAGGGAAGAAAGAAAAATGAAATAAATGGGCATAGGGTAAGTAAAGAAACAAAGAAAAAGAAGAAGCATGAAAGCTTCAGGGGGAGGGGAAACAAAGAAAACAAAGATGGAATGGCATCAGGGGTAAAAGAAAACAACAAAATTTAGAGAAAGAAAAGCAAAGGGAAATCGGCATCAGGGGGGGTAGGGAAACGAAACAAAATGGCAAGGAAAAGAAAAAACACATTCGGCGTCAGGGGTCTTAATAAATGCTGCCCCCACCGCTTATTACATATATATACATATACTTAATATTATACATTGTGCTATATAAATATATCTATTTGGCCTGGGACGTAGACATATATATATACTTATACATCTATATATTTACTTATGTCTATATTATATTATTATAATATATTTTCTAATATTATATATATATATTTATATTTATATATATATACACGTATATATCGTAACAGCAGTGGCCATTCGGCCACTGCCACTATTTTATTATTATTATTATATTATATTATATTAATTTATATTATATTATTATTTTAGAAAATATCTTGGTATATGGATAACCATTAAAGCTCCTGGACCAGTTTTGGTTACGTTTGATCGTGTTTGGGTCCTTAACCGTTCGCGTACGGTTGTCCCAAAAATATTCCGGACATACAACCGTGATCTACTAATTTTTCCTGATCATATGAGTATGTCAGATTAAGGTATTCGTGAATTTATTGCCCGGAGGGTAATCTTCACAGATACCTTAGGTGCCTACCGAAATTTCGATTTTCGGCGAAATTTAGCACGGACCTTGCGGTACTCCGCGAGATCGAGAAACCATCATTGGACTGGCATTTGGAAGTAAATAATTTTCTAAATTATTTTTCCAGTCCAAATAATCGCCTCTAATGTGCTTTTAATTCAACGAAATTACGATTTAGGCGAAATCTCTATAAGGGAAAAATTCGGGATGTTACACCTCTAGTGTTCTAGGGTTGTCCTAACTCCTAGGTGACATCCCATCCTCATGATGCATGCTCAAATACATAAGTATGGCCTAACCTTACTCATTGGATCCCTTAGAAACACTAAAGTCCCAACTCTGCCAGGTTTCATTCGAATACTTGCTGTGGTATTCGAATGAAATCCCTCGGAGTCCTTTCATTCGATTGGAATAGGCTTTCATTCGACTGAATTCCCTCGGCATCCTTTCATTCGAATACGAGGGAATTCATTCGATTGAAATCCCAAAAATTTGCCCTCATTCGACTGCAAGGGAATTCATTCAAAGGAAAGCTCATTTTGGCTTTCATTCGACTGAATTCCTGGCGTATTCGAATGATGGTTCGAAAAATCGCCTCCCCGAGACTCCAATTCTCATTTTTCCACTGTTCCTTGGGTTCCAAGTAGTACAGTTATGCGTTTCATTTTGCAATATTTCACAAAACCCTTTTAAACCAATATCCCCCCAAAATAGTACTAATCAGATCTTTAGTCAGATATACATTCAAACACACATATAGATAAAAATTAAACCACATAGACAGTGGGCTTAGGATTACCCACTTCCTATGTGCGTTCTGGTCTGAGATCCGTGTTGAGGGAATTGTCCTCGTCACTTGGGTATATTCCTTTTATTTTTCCTAAGCTCGATAATGGAACCGCGATGTGCTGGCACGACACTGACAACGTAACTTTTCTGAATGTTTTCCTTTCTCCTAATCTGAGGGTGACTTGAAGCCTTTTATAGGCACATCCCCTCAGCCCTCTCCCTCCCCTCCCCCTTTTTTTATAAAAATCTAATATTATATTATCATTTCATAAAAATATTTAACTAATTATTTTTCGCGCACGTGCGGATATCCTAAAAATATCCCGAACATGTCTCCGCGATCTACCAATTCCCCTTGCCCTAGTGGCATGTCAGATTAAGGTATTCGGGAACATCTCTCCTCTGGGAGTATGCTTTACGAATACCTTTGGGACCTGACGGGGTTTCTGAATTGGGTAGAAATTGGCACGGACCTTGCGACATTTCGCAAGACCACGAAACATTTATTTCGGTTGACATTGGGAAATAATTAATGTTCCAAATAATTTTCTCAGCCTCAATAACTGTCCCTAACATGCCATAATTATCCCAAAAATTAAAATTTGAGCGAAATCCTCGGAAGGAAAAGGTCGGGATGTTACATTCCACCCTTTTACAAAAATTTCATCCTCGAAATTTCGTACCTTGGAATAGTTCTGGATAGGCTGCCTTCATGTCTGCCTCCAATTCCCAAGTCTGCTCCTCGACCTTCCCGTTTTCCCAGATGACGCGTACCATTTGGGTCTCCTTATTACGCGTCTTCCGTGTCTTGCGATCTACGATCTTCTGGGGCATCAGCGGTAAGGCAAGGTCTTCCCTTAGTATGATTTTTTTTCTGGTTCCAGCACGTGATCTAGAGAAGCATAGTACTTCCTTAACTGAGAGACATGAAAGACAGCGTGAACATTGGCCAGGTTTGGTGGGAGAGCTATTCAGTAAGCTACGGGTCCCACACGCTCCAGAATCTGAAAGGGTCCAATGAACCTGGGACTTAGCTTCCTAATCTTCATAGCCCTTCCGATGCCCGTAGTAGGGGTGATCTTTAGAAAAACATGGTCTCCTTCTTGAAACTCTAGGGGTCTCCTGCAGGTCTCGGCATAACTCTTCTGTCGACACTGAGCAGTGAGGATCCGCTGCCTAATGCGTTGTATACATTCTTCTGCATCTTGAGTTTCCTCGGGTCCCAAGTACCCGTATTCGCGGCCCTCATTCCAGCAGAGGGGTGACGGGCATTTTCGACCATAAAGGGCTTCAAAGGGGGCAATGCCGATACTCGCATGGTGGCTGTTGTTGTAGGAGAACTCGATAAATGGTATCATCTCATCCCAGTACCCAAGCAAGTCCAGGGTACAAGCTCGCAACATATCTTCTAACGTTTGAATCGTCCTCTCAGTCTGCCCATCCGTCTAAGGGTGATAAGCCGTGCTCAAAGCTAATTGAGTTCCATATGCCTTCTAGAAGGCTGTCCAAAATCGGGACGTGAATCGCGGGTCCCTGTCTGACACAATAGATGAGGAGGGTATTCCATGTAGTCGCACTACTTCCTTAATATAAAGCTACACCAGCTTTTCCAACGAGTAATTCATCTGTACTGGATTGAAATGAGCTGACTTGGTTAATCTATCCACAATCACCCATATGGCATCTACTCCCCTTGCGGTACGTGGTAATCCTGATATGAAGTCCATCGAGATACCGTCCCACTTCCATTCGGGCACCTCCAGGGGGTGTAGTAATCCGGGCGGCTTTTGGTGCTCCACCTTTACTTTCTGACAAACTAAGCACTTCTGCACAAAGTCCTCCACGTCTCGCTTGAGGCCGGCCCACCAAAACATCTTTAGATTGTGGTACATCTTGGTGATACCAGGGTGCATCATAAATTTGCTTTTATGACCCTCGTGCAGAATGTCTTTCCGCAAGGTGCCTTCATCAGGTACGCAGATCCGATCGTTAAAGTGCAAAACTCCCTCGCTGTCTACCTTGGCCTCTCTGACTTTCCCATCTCGCACTACCTTAACAAACTTCCGCCAAAGGTCTTCTTGGCAATGTTCCTGGGCCTCCGTTATCCTCTGCTTGAAACTGCTAGTAATCTGCAACAGACCGAGTTTAATGTTGTCCTTGCGTCTGACAATCCCTAAATTAAGATCACGAAATTCTCCCAGCAACTTGGACTCTTCTACCATCATCTGTGCCACATGTATCACTTTTCTGCTCAGTGCGTCGGCTACCACATTTGCCTTCCCAGGATGATAATTGAGGTCGAAATCATAGTCCTTTAGAAATTCCATCCATCTCCTTTGCCTCATATTCAACTCCTTCTGGTCGAAGAGGTATTGCAGGCTCTTATGGTCAGAAAACACCTCAAACCTTACCTCGTAGAGATAGTGTCTCCAAATCTTAAGAGCAAATACTACCGCAGCTAGTTCCAGGTCGTGGGTCGGGTAATTTACCTCGTGTAGCCTCAATTGCCTCGATGCGTACGCCACCACCTGACGATTTTGCATAAGTACACACCCCAATCCCATTCTTGACACATCGCAATATACCTCACACGACGTGTACGGGTCTGGTAGAATCAACACTGGGGCAGTGGTTAGTTTCTCTTTGAGCTTGTAGAAGCTCTCTTCACACTCCGGTGTCCACTCATATTTGATCTCCTTGCGGGTAAGCTTTGTGAGGGGTAGTGCTATCTGAGAAAATCCTTCAATGAACCTCCGATTATAGCCTGCAAAACCCAGAAGCTTCTAACCTCCGTGACTGAGGTAGGCCTCTCCTAATCCCTGACTGCAGCTACCTTACTGGGATCCACTGAGACTCCTTGTTCGGACACTACATGCCCTAAGAATTTCACCTCCTTCATCCAAAATTCACATTTGGAGAGCTTAGCATATAACTGTTTCTCCCTCAAGATATCTAAAACCAACCTGAGATGCTTGACATGATCCTCCTCCGTCTTGGAGTACACCAGGATGTCGTCTATAAAGACTATCACGCACTCGTCCAAATGAGCTCTAAAGATCCGATGCATGTAGTCCATGAATATCACAGGGGCATTTGTCAACCCGAACGACATTACAGTGAACTCGTAGTGACCATATCGGGTTCTAAAAGCTGTCTTAGGAATGTCTTTGTCGGCCACCCTTATCTGATGGTAGCCCGAGCGTAGGTCAATCCTGGTGAATACTTTGGCACCCCTCAGTTGATCCATTAAATCATCTATTCTAGGCAACGGGTACTTATTCTTGATTGTCACCTTATTCAACTACCAATAGTCTATGTACAGCCGCTTTGAACCGTCCTTCTTCTTCACGAACAGAACCGGGGCTTCCCATGGTGACGCGCTAGGTCGGATGAACTGTTTGTCTAGTAACTCTTCTAACTGCTTCTTTAGCTCTTGTAACTCCACCGTGGACATACGATACGGCGCCATGGAAATTGGTCCAGCTCCGGGGACCAAACTAATGGAAAATTCCACTTCCCTCTTCGGGGGAAACTTCGGAATCTCTTCTGGGAATACGTCCGGGTATTCGCACTGACACTCACCGAAACGTCGTTAGATTTTAGTGCGTGGCCAAATAATAATTTATAAACCAAGAAAACCCCGAAAACGTAGTAAAGGGGGTTAACCTAGGTTGTTTCCGGAAGAAGCAATTTAGAACCAATTAATAGTTAAGTAAATCGGGGGATTTGTTTGATGAATTTAAAAGCCATTAAAACGAGAGTAAAACGCAATGATAAAAGCAATATCCTGCATACGACGTTACTAGATCAAGGATTAACTCTCATCGGTTCCTGATTAATTATCCATGGTAGGAGATGTTGTTTATTAGTTGAAATCTCTAACTAATATGCAATATACTTAAGAAACTACGATCGTCAATCCCTTAAGCATTTGTTAATACAGGTATTAAAACTAAGATCTCAGCATTAAGACCCATATTAATTAAGCACCAATTGCACAACCTAATCAAATCTGATTAGTTCTCCAAAAGTTCCTTAATCAAAGTTTAATAAATCATACAGTCGTCAAGATTCATTAACTTAGATTTAACCTTAACTAATAACATGCAATCGCTATATCATTAATGAAGGGTGGAACGATTCATGCATAATCATAAAGCGCAAGACCTCAAATTAATCTTTAATCTAGCGTTACCGCATGCAAGATATTAAGAAACTACTCCTCCATGGTTAGAGGATTAAAACTCACAACAAGTAAAGAAAAAGGAAAGGGTAAATAAACTCAAAGTAATTAAAGAGAAAGGAAGAGTAAATAAAGAGAAGGAAAGAGTAAATGACAATGGAGAAATGAAACAATAGAACCTGGATTAAATTTGGCAGAACTTCGTTACAAGTCTTGAAAGAAAAGGGCTTCTACAAAGCACTTACTAACATAAACCTAAAATGCTCAAAGGAGAAATGTAAAAGGTGGAGAAATATAAAAGGAAAAGGTGGAGTTTTCAACCTAGGAGAACTAGGGTGAATGGTGGAAGAGAATGAGGGAAGAGGTGATGGAAAGATGATGGAAAAATGAATGCCTTGGCCTCTTATTTATAGGCTAAGGTTCGGCAGGATCGCTCAGCGGGTTAGCATCATCGCTGAGCGATGTAAGGCTTATCGCTGAGCGGTTTGGCGGTGGCGCTGAGCGGCTAAGTCAATTTAGGCGGCTTACGCGGCTTCATTAAATGTGCTGGTCAGCTTTTGCAGGGCGGCTCTGACTTCTGAGCTGGCACCAGCCTGGCGCATTAAATGCGCGGGTGCAAGTTGGTACTTTCGCTGAGCGGAAAGGGTTCAGTCGCTGAGCGATTTGTTTAGTATCGGTGAGCGTTTCCTTCTGTTCCGCTGAGCGGTAGTGGCTGTTTCGCTGAGCGATTATTGTTTAGCCGCTGAGCGATGTTGCTTAAACTCGCCATCTTGCTCCTTTCCTCTTTTGTCCTTGGTCACATATATTCTCTTCACATTTTCAATGATCTTCTTGAACCTTCTTTTCCTGAAATTTCAAAATAGAAAACTCCAAAAGAAATATTAACTTCTAAGAGTAAAATAACGTCTAATCTTACCTTTTTCTTTCTTTCTTTCAAAAGAGGACTATGTGTAAAAACATATTGATTAAGTGTTAAAACCTACACATTTAAGTATGAATTGCTCATTTATAGAGTAGTAAAATAAGGTGTAAAATCCACTTATCAAACTACCCCACACTTGAACAATTGCATGTCCTCATGCAAGAAACTAAGAATTCAAGCAAACTAAGAGTGAAAACAAAAACAAAGATAATGAAAAATCTTTTTGGTGCGGCGACACTATTTACATCCCCCTACAAAGCCGCGAAACTCAGGGAGGCACTTAAGCCGACTCACTGGTTACTAGACAACTGTGCAAAATTCATGACAATCCAAAAATTAGAGTACATTTAGGCAAGAGATGATATCATTGTGCATCAAAACAAATTTCCTTGGCATATCAATCATGAACAAAGAATAAGTCAAGGCATGTTAAAATTAATTGGGCCTCACAGGTTAGTGTGTGTGTCACTCGTCACTCAAAGTGTATAGGTTTATTCAATGTTATCTCAAACACTTCACTAGAGTCGCCTCCATAGTCTTGACTTTCTTCTAAGCATCATGAATCACCAAATATATATAACATGCATCAAGAGGTCTTTTTTAAGGTTTAATGGGGTCAAGGTCAAGGTGGGATATTCATATGGCCAGTGAGCTCAAGCCTAAGACTTAGCAGAATTCATGGCATATGTGCTTAAACAAAGGTGCAAGGACCTTGATCTCCATTAGCTTTTCTTGTTACTGCTTACTTATTAGCTTCGGGGAGAGTTTCTATTGGTACACCTAATTGGTTGTTTTGCAAAAGATTAGCTTTTTTTTTTTTTTGAATGGGTATTTTCCAACCAATAGGAGTAATTCTGGTTGTTCTCCCCCCTACTTGAATGTTACATGGCCTCATGTAACCCCACACTTATTGCTTAGCACATATGAATAGATGGACCACAATTCTCCTAAGCCATAAAGCTAGGTGTATCATGGTTTTTCTTGGTTTACTGGCTCGTAATGGGCTAATTATACAATAAAAGGTTTCAAGGCTCAAAGGGGTTATCAAGGGTCAAATATTCAAGGTAGGCTCATATAGGTAGGTAAGCTAAATGCAAAGGAAATGCCTCAATCACATCACATGTCATATACAAAGGCAAAAGTGTAACGCAAAGAATTAGGCAAGTTCTGGACTTGAACACTAGTTAGTGTACACACAACAAAGAAAGGAATAGCATGTAAGGTCGCTATCCTATAAATGGTTCAAAAGCTTACCAGGTAATATTTTCAATTAATTAAAACATGCCAAGATTTATAAAATGCTCAGTCAAACATAATACCATAATTAAACAAAACAATGCACATTACACAAATCAATCATCAACTAATCTAAATTATACCTAATTTGTGAATCCTTAGAATTATTGCACAGTTAAAACCTTTAACTTTCCCTACACCACACTTGAAAAATTATACTGGCTTAATGCACAAAACGGGGCAAGAAAGAAAAGATAAAAATAAATAAGAGAACAGGATAGAAAAGCTCACAAACGGTCGGTTGTCTCCCACCCAGCACTTTTGTTTATCATCCTTAAGTTGGACGTTGATAGCAGCTTCCTTAGTCAGGGGATGGCAAGAAATCGGACCTCCACTTCCTCTTGGAGACTTCCAGCTGTGTCGAGCTACGGCTTAAGGCGGTGTCCATTGACTGCAAATGTACTAGCAGTCTTTGGATCTTTAAGTTCAATTTTACCGTACGGGTGTACCTTGGTAATCACATAGGGACCATCCCACTGAGATCGAAGCTTTCCAGGCATGAGTTTGAGCCTAGAATTGTAAAGCAACACCAATTGTCCTTCTTGAAAAGATTTGCGTAGAATGTGCTTATCATGGAACAACTTGGTTTTCTCTTTGTTTAGCCGAAAATTCTCATATGCATCCAACCGGAGTTCTTCCAATTGTTGGAGTTGTAATTTTCGGTGGCTCCCAGCTTGCTCTAAATCCATGTTGCATTGTTTTACAGCCCAATATGCTCGGTGCTCTAATTCTACTAGCAGGTGACAAGGCTTGCCAAGTACCAGTCGGAATGGACTCATCCCTATGGGAGTCTTGTATGCGGTCCTATAGGCCCAAAGAGCATCATCCAATCGCAACGACCAGTCCTTCCTGTTGGGCTTGACCATTTTCTCCAGGATTCCCTTAATTTCTCTATTGGACACTTCTGCTTGCCCGTTAGTTTGGGGATGGTAGGGAGTGGATATCCTATGAACAACCCCGTATTTACGGAGCAAAGCTTCCATGCGCTGGTTACAGAAATGTGTTCCCTGGTCACTAACGATTGCTCTCGGCATTCCAAACCTGCAAAAGATGTTAGACCAGACAAAAGACACAACTATGGCAGCATCGTTAGACCTGGTGGCAATGGCTTCTATCCATTTAGATACATAATCAACAGCCAAAAGGATATAAGTATAACCACGAGAAACAGGAAATGGGCCCATGAAATCAATCCCCCATACATCAAAAATTTCGCAAAATAATAGTGGTTGTTGGGGCATTTCATTTCTCCATGTGATGTTACCTGTTCTTTGACATTGTTCACATGATTTACAGAATTCATATGCATCCTTAAATAATGAAGGCCAATAAAATCCTGAATCTAAAATTTTTCTGGCTGTGCGTTGGGGTCCAAAGTGACCACCACTTGCAAATGTATGACAGAATTTGAGAATGGACTCAAACTCAGAGCTTGGAACACATCGTCTAATTACTTGGTCACTGCAAATTTTCCAAAGATAAGGATCCTCCCATATGTAATACTTAGCATCACTCTTGAGCTTTGCTAATTGGGTTTTTGAAAAATGTGGGGGTCCTTTATTCGAGACCAAGTAATTTACGATGTCCGCATACCAAGGTCTTTCAGATATCATTAACAAGGATTCATCGGGGAAGTCATCCCGAAGTGGAAAGGGGTCGGCTGAGATATGCGTCAGGCGACTTAGATGGTCTGCTACTAGATTTTCTGCTCCACTTTTATCTTTTATTTCTAAATCAAATTCTTGGAGTAGTAGCATCCATCTAAGAAGCCTGGGCTTGGCCTCAGGTTTCTTCAGAAGGTACTTTAGAGCTGCGTGGTCTGTATACACCACCACTTTGGAACCAAGCAAATAAGATCAGAATTTATCAAGAGCAAACACTATAGCTAAAAGTTCCTTTTCTGTAGTGGTGTAATTAGATTGCGCGGCATCCAAAGTCCTTGAGGCATAAGCTATGACATGTGGAAACTTACTAACCCTTTGGGAAAGCACAACACCTACAGAATGGTCAGATGCATCGCACATTATTTCAAATGGCAACCCCCAAGCCGGTGGTTGGATGATAGGGGTTGTCGTCAGGGCATGCTTTAAGGTATCAAATGCTTTCCTGCACGTATCATCAAAAACAAAGTCTGTATCTTTGTGCAATAGGGAGGTAAGTGGATGCGCGATTTCGCTAAAATCCTTGATGAACCTTCTGTAAAAACCTGCATGGCCAAGGAAAGAACGAATCTCCCGCATGCATGCGGGGTAAGGCAAAGAAGAAATAGCATCTATTTTGGCAGGGTCGACGGCAATTCCTTTACTAGAGACTACGTGCCCTAAAACTATACCTTGTTGTACCATAAAGTGACATTTTTCATAATTCAGGACATGGTTAGTTTCAATGCAACGTTGAAGTACTCTAGCAAGGCTTTCTAAACAAGAATCGAAGGAAGTTCCAAAAATAGTAAAGTCATCCATAAAAACTTCCATACAATCTTCTAGAAAATCAGAAAAAATACTCATCATGCAGCGTTGGAATGTAGCAGGTGCATTGTAGAGTCCAAATGGCATCCTCCGATAGGCAAATGTACCAAAGGGACACGTGAAGGTGGTCTTTTCTTGATCCTCCAGGGCTATGTGAATCTGGAAATAACCTGTATAACCATCAAGAAAACAGTAATGAGATTTACCTGCCAGTTGTTCAAGCATTTGGTCAATGAAGGGCAGGGGATAGTGATCCTTGCGGGTGGCGTTGTTGAGGCGTCGATAATCAATGCAAACCCGCCAGCTATTTTGCACTCTAGTGGGGATCAACTCATTGTTTTCATTCTTTACCATCGTAATTCCAGACTTTTTCGGGACCACTTGAACTGGGCTCACCCACTCACTGTTTGAAATAGGATAGATAATGCCAGCTTTTAAAAGCTTCATTACTTCCTTTTTCACAACATCTTGAATGAGTGGATTGAGTCGTCTTTGCGGTTGTCTAACTGGCTTTGCTCCTACTTCTAGTAGTATCCTATGGGTGCATGTAGAAGGGCTAATACCAGTGATGTCGTCTATGGTCCACCCAATGGCTTTCTTATGCTTCTTGAGCACACCAACCAACCTTTGTTCTTCCTGAGAGGAGAGATCATTTGCTATAATCACTGGTAGTGTGGCATCCTCTCCTAGGAAAGTGTACTTGAGATGAGAAGGAAGAGCCTTCAATTCTGGACCTGCCACTTTACTGTCTGTACCTACAACTTCACTTACTTCTAAAACAAGAGATATGTTAAGTGCATCAAATTCAGAATTTACAAAATTATCATTCAAACCTTCTTGGAAAGACTCATCTATTTCTTTACAAACAGAACACAAGTTACTAACTCCATCACAATTAGGGCATTCAAATTTTGGTGTTAGTTCTAGCATTTTATTAGCCCATATATCATAAGTATCCAAAATTAAAGAGTCAATAACATCAATTTGAAAAATTGAATGTTCCTCCGAAGGGTAATGCATTGCCTCAGGTAAACCAAATTGCACATGCATATCTCTGCATTCCATGGATAATGTACCAGCATGTACATCAATCTTGGCCCGTGCAGTTTTCAAAAAGGGGCGTCCTAAGATTGATGTAGGCTGGTTGACATCGATGTCATTTTCCATTTCTAATACATAGAAATCTGCGGGAAATATTAAATCGTTTACCTTTACTAAAACATCTTCCAAAATACCTTCTGGTCTGGCGGTACTTCGGTTGGCAAGTTGTATGATTAATCCCGTCGGCTTAAAGGTTCCCGTGTGCAAGGAATTGTAAATAGACTTTGGCATAACATTGATTGCTGCTCCTAAATCTGCCAAGGCTTTTGTAAATAATCTTTGTCCTATGACACAAGGAACTAAAAATGTACCTGGGTCTGTGCATTTAGGAGGTAATGGACTGGATTTGATGATAGATGATACACTTGCACCCATGCTGACTTGTGCGGTGTCCTTCAGCCTTCCCTTGTTGGTCCATAAGTCCTTCAAGAACTTTGCATACTTTGGGATTTATTTAATTACCTCCAACAAGGGAATGTTTACCTCCACCTTCCGGAATGTCTCCAAAAATTCTTTTTCTAGCTGAAGCGCAGTGGCAGACTTGGGTTTGGGACCTTTATACGGGAAAGGAAGTGGGACAGGTGCTTTTCCTATCAGCAATGGTTCCGAACACCTGTTAGATTCCTTGGTCTGCTTCAAACCTTCTGCTCCAGTGTCCTTGTCAGAGTCTTCTTCTCCGGCTTTTCTTCCGGAGTCTTTTTCTTCAATGTGATTGCCAGAGTCTTCAGAATCTTCAACCTGTGGTGCCTGCAAAATAGTACCAGATCTTAAGGTGATATCACTTACATTTGCTCGGGGGTTTGGAATAGTCTGCGAGGGAAAATGGGATGAGCTGCTCGGTTGTGACTGTTTGTTTGAATGGATTTCATTCTGTATTGCCGACAAGTCAGCCTCGTACTTCTTCTGGGATGCCTGCATATCCTGCATCATTTTCATCATATCTTGTAACATAGAATTCTCAGATGCAGGGACAGCTTGTGGAGGTTGTGGAGAAGGATGGAACTGTTGTTGTGGTGCGGGTTGGAACTGCTGCTGTGACCTCTGCGGAGGAGGCACATATCTTCTTTGTTGTTGTTGTTGTGGGAATGGTTTGGGTTGCGGTTGCGGATTAAGAGTATTTGAGTTGTTACTCCATTTGAACGACGGGTTGTCCCTCCAGCTTGGGTTATAGGTATTGCTGTAGGGATCATACCTCTGCTAATTGTGTGAAGAAGACTCTTCCTCTGACCATTGATGGCGTGGTTTTGATGACGACAACAACACCAACAAAAAGCAGAAAAAGTGAAGACTCAAGGGAAGACTCAAACAAGATTAAAGAACCTCAAGCTCGAGCTGCACATTTAAAAAGGTTCAAGATTTTAAACCCTAGAGTCAATAGTTAGCACATGTTAATATATTAAGGTT
>QANU01003761.1:0-14522 GCA_003254905.1 Nissolia schottii
GGATCATCATTTGCTTATAGTTTTGTAGAATTCAGAAGTCTTCAATAGGCAGGACACAATCTAACTGGAAGAATGTCTTCCAGTTGTTACTTCCTTGTCACCCTTGATTGTATTTATTTGTTTTCTCATCAATAAAAAGCTCTCTTCCACGTCCAAAAAACCTTGGATTTTCCTTTTCATTTTATGGTTTAACTTCAGATTGGATAACTTTTATGGATCCCAAAAGAGAATACATCGATTCACAACCTTTTCATGCTATGGGTGAACTTCAGATTGGACTACTTCTATGGATCCAAAAAGAGAATACTCCAATTCACAATCTTTTAACAGTCAGACAATGTTGTTTTCATTTTGGTTACACAGATACACACACTGAGCATGCTAAGATCACGGTTCCAGTCATTGCCTGCTGCTTTCAATACGTACTTGGTTCCTTTTGATAAGAAGAGGGAAAGGATATTCTCTTTCTCAAAGCAATCCACTGAGGTATACCACATTTTCAATGCTTAATACATTAAAATAAATGTACTCATTCATCTTCACTTGAATTTTGATGTCTGTATAGATTTCTGCCAGCAGAAGGAGTGAACTGTTAGTTATCAGTTCATGTAATTGACTCTCAGTCAGCATTTACAGATTCCTGTAGCTCTGGACATGGCAACTCAATTTCGAGGAAGGGACTCTGATCTTTGGAAGCGCATATGTGCAGATGAATATATGAAGTGTGCTGTGATTGAATGCTATGAATCTTTTAAACATCTCCTACATGATTTGGTGATCGGTGAAACTGAAAAAAAGTAACTTTTTGTATCATTTTTGTGTTGATGGCATGTCAATGTTAGTTCACATTTCATGTCAGAAGCACTATTTATGTAAGAGTATATTTAACGTATTAGGTTAGTTTTAGATCTAATCATGATGTGGTTTGTGGCAGGTATAATTTAATTTATCCACAAGGTTGTGATGTCTGCAATCATTTCTCTCTGTTTCTTTGTGTTGCTATTCATGACAAACTTCTTGCAGGTTAGAATCTTAAACTTTTCAGATTTTGTTGGTGATTGTTTATTGGTCCAATCTAAATGAGTTAGACATATATTTTCGGTATTTAATTCTCAAGATTGATTGATTTTAAGTCACCCATCTTCCTATTTTTATGTATCCTATTTCATTTAAATTAAATGTTGATATTATATCCTTCAAACAGTTGTGGCCTTGGAAACTTTAAATGTTGCAATGGTAGGCTGTGGTTGTGTTTGGTTTTGATAGATTTTTATTTTGTTTCTTGTATTCTTATAAGTGTTGATATCTTTTTTTTAACTTGGCAGCATATGCAAGGAAAGTAACTTTCTTCTGCTTTAATATTATTATAGTACATTTTATTGCAAATTATATGTTTTAAAGTAGTGTTTCTTTCAGAAGTACCTTTATAATTTATTAGTTTTAATTGCATTTATTCATAATTCTATCACCCATATGAATCGAGGTATTATGGTGAGAAATTATAGTCAGATAATTGGATAGTTTATATGACTCTCCAAACATTTGTAGAATAATTCGATTATTCTTCTGACCCGAAATAAAATTTTGGGATAATTCAATGACCTGTGGTGGGTTAAATAGATGGCATGGAGGATCATCTAATATATGGTGGGATAATTTGATTACTCGTTGACCAGAGATAAAATTGTGGGATAATTCAATGACCTGTGGTGGGTTAAATAGATGGCATGGAGGACCATCTAATATATTGTGGAATAATTCAATGACTCGTAAAATTATTGTCGAAAATTTGATGGCCCGTATGACCCTCGAAATTATGATGAAATAATTTGATTACTCGTCCGACCCGAGATAAAAATGTGGGATAATCCAATGACCTGTGGTGGCTTAAATAGATGGCGTGGAGGACCATCTAATATATGGTGGGATAATTTGATTATTCGTTCGACCCGAAATAAAATTATGGGATAATTGAATGACCTGTGGTGGGTTAAATAGATGGCATGGAGGACGATCTAATACATGGTAGAGAAATTTGATTACTTGTCCAATCCGAGATAAAATCGTGGGATAATTCAATGACGTGTGATGGGTTAAATAGATGGCATAGAGGACAATCTAATATACAGTGGGATAATTTGATTACTCGTTGACCCGAGATGAAATTGTGGGATAATTTAATGACCTGTGGTGGGTTAAATAGATGACATGAAGGACCATCTAATATATTGTGGGATAATTTGATGACCCGTGAAATTATTGTTGAAAATTTGATGGCCTGACCCTCGAAATTCTAACGAAAAAAATTTGATTACTCGTCCAACTTGAGATAAAATTGTGGGATAAATCAATGGCCTGTGGTAGGTTAAGTAGATGACACAGAAGACCATCTAATATATAGTGGAATAATTTGATTACTCGTCCAACCTGAGATAAAATCGTGGGATAATTCAATGACCTGTGGTGGGTTAAATAGATGGCATGGAGGACCATCTAATATATATTGAGAAATTTTATTGCTCGTCCGACCCGAGATAAAATCGTGGGATAATCCGACCCGAGATACAATTTTGGGATAATTCAATGACCTATGATGGGTTAAATAGATGGCACGGAGGACCATAAAATATATGGTGGGATAATTTGATTGCTCGTCCGACCCGAAATAAAATTGTAGGATAACTCAATGACCTGTGGTGGGTTAAATAGATGGCATGGAGGACGATCTAATACATAGTAGGACAATTTGATTACTTGTCTGATCCGAGAAAAAATCGTGGGATAATTCAATAACCTGTGATGGGTTAAATAGATGGCATAGAGGACCATCTAATATACGGTGGGATAATTTGATTACTTGTTGACCCGAGATAAAATTGTGGAATAATTCAATAACCTGTGATGGTTTAAATAGATGGCTTGGAGGACCATCTAATATATTGTGGGATAATTCGATGAGCCGTGAAATTATTGTCAGAAATTTGATGGCCTGTACGACCCTCGAAATTATGACGAAAAAATTTGATTACTCGTCCAATCCGAGATAAAATTGTGGGATAATTCAATGGCCTGTGGTGGGTTAAGTAGATGGCACAGAAGACCATCTAATATATGGTGGAATAATTTGATTACTCGTCCGACCTGAGATAAAATCGTGGGATAATTCAATGACCTGTGGTGGGTTAAATAGATGGCATGGAGGACCATCTAATATATAGTGAGAAATTTTATTGCTCGTCCGACCCGAGATAAAATCGTGGGATAATCTTACCCGAAATACAATTTTGGGATAATTCAATGGCCTATTGTGGGTTAAATAGATGGCACGGAGGACCATAAAATATATGGTAGGATAATTTGATTACTCGTCCGACCCGAAATAAAATTGTAGGATAATTCAATGACCTGTGATGGGTTATCTAGATAACACAGAGGACCATATAATATATGGTGGGATAATTTGATTACTCATTGACTCGAGATAAAATTGTAAGATAATTAAATGACCTGTGGTGGGTTAAATAGAATGTTTGGAAGACCATCTAATATATTGTGGGATAATTTGATAACCCGTGAAATTATTATCGAAAATTTGATAGCCCGTATGACCCTCGAAATTGTGACGAAATAATTTGATTACTTGTCTAACCCGAGATAAAATTGTGGGATAATTCAATGACCTATGATGGGTTAAATAGATGGCATGGGGGACCATATAATATATGGTAGGATAATTTGATTACTCGTCCGACCCGATATAAAATCGTGGGATAATTCAATGCCTGTGGTTGGTTAAATAGATGGCAAGGAGTACCATCTAATATATGGTAAGATAATTTGATTACTCGTCCGACCCGAGATAAAATTGTGGGATAATTCAATGATCTGTGGTGGGTTAAAAAGATGGCAAGGAGGACCATCTACTATATGGTGGGATAATTTAATTACTCGTTGATCCGAGATAAAATTGTGGGATAATTCAATGACCTGAGGAGGGTTAAATAGATGGCATGGAAAACCATCTCATATTTTGTGGGATAATTCGATGACCGGTCAAATTATTGCCAAAAATTTGATGGCCTGTATGACCTATGAAATTATGACAAAATAATCTGATTACTCGCCTAACCCGAGATAAAATATTGAGATAATACAATGACCAATGATGGGTTAAATAGATGGCACGGAGGACCATCTAATATATGGTGGGATAATTTGATTACTCGTCTGACCCGAGATAAAATCGTGGGATAATTCAATGACCTGTGGCGGGTTAAATAGATGACATAGAGGACCATCTAATGTATGGTGAGATAATTTGAGTACCCGTCCGACCCGAAATAAAATTGTGGGATAATTCAATGACCAAGGTTAAATAGATGGCATAAAGGACCATCTAATATATGATCGGATAATTCGATTACTCGTCTAACCCGAGATACAATTTTGGGATAATTCAATTATCTGTGGTGGGTTAAATAGATAACACAGAGGACCATAAAATATATGGTGGGATAATTTAATTACTCGTCCGACTCGAAATAAAATTGTGAAATAATTCAATGACCTGTGGTGGGTTAAATAAATGGCATAGATGACCATCTAATATATGGTGGGATAATTTGATTAATCGTTGACCCGAGATAAAATTGTAAGATAATTCAATGACTTGTGGTGGGTTAAATAGATGACATGGAGGATCATCTAATATGTTGTGGGATAATTTGATGACCCGTGAAATTATTGTCGAAAATTTGATGGCCTGTATGACCCTCGAAATTATAACAAAATAATTTGATTACTCAGCCAACCCGAGATAAAATGTTGGGATAATTCAATGACCTGTGATGGGTTGAACCAACGGCAGGAAGGGCCATATAATATATGGTGTGATAATTTGATTACTCCTCTGACCCGAGATAAAATTGTGGGATAATCCAATGACCTGTGGTGGCTTAAATAGATGGCTGTGAGGACCATCTAATATATGAAGGGATAATTTGAGTACTCGTCCGACCCGAAAAAAATTGTGAGATAATTTAATGACCTGTAGTTGGTTAAATAGATGGCATAAAGGACCATCTAATATATGGTGGGATAATTTGATTACTTGTCCGATCCGAGATAAAATTTTGAGATAATTCAATGACTTGTGGTGTGTTAAATAGATTGCATTGATGACCATCTAAAATATGGTGGGATAATTTGATGACCTGTATGACCTTCGAAATTATGGCGATATTACTTGATTACTTGTCCGACCCGAGATAAAATTTTGGGATAATTCACTGACCTGTGGTGGGTTAAATAGATGGCATGAAGGACCATCTAATATATGGTGGGATAATTCGATTACTTATTGACTCGAGATAAAATTGAGGGATAAGTCAATGACCTGTGATGGGTTAAATAGATGGCATGGGGACAATTTAATATATTGTGAGATAATTCGATGACCCGTGAAATTATTGTAAAAAATTTGATGGTCCGTATGACCCTCAAAATTTTGACGAAATAATTTGATTACTCGTCCGTCTCGAGATAAAATTGTGGGATATAATTCAATGACGTATGATGGATTAAATAGATGAAATGGAGGACCATCTAATATATGGTGGGATAATTTGACTACTCGTCCTACCCGAAATAAAATTGTGTGATAATTCAATGACTTGTGATGGGTTAAATACATAGCATGGAGGATCATCTAATATATGGTAGGATAACTTGATTACTCGTCTGACCAGAGATAAAATCGTTAGATAATTCAATGACCTGTGGTGGGTTAAATAGATGGCATGGAGGACCATCTACTACATGGCGGGATAATTCGATGACCTGTAAAATTATTGTCAGAAATTTAATGGTCCGTATGACCCTCGAAATTATGGCGAGATAAATTGATTACTCGTCCAACCCGAGATAAAATTTTGGGATAATTCAATGACATGTGGTGGGTTAAATAGATGGCATGGAGGACCATTTATGGTGGGATAATTTGATTACTCGTCCTACCCGAAATAGAATTGTGTGATAATTCAATGACTTGTGGTAGGTTAAATAGATAACATGGAGGACCATCTAATATATGGTAGGATAACTTGATTACTCGTCTGACCCGAGATCAAATCGTTGGATAATTCAATGACCTGTGGTGGGTTAAATAGATGGCATGGAGGACCAGCTAGTACATGGCGGGATAATTCGATGACCTGTGAAATTATTGTCAAAAATTTAATTGTCCGCATGACCCTCGAAATTATCGCGAGATAATTTGATTACTCGTCCGACGTGAGTTAAAATTTTGGGATAATTCAATGACATTTGGTGGGTTAAATAGATGGCATGGAGGACCATCTAATATATGGTGAGATAATTTGATTGCTCGTCCTACCTGAAATAAAATTGTGCGATAATTCAATGACTTGAGGTGGGTTAAATAGATAGCATGGAAGACCATATAATATATGGTAGGATAACTTGATTACTCGTCAAAATGAGATAAAATCGTTGGATAATTTAATAACCTGTGGTGGGTTAAATAGATGGCATGGAGGACCATCTAGTACATGGCGGGATAATTTGATGACCTGTGAAATTATTGTCAGAAATTTAATAGTCCGTATGACCCTCAAAATTAAGGCGAGATAATTTGATTACTCATCCGACCCGAGATAAAATTTTGGGATAATTCAATAACATGTAGTGGGTTAAATAGATGGCATGGAGGACCATCTAATATATGGTGAGATAATTTAACTACTCGTCCTACCCGAAATAAAATTGTGTGATAATTCAATGACTTGTAGTGGGTTAAATAGGTAGCATGGAGGACTATCTAATATATGGTAGGATAACTTGATTACTCGTCCGACCCGAGATAAAATCGTTGGATAATTCAATGACATGTAGTTTGTTAAATAGATGACATGGAGGATCATCTAGTACATGGCGGGATAATTCGATGACCTGTGAAATTATTGTCAGAAATTTAATGGTCCTTATGACCATCGAAATTATGGCGAGATTAATTGATTATTCGTCTGACCCTAGATAAAATTTTGGGATAATTCAATGACCTGTGGTGGGTTTAATAGATGCCATGGAGGGCCATCTAATATATGGTGGTATAATTCGATTATTCCTTGACTCGAGATAAAATTGTGGGATAAGTCAATGACCTGTGGTGGGTTAAATAGATGGCATGGGTACCATTTAATATATTGTGGGATAATTCGATAACCCGTGAAATTATGGTCGAAAATTTGATGGTTCATATGACCCTCGAAATTTTGACAAATAATTTGATTACTCATCCGTCTCGAGATAAAATGGTGGGATATAATTCAATGACCTATGTTGGATTAAGTAGATGACATGGAGGTCCATCTAATATATGGTGGGATAGTTTGATTACTTGTCCTACCCGGAAAAAAATTGTGTGATAATTCAACGACTTGTGGTAGGTTAAATAGATAGCATGGAGGACCAGTTAATATATGGTAGGATAACTTGATTACTCGTCCGACCCGAGATAAAATCGTTGGATAATTCAATGACCTGTGGTGGGTGAAATAGATGGCATGGAGGACCATCTTGTATATGGCGGGATAATTCGATGACCTGTGAAATTATTGTCAGAAATTTAATGGTTCGTATGACCCTCAAACTTCTGGCGAGATAATTTGATTACTCGTCCGACGCGAGATAAAATTTTGGGATAATTCAATGACATGTGGTGGGTTAAATAGATGGCATGGAGGACCATCTAATATATGGTGGGATAATTTGATTACTTGTCCTACCCAAAATAAAATTGTGGGATAAGTCAATGACCTGTGTTAGGTTAAATAGATGGCATGGGGGACCATTTACTATATTGTGAGATAATTCGATGACCCGTGCAATTATTGTCGAAAATTTGATGGTCCGTATGACCCTCGAATTTTTGGCGAAATAATTTGATTAGTCGTCCGTCTCGAGGTAAAATTTTGGGATATAATTCAATGANTACTCGTCCGACGCGAGATAAAATTTTGGGATAATTCAATGACATGTGGTGGGTTAAATAGATTGCATGGAGGACCATCTAATGTATGGTGGGATAATTTGATTATTTGTCCTACCCAAAATAAAATTGTGGGATAAGTCAATGACCTGTGTTAGGTTAAATAGATGGCATGGGGGACCATTTACTATATTGTGAGATAATTCGATGACCCGTGCAATTATTGTCGAAAATTTGATGGTCCGTATGACCCTCGAATTTTTGGCGAAATAATTTGATTAGTCGTCCGTCTCGAGGTAAAATTGTGGGATATAATTCAATGACCTATGGTGGATTAAATAGATGACATGGAGGACCATTTAATATATGGTGGGATAATTTGATGAGTCGTCCGACCCAAGATAAAATTTTGGGATAATTCAATGACATGTGGTGTGTTAAATAGATTGCATTGAGGACCATCTAAAATATGGTGGAATAATTCGATGACCCGTATGACCCTCGAAATTATGGCGAGATAATTTGATTATTCGTCTGACCCGAGATAAATTTTTGGGATAATTCAATGACCTGTGGAGGGTTTACTAGATGGCATGGAGGACTATCTAGTATATGGTGGGATAATTCAATTACTCGTTGACCTGAGATAAAATTGTGGGATAAGTCAATGACCTGTGGTGGGTTAAATAGATGGCATGGAAGTCTATCTAATATATTGTGAGATAATTCGATTACCTGTAAAATTCTTGTCGAAAATTTGATGGTTCATATGACCCTCGAAATTATGACGAGATAATTTGATTACTCGTCCAACCCGAGATAAAATATTGGGATAATTCAATAACCTGTAATGAGAATAGATGGCATAAATGATGATCTAATATATGGTGGGATAATTTGATTACTTGTCTGACCCGAGATAAAGTTTTGGGATAATTCAATGACTTGTGGTGTGTTAAATAGATTGCATTGATGACCATCTAAAATATGGTGGGGTAATTCGATGACCCATATGACCCTCAAAATTATGGCGAGATAATTTGATTACTCGTCCGGCCCGACATAAAATTTTGGGATAATTCAATAACCTGTGGTGGGTTAAATAGATGGCATGGAGGACCATCTAATATGTGGTGGGATAATTCGATTACTCGTTGACCTGAAATAAAATTATGGAATAATTTAATGATCTATGGTGGGTTAAATAGATGGCATGGAGGACGATCTAATATATGGTGGGATAATTCGATAACCCGTGAAATTATGGTAAAAAATATGATGGCCCGCATGAACCTTGAAATTATGGCGAGATAATTTGATTACTCGTCCCACCCGAGATAAAAATTTGGGATAATTCAATGACCTGTGGTGGGTTAAAAAGATGGCACGGAGGACCATCTAATATATAGTTGGATAATTTGATTACTCATTGAGATAAAATTGTGCGATAATTCAATGTCCTGTGGTGGGTTAAATAGATGGCATAGAAGACCATCTAATATATGATGGGATAATTCGATGACCCGTGAAATTATTGTCAAAAATTTGATGGCCCGTAGACCTTCGAAATTATGACAAAATAATTTGATTACTCATCCAACCCGAGATAAAATATTGGGAGAATTCAATGACCTGTGATGGGTTAAATAGACGACACGGAGGATCATCTAATATATGGTGGGATAATTTGATTACTTGTCCGACCCGAGATAAAATTGTGGGATAATCCAATGACCTGTGGTAAGTTAAATAGATGGCATGGAGGACCATCTTATATATGGTGGGATAATTTGAGTACTCGTCAAACCCGAAATAAAATTGTGGGATAAGTCAATGACTTGTGTTAGGTTAAATAGATGGCATGGGAGACCATTTAATATATTGTGAGATAATTCGATGACCTGTGAAATTATTGTCGAAAATTTGATGGTCTGTATGACCCTCGAATTTTTGGCGAAATAATTTGATTAGTCGTCCGTCTCGAGGTAAAATTGTGGGATATAATTCAATGACCTATGGTGGATTAAATAGATGACATGGAGGACCATCTAATATATGGTGGGATAATTTGATTACTCGTCCGACCCGAGATAAAATGTTGGGATAATTCAATGACATGTGGTGTGTTAAATAGATTGCATTGAGGACCATCTAAAATATGGTGGGATAATTCAATGACCCGTATGACCCTGAAAATTATGGCGAGATAATTTGATTACTCGTCCGACCCGAGATAAATTTTTGGGATAATTCAATGATCTGTGGTGGGTTAATTAGATGGCATGGAGGACCATCTAATATATGGTGGGATAATTCGATTACTTGTTGATCCGAGATAAAATTGTGGGATAAGTCAATGACTTGTGGTGGGTTAAATAGATGCCATGGAAGACCATCTAATATATTGTGAGATAATTCGATTACCTGTAAAATTCTTGTCGAAAATTTGATGGTCCATATGACCCTCGAAATTATGACGAGATAATTTGATTACTCGTCCAACCCGAGATAAAATATTGGGATAATTCAATGACCTGTAATGAGTTAAATAGATGGCACGGAGGACCATCTAATATATGGTGGGATCATTTGATTACTCATCCGACCCAAGATAAAATTGTGGGATAATTCAATGACTTGTGGTGGGTTAAATAGATGGCATAGAGGACCATCTAATTTTGACGGTCATACAGGCCATCAAATTTTTGGCAATTTTATCTCGGGTCAGACGAATAATCAAATTATCCTACCATATATTAGATGGTCCTCCGTGTCATCTATTTAACTTATCACAAGTTATTGAATTATCCCACGATTTTATTTCGAGTTGGACGAGTAATCGAATTATTTCGTCATAATTTTGAGGGTTATACGGGCAATCAAATTTTCTACAATAATTTCACGGGTCATCGAATTATCCCACCATATATTAGATGGTCCTCTATGCCATCTATTTAACCCAACACAGGTCATTGAATTATCCCACAATTTTATCTCGGGTGTGTCGAGTAATCAAATTATCCCACCATATATTTGATGGTCCTCCGTGCCATCTATTTAACCCACCACAGGTCGTTGAATTATCCCAAAATTTTATCTCGAGTCGGACGAGTAATCAAATTATATCGTCATAATTTCGAGTGTCATACGGGCCATCAAATTTTTGACAATAATGTCACGGGTCATCGAATTATCCGACCATATATTAGATGTCCTCTATGCCATCTATTTAACCCATCCCAGGTCATTGAATTATTCCACAATTTTATCTCGTGTCAGACAAGTAATCAAATGACGTGAAGGTGAGCACCCAAGTGTAGTAGAGATAATCACTAAGGCTCGCTAGAAAACGAGTCGCGACAAAAGATCAAAGAATAACAATAAATCTTAAATGACTTGGATATCACCAATTGACTAAGATGTCGACACCAAAATTTGATGAATAAGATAAAGTTGTCGCAAAGATGACAATTTAGCTAAGGATTGTCACGGTACCGATTCATGGTAGTGGCCTTGTGTAAGGTTAATCTCACGACAACTGACCAATGTAGAAATTGTCGTAAAGATGGCAATTCATCTAAGGAATTGTTACGGTTGCTTCATTGTAATAGCCAGTATTGGGCTATGATAAGTGCCCAATTTACGCAAATTTGCTCATTTAAAAAGGCACTTGTTTGCTTATGTTTTAACAAAATTATCTAACTTAATCCCCATATTTTGTAGGTTTGTAATATACATTTGAAGATGGATGCAAGCAGAAATAATTAAGAAGAATCCCTGAAGAATGAAGAAAAAGGGCAGAAAAGGAAAAAGAGCTTCAAAGAGGAAAATCAGGCGAAAGAATCGCCCAGCGAAGGACAAGGAATTGCTCAGTGCCCAAGACAATATCGCTCAGCGGTTAACCTTCTATAGCTCAGCGAAAGTCTGTCGACGGCCACTTGCATGTGGTTCATTTATTGCCCCAGCTGGAGCCAGCTTGGCATGGCGGCGCCGCCCTTGGTCCGACCTGCCGGATTCGAACCATTGATGAAAGCCTTTTTAACCACTTTCTCCAATCTTGGCACACGCTAATCTCGCGACAGAGTTTGAGACTTAGCTGAAAATCGTGGCTGTAAGCCCATTCTGTTGAGGAAACGGTTAACAAATTTAAATCTGTACCCTCCAATCTAACCATGCCACTATGGGAGAATAACTTCCCATGTTTAGAAGGTGGCATAACTGCTAAGGAGCACGTGAAGATAACCGCTGCATGTTGTGTCACGCACGCAAGTGCAACTGACCAGCATTATGCGGATCATGTTTATCGAAGGTGGTAACCGTCGACGAATGAAGAAAGAATGGTTACCAGAAGAAGAGAGCCTTGAAACTCGATAAATACAGGCTCTTGGACTAAACTCGGGGTGGATTCCTAACACTTCAACTGACTCACGTAAGTCCCCACAGCAGTCCCATGGAAGCTCAACGACGCCACCACCTTTTTTTTTCATTTCATTTCCCTGCTTTCTTAGGAGTAGTTGTAATCGTAGCAATCTCTTCCACCTTGACAATCTTTTCCCCCCTTTTTGCACTGTAACTTGCACCATAATCCTTCGCTCCAGCAAGGATAACTTTGTAATTAGAATCACTTCAGTGACCTTTATTTGAATTAATTTACGTTTCCAATTCTCGCTCTCCACTTCTCTCTTACTTGTACAATTCATGCCCTTGTTCTTCACTTGAGAACGCCTCAATCACTTGTCCCTGTTAAACATTCTTTTGTGTAAAAGCCGAATGATTCCTCAAAATTATTTCGCGTGAAGCACTATCAATTACCACTAAAAATAACTACCCACATAAACAATTTGTTTGGCAGACACAAGTGTCTGTCAAATCCTACTAGTAATTAGGGGTGTTCATGGGCCGGGCCGGGTTGGCCTATACCCGAACCCGGCCCTATATTTAGACCGAGTCAATTTTGAGGACTTGTACCCGACCCTAAACCCTAGACCCGATAGGCCTGATCATCTTCGGGCCGAGTAAAAACGCAGGTTTAGACCGGGCCAAAGAGGGCCAAAATAAATTTTAAAAAAATCAGAAACATGAAAACCAAAAACAGAAACATCAAAAACAGATGGAATTGAAACAGAAGCAGAAACAGCAGAGACAACAACAGCAAGAACAGAAACAGCATAACAAAAATAACGAAGAAATTCATGACAAATCATGACAAATTGAGTAATAAATCCCCATTTGTTTTTAAGTATACCTAAAGAGTAATAAAAGGAGTAAATCATGACAAATCAACTCAAAATTATAAATAACAAGCAAGTATTATAACAAATCAACATCAACATCGGGCAAGTGACAAATCAACATCAACATCAAGTATTATAACAAATCAATATTCACACTGCAATACAAGTGAAGTGACAAAGGCATCAAGTGAAAAAATTTACATCAACATCCAAAACAACTACTTCCCCATAACAATTACTAGTGGTAATATTCACCAAATCATGCTCCCATACCCCATACCAAAGGCAATTTTCAACCAAATTCAATGGTATTATCAACATTTATTGCAGCTACAGAACAGGAGAAAATGTCAGCTTACCAAGGGACGACGAGTGCGGCAACGACGAGGCAACGACAAGCTAAGCAATTGGAGGGACGAGGCAAGCTCAGCGACGAGGCATGTAAAAAATTAGGAGAAGCAGATAAAAGAAGTATTTAATATTCTTAACATTGATAATTAGAATTTAATTTGATTCAATGTATTGTACATGTATTTTAGCATGTTAAGTAATCACACCCCGCTGTATATATACATGGTTGACCTTTTAAAGTAGTTTATGAGAAAGTCGCACAATTATAGTAATAATTTATTTTATTTGAAACAATTATAATGGTGTGTTAATATACATTATTAAATATTTATGTACAAATTTTTATATTATCAAAATTTAATTCATACTGTTTTTTTACACATAATTCAAACTATATATTATAAAAACTTACTATCCTTTTTTTTATTTTAAGTTTTATAAAATAATTAAATATAATAATTAAGTTTAGTTTTTGTACCAAGACAATATAAAATAACTTTACAATTAAAAAATTAAAAATTGTCAAGTTAAGTGAGTACTATCTAACATGATAGTGATTTAACAATTTTTTGAATTTTTATTGGCCTTAATAGCACATACTATATTTAGGATAAAATTAACTATTAAATCTTAGTCCGTCATTCTAAAATAGTGTAGTTCAGCCCTGAGGACATTCTCAAAGTGATTTAATATTTCATATTCATATACTAAAATGTATAACAAAATTGCAATTGCAATGAAACGATATTAAGTCAAGTGAAGCAAAAATGTAAACGAAGCAGGAGGCAGCGTACATAGCACGCGCGGCATGCCTATTTAAGGCCGGGTGCATGGACTGAAAACGGACTTCCATTGAATTGAAAAATCTCCGGTCTCTCAATTTGAAGGGCTCAAAACATTTTCAACTCAATTTCAAGAAATCGAATCAA
>QANU01003806.1:0-14983 GCA_003254905.1 Nissolia schottii
AAGACAATAACAAAAGGTATGATTGTTCTTTTTCTTTTTATACTTTAGAATTTACATTATTTATAATGGGGTTTTAACTTAAGATTTCATGCCCCCAATACAAACATTTTACTATTAAATCAATAATTTTGGCTTATGTATGATTGTTAGTTGATAGAGTAAAGATATTTTACCATCATAGTATACCAAAACTAATTTGTTAAATAATAGATACGTCTTATGTATAAAAAAAATAGATGCAGTCCGTACAAAAAAGACTACATCGTTACTACTAGAGGTGTTAACGATGCAATTTAAATTAACAAAAATGCTACATGTACACCCAATTTTATACACCCATACATACACTATTAATAATGCATAAATTTTATTCTCATAAGTGCACGGACATTACAAACTTATAGATGATATTCTCAATTATACTTAATTAAGTGTACAAACATTACCGGCATTAAAACACAAACTTTATGTATATAAGTATAGAGTGTATGTATAATGTATATTTTTTTATGTACGTGTAGTAGGACTCTTAAATTAATTATAAGTATAGAATTCATCCTATCTAAACAATATAACTTATAGCGATTTGGATTAAAATGTGTTTAGTTTATATTTTAAATTTGATCAAATTTTTATTGGTTTTGATTAGATCGGTTTGATCACTTTTTCATAAAAGAACATTTTAATTTTAAAATACTATAAACTAAAAGTAAATTAAATCAATAAATAAAAATAAAAAAACTCATTTTATGCGCAAATAATACCCAAGTATGACACATAAATAAAAAAAAGTATGTAATAAATTAAAATTACTATAATTAAAAATAAAAACTTAACAAAAATATATAACATATATTATTTAATATTATTTGGTTTATATTGGATTGTATTAGTTTAAAAAATTAAATATAAAGCCTGATCCAATCCAAACAACTCTTAAAAGAATAAGTTTCAATCTAATCTAAATTTTTGCAATTTTAACCAGTTTTTTTAGAATAGATTTATTGGTTTTAATCGAATTGAATTTGAACACCGCAAATCACTAATACAATAAAATTAAATCCATAAAAGAAAATTTAGGTTTTCCTCAAAAGACCTTTAGCCATTAAAATAGAAGGTTATCAAATTCAAATGTCTCAATTACGTATAAGAAAGCATATAGATCACATGTATATATGTGTTAGCCATCGTGTAGGTGAGCTAGTAGATACATCCATATCCCTAACATGATAAACGGGAAACACACACACACACACACACACACACACACACATATAACATCAAATTCATCTTCATCCAATTGCGTGGTTTTGGTCAAAATTAAAACGAAACAAACAAGAAACTCACACCAACATGAAACTTACAACTAGCTTATTTCAATTTGCTTTTTCCCTCTCTTCCAATTCAAATATATATATATATAGAGAGAGAGAGAGAGAGAAGATTTGGTAAGTATTTAAAACAACGTGCACATAAAAACTATATGCATGTAGCAATTTCAAAAAGCTTAGGAGAATCTTCATCTTGTTTCAACTTTCCTCTGCTCCTTCTTGGGCTGACTCAGAGCCTCTGATTCCCAGGTTTTCATGCTAAACTCTCGCTTTAACTTAGATGCATTTGGTTTTTTCCACCCCTCTTCTGTTTCTCTCTTATCAATTGCTTTCAAATCGTTTTTATAATAATAATAATAATAATAATAATAATATTATTATTATTATTATTATTATTATTATTATTATTATTATTATTATTATTATTATACATAAGTGAATGTAAGCTATGAAACTGAGGTATTGAACTGCATAATACCCTCTCTTTTTTGCGTATTCTAATTAGAACGTGTAATATATGACAATTTGTCATATATTATAATATTTTGCATTCCAAACATATTAATTAGCAGCTTCTAATTTATCAATAACCAATTACTTAATTCAAATTCAAATGATTCTATCTCACTTGAAATTTAGACTTCTTCATTATCTTTTTTTCAGAAAACTTTTATAATTTGAATTTAGCTATGCACCGAAATTGAAATTTTTTTCGACTTTTTACACAACTATTTAATCAATTAATCTTCAATTAAGTAAAAATAATTAATTCTCTCACATACTACTTTAAAAGTTATGCATATAAAATAATTTGATTGATTTATTGTTGATTTCTCGTCAACAAAAAAACAACTCGTTTCTTAAGAAAATTGTGGACCTAATTAAGAAGAATATGCTTCTTATACAAGAGAAACACAGAGAATGACATGCTTCTTTTTTTGGTTTTCATGTATCGAAAAGGAAAATAAAAAAAGAAGAAGAAGGACATGCTTCTTTTTTTTTTGGTTACATGAAAACCGATGTTAAAAATTAAATTTTACATGAGTTGGTCATGTATTCATTTTGTTATTGATTAAATTCACTTGTGAGTTACTCTTGATAAATAGTAAAAATTAATCGTCGTAAAATTTTTATTGAAAGATTACAAATTTTAAAACCTCAAAATGCATTATTTTTAAAAAGAAATTAATTTTGATGCACATATAATAAAAGATTTTACACAATGATCTAGACAGTATAAAACTCAATGTATTCTTATTAAATCCTTCTTAAAATGCCTCTAATTTGAAAAAGAAAAAAAAAAGGGAAAACGCGTTATAAGAGAAACGCGGCGGCGAGGACTTGCTTTCCGATTAATGAGGAAAGAAGAGTGGCTACGTACCATGAATATTCAAATACAAATGATTGTAGCAATCAGAATATTTACGCAACCTCCTCTTATAATTTATAATAATAGAATGATAATACAACTTGTATACGTGAACAGTAATTAAAAAAATTCATTCTCAACAGCTTTCAATTTCATAAACTACTTCTTCTTCTTTCTTTCTTTCTTTTTTTTAATGAAATTCATTTTCATAGTTTATAGTATACAACTATTATTTTCGAATTTTTCCTATTTGAGGATGGCACAGCTTCTGCCTCTTGATTGTTGCAACTATATACCATTGCCAATTGAGTTTAAAAAAAAAAACATTTAAAACTAATATGGTTTATAAATCCCATAAAAAAATGATGGCATTTACATAACATCTTCATGAAATGAGATAAACAATTAAAATATTGATTTCAGATAAATTTCGTGCAAAACTATATACAAAATAAAATGAACTATATATCGTAAAGATTATGAAGTAATGGCATGTAAACAGCCACCTATGTGATAATTGTACGGTTCCCCTCTATACGCTTTCTCATGTAGCTGTCAACCAATTTGCTTATTTGAATAATATTTATATAATGTTAAAAACAAGAGGGGATAGAAAAAGGCAAGACTTGGAATAAACCTCTCATTATTTTGGGGGAGGTGGTATCTGGGATGTGATTCGTTCAAAGAGGGATTGCAAGGAACCATGGAGTATAACACAGTTCTCTTTGTGTAACGCTTTATGCATGCCAACTTCTACTACTCTTGGACCCCATTTTAATAGGTGTTTGACATTTAAGTTTCAATACAAGTTAGGGAGTACAGCTAGATTCGCCAACTCATTAGGCGAATTTAGCTTGAAAATGCCAACTCGTTAGGCGACTATTGATTGAATTCACCAACGTAGAAGGCAATTATGCATAGAATTCGCCAATCAATTTGGTGAATTTGGGTTGAATTCGCCAACCAGTTTGACGAATTTGCTTCTGACCCCCTTAACCCAATCCCAGCACCCCAAACTCATTTCCTAAATTTCACTTCTCTCTCTCTCTCTCTACAAACCCATTATCTCTAGAATCTCAATTCTCTCTAGCTCTTGGTGACTTTGTTAGCTTTAATTTAATTTGATTTTTTTTACTAATGACTTTGTTATCTTTAATTCTGTTATTTTAATTTTATGTTTTAACTTATGTGTTTTTATTATATGCAATTTTATATAAATGTACAACTCTTATTCTTGTTTGAAACCTAAATGTTATATCACATACATGACCACCATAAACTACATGCAATGACTTAACATCCAGCCCTAACATTTGACATGTGATATCGATTGCTTCTAGTGATCATAAATGGCATATCAATTGAATCGCTTCCACAAATTATCAAGAACAAAAGGTTCTAGTCTAATAATTATCCTTGCGATCTCCATTACCCTAAAATGCAATCTCCATTACCCTACATAAAGCATCCTAAAAGCTTCTTTAGTTATTATCCAAAACAAATAAAATTAGTAAAAAAAATTATAATCGAATACTAGTAACACTGCAAGGCAAATTCAATGCAAAATTATCAAATCGGTTGGTAAGTTCAACCCAAATTCACCAAATCGGTTGACGAATTCAATGCATAATCGTCTTTCACATTGGCAAATTCAATGCGTAGTCGCCAGATGAGTTGACGTTTTCAAACCAAATTCGCCTAACGAATTGGCGACTCTTGGTTGTACTCGCCAAACAGCTTGGCGAGTCTTACGTGAGCTTGCCACACGAACTCGTCTGTCATGCTGTTTGAAACATGTGCATTCTTATAATATTTTTTAAAACAGTGACATTTTGATAATATGTTTTACTAACAGGGGACAATATAGTAAAAAAAGCTCCAATTAAGAGTTATACGTCTACTCCAACCTATTCTCATTCAATTCAACTTACCAAATCCAACTCACCCAAGTGCCTGTGTGTATTTTGTGTAACCAATGAGCTTGCTCTGCAATTAATGAATTCGCCTTTTGATTTTATTCTGCACTTCTTTCGGTTCTTTTAATTTGTCAGTTTAGGAAAGGAAAAAAAAAAGATTTGTTTAAGAATATCTGTCACATTTGTTTATCTATGCAACATTCATTACTAAATTTTCACTTGTGTCTGCAATCTTGATTAAATATCTGTATATTTGATCAAAATGACTGATAAAAAGGAACAAAGGGGTACTTTAAATTTGAATTTCGCTAACAAATATCATGATAAGGAATCAAGAAATAGAAATTTTTTTTATTGAAAAGATGAGTTTTTGAAATTTCAAAACATTAAATACCTCTAAATTTTAAAAGGTTTAAAGAGTTTAAGCAAAATCCATTAAAATTTAAAGTCTGCAATTTGCATCATATTCTCTACCTGTGCATGGTAGGTTCTAGGTTGAGTCACTGTCAACAGTGTTAAAAAATTGTATTAAGGACTAATTTCTCTCATATTAGTAATTGATAATCACATAGATGTTTCAACAATTCTGTGTAAGAGGACTAGTAGGTTTACGTCCAATTAATTAAGATTGTTAGGCATAAATTAGTTATACAGTGCAATTTTGCAAGTACTTTGTGTTGAAGAATTAAAAATAGTTATATTCAAAGTTGGAGATGAGTACACGGTTCTGTCATTGTACTAGTATTTCGTCATTTGATTTCAAGAAGGAAAGGATTTGGGGGAATCAAATTCTCATGTATGCACCGATGCAGCAAAAGCATTATTGACACTGCTCTATGCACTTTCAAAGATATTCTTACACTATTAATCATATTTCAGTTTTACATGGTAGGCTTTCTCGTGATAAATGTTAAAACAGAGTAAACTTTAAATTCGTCCCCAACGTTGATACCATCGATCAAGTTCGTCTCCAAGTACATCAAATTTGTTCCCAGGTTGACTTCTCATCCATCAAATTCGTCTCTAGATCTTTGGTGCTAAGGAGAATTTGATGTACGAATGCTAACCTTAGGAATGAATTTACTATTTTCTAAAGCTTGTAGACGAACTTGACTGAAGGCTGATGCTGTCAACACTGAAGACGGTTTTAAAAGTTCACTCTCAATTTTGAAGTGTTATTTCTACGTGGAGCGTATTCAGCACGATATTCCAAGTTTTACAATAATCTGGGGCACCTTCACCGGTTAAAACAAGTCGGTTCTAGCATTGTTGTTATGGCTTTGGCCATAGAAGACAAAAATCGTGTAACGTGGTAGTGCACGTGTTCTGACACATAAACTGCAGCATAGAGAGTTTATCAAGTTCTCAAGAATTGGCCACTCAGTTGATGGCAGTTGCAACACCTTCTTGGTTGCTTCTTGCGGTTTAGAGATATCTATCTACGTCTCCAATTGCGGTTCACTAGAATGTTCCTCTCTCAGTGATTTAATCTGCACTTTTTTACTGCTTCAATTGAACCTTCTTTTGTGAACTTTGTTTGATGTTACTAAAGTAGACATTGGCTATGTCCTGTCACAATAGTTGATTTAAGCATTGGTTGTTGCACCACTAATAAAACTTCATCACACTTTTTATTTGCATTTAGTATGATTTCTAATGTTGCTTGCATCTTCTGTTGTTCATAAAATGTAATAGCTTCTTGGCACCAAAAAGAGAAAAAGGAGATTGTTAGAACAAGAGAAGCAAAGGGAAGATGGGTTTCTTGGAGCTATTGGGGGAGGCTTCTATGCCAATTATTCAGGTCCTACTCATCAGTGCATTGGGGGCTTTAATGGCAACTCACTACTTTGATAATCTTCTTTCTGCAGACTTTAGGAAATCCTTGAACAAGGTAACCACAACATGATGAATATATTTATGCTTTTTTTAATGCAGGACAAACTCTCATTGTTCTAAACTAAATGTGTGTCCTTATGCAGGTTGTCTTTCTTGTGTTCACTCCTTCACTTGTATTTTCCAGTTTTGCCAAGAGTGTTTCACTTGAAGATATGATATCATGGTAATGCAAGGATCAACTTTCTATTCCTTAAAATCTCTGCATTTGTTTTCCATTTTTTCTTTTCTTTCTTCCTCTCTTCAGAACAGAAACAGAACAAGAATAAGAATGGACTTTATGAAAAGCTTTTTGATTTGCCTAAACATTGAGAGCTAGACAATATTGTTACCATACAATAATTCCAGTGAACCAACTTCACTTTTACTAAAATGGTCTTAATGAATTTTCTAAAATGGTATTCATTTGTTTTGATTGTTTGTGTTTAACCATATCTTATCTATGCAGGTGGTTTATGCCCGTTAATGTTGGACTTACCTTCTTAATTGGAGGGATTATAGGATGGACACTTGTAAAATTACTAAAGCCTAACTTGAAAGTGGAAGGCCTTATTATTGCTGCATGTTCATCAGGTAACATATATAGCATCAATTATGCTTGGCTAGAGTAAAAGTTTGGAAGGAATCGAGAAACTGAAAGTGAGAGAATTTTGCAATGTATTTAGATATGGATGGATGCATAATACATTGTAAAATTCAATTTTCTTAGAAAACTTATACAAAGCTTCTCAGTTGATTAATGCTTCTTTGATCAGGAAATATGGGTAACCTTCCTCTTGTAATCATCCCTGCTATCTGTGACGAGAAAGGAGGTCCATTTGGTGCAAGGGATGTTTGCCACAGTAATGCACTCTCTTATGCATCTTTCTCTATGGCAGTAAGTTGATCTTTTCTATAGTTAAACAATTTGCTTAATAGTTAATATCGACAAGTATCCATGTATCTCATGATCTCATCATGTTTTTGTTAATTGCAGCTTGGTGGCATCTTCATCTGGACCTATACCTATCAGACCATGAAAAGCAGATCAATGAGATTCAAGGCACTTGAGGCTGCTGATCAGATCATAAAGACCCCCAACAAGGATCTTGATTCTGATGCAGAAACTGCCCTTCTCAAGGGAAATGGCAATGAAACTGCGGTGGTGGAAGTGCCGACATCTGACTATTGTGGAGACACCGAAAGCCAAGTTGTAAGATCCTATATGCACTTGGATAATCCTATACTTGTTTTTGAAGTGAAAATTAGTTTACACTTGGCTTCGTATAACAAGAAATGTGGGAAGGTTGAACTATGCACAAGCTAGCTACTAACTAACTAAGAATACAATGATTGAAAAGTAAAACTAGCTACTAACCACTCTATATTTACTCTCCTAATTTTTCACCTTCTCAAATAAGCATGAAGGCTATATTTACTCTCCGAATTTGCAGATTGCAGGCCAAGATATGTCTAGTGAACCGAATAAGGCGAAAGAATCGATTTGGCATAGAATGATAGAAGTTCTGAGTCATTTTCTAGCAGAACTAATGTCGCCGCCAGCAATTGCCACAGTGAGTTCCTTTCTTTCCTCTTGTTTCTTGGATTTCAGTCTCTACTACTTGAAAGAAATCCGACATTCGCCCACTGACTTGGTTACTGATAAATTTCCCCCCTCATAATTCCATGATCAGTTTTTCGGTTTCCTCTTTGGTGCTGTCGCATGGCTAAGGAACCTAATAGTAGGAGACAATGCTCCATTCCGAGTGATCCAAGATTCTATTCAATTGTTGGGGTAGGTGCCTTGTGGCTCATAAAACCAACTATATGTAACGATACATCATCCTAAAAATGTTCCTTATTACTAACTGCAGTAAAAAAGTTGATACAAACAGTGTCTTGAAATCTTGAGAAGGATGCTTAGGAGGATAAATCATAAAACATTTCTATTTCTTTAAAAATATACCACAAAGTTAATTGATTGAACTTATCCACCACAGGAATGGGACAATTCCTTGCATCACCCTTTTGCTTGGTGGCAACCTCATAGCAGGCTTGAAATCATCAAGTGTTAAACCATTGACCATCATCTGCATCATCATAGCCAGGCTTTTGTTGCTACCTGCTATTGGACTGTTCATCGTCAAAGGGGCAGCGGATTTCGGCTTCCTCCCAGCGGATCCTCTGTTTCAGTATGTTCTGGTGATGCAGTATGCCATGCCACCAGCTATGAATATCAGTAAGTGATTGATTCCACATACATGTATGGTTATATAATTGAAGGACTTGTTCTTTCACTAGCCATGAATAATAGTCAATAGTTAGTTACCTTGTTGCTAACACTAAAAATTAATTTGATGATATTGTGCAGGTACCATTGCCCAGCTGTTTGATGTAGGCAATGAAGAGTGCTCAGTTGTCCTATTGTGGACATACAGTGCTGCAGCCATAACACTCACTGCATGGTCAACATTCCTCATGTGGGTATTATCTTAAGGTGCCTTCGCTAGCTGTTCAGCTCCTAGAATTTCTCTCTGTGGCATTCAAACAAACACCTTGTACGTAATACAGCAATTTTTTCCTTCACTCTAGGTCACTTGAAGAAACAAGAATGTAATTAAGATTTCTTTTGTGAAATTTTGGCATTGGTTGCTTCAGAATTATGTATCTTGCAAGCTATGCATCTATATACCAATATATTTTTCATTAGTTATTTTATTTTTATTTTTGTCATATAGAAAAAAAGTAATATGAGGTATTGAAAGCTAGTTTGTGTGGGAAGAAAAAGATCCATACATTTTAAGTTATTTTCCCTTTTTGCTTCTTTGTATTTTTCATTTTCAATTTATTTTTAGTTCAATTCTTCCTTAAGCTCTAAACGTGCTTATTTGATTTTAAGACTGCCATACATACCGTGGGATCCGTGCGGTAGAATTTGTTTATCCAGGTTTATTTTTCTTAAGCATTATTGTATGGGATTAGCTAACAAATGCTGAAATGGACATTTATTTATTGAGAAACTTAATGGAATATTTTATGATTTTTGATACTCTTTATTATATTTAAAACTTATTAATTTTGTTTTTTTAATGGAATCATATCACTTTAGATTCCTTAACAAATGTCCTGAGAACACTTGATAGTATCATATTCATCATGTCACTGACACATATCATAGTGACAACCACCCAATAGTCACCTGCGAACCACAACTAAAACATAGAAATAAACCAATTTCGATATTTGTATACTTTAAAAATAGTTATTTAACAATCACTCACCCAACAGAGAAACAAACACTACAAACAAAAATAAATAAATATTGTCAAAACAAAAAACAAGTAATATTAAATACACGCATGCACGAGCACACATAAATGTTTAGTGACAATGCTTATTTCTTTATTTTATATCAATATTAAACACACAGGTGCACGAGTACGAGAAATGTTCGGTGACAATGTTTGTTTCTCTATTGTATAATGTTTATTTTTCTATTTTATAATATTTGTTTCTCGGTTAGGTGGTTGGATGTACAAATAGCATTTTTGAAAACCAGTATTACAGAACAGGAAAAAAAATAGTAAACACATGCATTCACAGATACGCAAAGATGTTCAATCACAATATTTGTTTCTATGTTCTATAGCAATATTACAATCAAGCGTACAGAAACACACGAAAATGTTTGTTGACAATGTTTGTTTTGTCTATTTTGTAATATTTATTTTTTTGGTTGTTTATAGGATGTATAAGTAGTGAGACTGATAATTTAATTGTGTTAAAATAGTCAATCTTAAGTTGAGTAATAGTGCGAAAATCATGAAATAAAATTTACTTGTTTTCATTTGTTATATTATTTACATACATCAAATCAATGCAATACATATCTAAGTTTACAATGCTAAAAAAAGAAAAGTTTAAAATGTATAAAAATAAGTTTAAATGCTTGGAACAAGCACTTGTAAATGTTTTATTCTCACGTTTGTTTTAAGGTGTAAAAATTTATTTTCAATAACAAGTCATTCTTAGAAAAATTATATATCCAAATTTCTATGCATTTTTATTCCCACTTCAAATGTTAAAAATATTTTATTCTCATGGTATGGGAATGAAAATATTACAAAAAAAAAAAAACTAATTTTAGAGCCTTATCAGTGACCTTTTTAAAATTAAAATATAAATATAGACTATTATAGAATAGTTTTTAAAATAAAACTTTTAATCACAACCGATAATTATAATTTTAATGGTTGAAACTTAAGGAATATGATAATCCTTAGCTCATGAACCAAGTCAAGCAAAGTGTTTCCGCATCTTCTCAATGCAAGGTACACAAAATCTTCATCTTCATTTTTCATTCATACATTCTTTCTTTCAGGTACAACACTAATTGATGTATAAACGTATACTTATTGGGCAAATATATATACTGACATTCTCTTTTTTGAATTTTAAAGAGAGATTACATACCGTTGAACCTTCAAAATCCGTCAGTCCAGACTAGATGGAACCATTTAGTGGTGGCAAGTAAGTTTTAAACCATTTCTCTAAATATGGGGTGACACTGACACTCCCCAATGCGTATCCATATCTCATCTTCACAATAATTCTTTCCTTCTAGACCTAGCTAGTCCATGCCTTAAATAATAAAACATAATTATAACTTCTTTTCTTTATCCTAATTTCTTTTGGGATACCATGGCCAACATCTAAACATTGTTTTTAAAAAACTTTACCCAGACAATAGACCCCGCCCATAACATTAAACATTCAACAACAAAAAATACACTTAAGGAAATACATCTCTATTATTGCATTTTCATATGGACCATAAAGAAATAAAGAAGACTGACATCAATACTTTCTAGTAATTGACTTAGATACCAATCAAGTTATTGGTTTATGTAAACAAAATTATCATTCCCCGATTTTATTATTAGAACTAATAGTAATAAATATCAAAGTTCTCAACATCCGACACTAATCAAAGATTTATTGGTTCAATTCAACTGGATTTCACCAGAGTATAATTAAGTATATATTATAAATAAATTAAATTTATCAAACAATTCATATTATTTTCACAAAGCATTAAACTATTTGTCGTAAGGCAGCAAAGATAGAAGAGTATGATATTCCAAAATTATTGAGGATTTACAAAAGTCAAAATTAATAAAACAACCCTTTGGATCTTAAAAACTTTTCAAACCAACAAAAACAAGTGTTAACAAGGCGGGGAAATGGAATACAACGAAATGAAATGACCAAGAAAAGGAAAAAAAATTGATTTTACTGCATAAAATTTTTGCTTATCTAAAAGTTTGTTTGGGAGCTCTGAGATGAACAAAAATGAATGACTATTAATAGATGGGAATAGACAAGGATAAAATAGAATAACTAGGGTTATGTCATTCTCTTGTTTGAGAGTAGGGGTATTCACAGTCTAGTCCAAACCCGAGCTATCTAGACTCGGTCCAACTCGATTTCAACCCGACCCATATATATATATATATATTTGTTTCTAGAAGACTTGACTTAGGACACACACTATTTATATGATAAACTATAATGAATGCAATTTTTTTCTATTGTTAATTTGTGGATGGATGAAAAATGTCTTTTAAATGTGTCCATTCTATTAAAATTGGGTTGATGTTAGTTTCGCTTAAACATTAAATATTTTGTTGACTTGTTTTGATGACTTGAATTGTATTATGTTGTGTGGTTGACTTGTTTATAAATTATATATGTATTTCTTTTTTATGAGGAGTTTAGCGTTTAATTAGAGGTTTGAGATCAGTTTCAACCTGAAAAATCATTCATTGTACAAGACTTTTCTAATTCATTTTTGTTGGTTATGCAAAAAACAAAATGAAATTTCTAAGAGAGTATTGGTCCGAAACACCCGGTCAAAACCCGATTTTAACCCGGTCTTAATTTGGCCCAAGCACACCTAGGCATATAGTTGAGTTTGGACTTGAAATTTGACTCCACCAAAATATTGGGTCAAGTTTGGCCAACCTTAAGTCCATCCTAACCCACTTTGGCCCTTGAACTCCCCTATTTGAGAGTTTAGTATGGACAAAAATGTTACATGTACACCTAATTTCATACACTCATACATACACTATTAATAATGCACAAACTTTATTCTCACTAGTGCACAAACATTACAAACTTGTAAATGATACTCTCAACTATACTTAATTAAGTGCACAAACATTACATGAGTTAAAACACAGACTTTATGTATATAAGTACGAGGTGTATGTATGATGTATAATTTTTGGTGTACGTATAGCAAAACTCTTAGTATGGAAAGGAAAGAAAAGCTCAATACTCTTATTTGGGGGCTATATACATGAATGGAATGGAAAGAAATTTTTTTTTAAAAGAAAAGAACATTGTTTTTCAATTTTATCCTTTCAATTTGATAAGATTAAAAACAAAAATCGACCGTCATCCCAAAACAATGTCCTCTCAAAACAAAATCAGTGCTATCATAACAGAACATCACCCCCAGTATGCTCTCGAATCCCATACAAAATCGTGCAGCACCAAATTTTATTTTATTTTATTTTTCCGTTTTAAAATAAATAATTAAAATCCAGCAGAAATGATGCATTGGTTGCAGTTTCAGCAGTGCCTTGTCCCTAATAATCACTGAGTGAATTGCGGTTGTGGGTGTCAAACTTGGAGCTATAATTAAGTCCACTTATTGACACAGTTCTTCACAAATATCATGATGATCGTCGAATGAGATGAAACAATATTAGTCCACGTATTTATCCAAGGGTTAATAAATAAATAATGTTGGACTCATTGTCTTAAGTAGTACCTCCAAACATTTATAGTAATACTTGAACAATCTAACTATTTTCTCTTGGTACGGACTAATTAATTCAATGTTTGCAAAGTTCAATACTAACCTGTCATTTTTTTAAATTGAAGGACAAATGAGGTTGAAGAACAAACTAAGACACAATTGTAAAGTTTAGAGACCAAATATGATATTAGTCCTTTATTCAAGAGTCAATAACCACACACATTGTTCTGACAACTAAATGTTAACAAAGATTAGGATTCTCTAGTATTTTTCTTATGATTAATGACTATTACTATTATGCATTATCGCCTAATAAATATTCTAGTTAACCATTACAAATTCAAGTTATAGAATGTTTTTTATAGTTGTAACTGAAATGTTATTTTTTCCTTTTTGGTACTAAAAAGTATATAAAAAGTTCAGTTTATTGACATTTTTGAATCATCACAATTTTTCAGGGCTAAATAAGTCATTACCTAATAAAATGTCTAATAAACTATTAGAAATGTATATGCATGAGTATATCAGACAATTTATCAGGTATATCAAAATTACAACTATTTTAGTAATCACTACAATTTTTTACTGATTATAAACATTAATAATTACAAATTACAGTTAATTTTACATATAATTTTAGGGTAAGTACCACTTTTTTCTCACTTGTGGTAAGAAATTTGATAGAGAGACTAGTAGTAACACAAGAATAGCAAAAGTGATGGGGCCAAAGTGGTGCAGAGGTAGTTGTGGCATAAATGATAGGCTACAAAATCATGTTGGAGGAAAAGGGAAAAGAGCTTGTTCAGGCTTCACTGGCAAAATCACTTCTGTATGAAGATATTGTCTGAGCATAGTCTTTGTTGGAGTTAATGGATGATGATCCAACATCGCTGCCTCGGTATGAGATCCTCTCCATTTGTCGCCTCTTGGAGCGGCTCTTAACCGTCTCCTCTTTGTCATCCACAAATGAAAGGAAGGTCTTAAGCCGCGAAGATCCTGATGCCGAGCTCTGGTCAGGGTAAGGGGACTCAGGCTCACTCAAGTGGTGCTTGCTGTATTGCCTCACTATCTGTATGAGATATATCAAGAGAGCAATAATGCAGGCCAAGCCACATATTAGATAGAGGCCCCAGAAGCTTTTCAGGTTTAGCCTTTCCACTTCAAGCTTTGCTCCCTGCGATAGGCAAGCGCTACTCAGAAGCCACTTGTCATGGATCCTTTGTAAGTCTCCGTTCTCTGCCATTGCCAGAATGGCAGTTGACAAGTCCACTGCTAGCGGCGAGTCTCTCGGAAAGGCCTGAAGGACAAATCACCAAGCTATATTAATCTTGAACTAAATTCCAGTGACAGGTCACAACAAAACATGTTATACTTAAAACACATGGAAATTGGAAGTGATTTCCTCACACGTTTTACCACAAGCATTTGAGTTCATTCTAGTACTAACTAGATTAAGAACATGCTCCAGAGAAAAATAATTAGGCGAGGCCTACACAATACAACAGTAGCTACAGTAACAAGTAACAACTACTTTGCCCATTAGATGAGGAGATTGGCTACATGATTATTTTATGCCTTATCATAAACCATGGCTATAAATAAGTTATTTACATATAATCCCTTTTCCTTACCTATATATATATATATATATATATATATATATATA
>QANU01003806.1:15069-63040 GCA_003254905.1 Nissolia schottii
ATAGGTGATACCCCAATAAATGAAAGCATCGTGCATAATTGCAATTCTTCCCATCCATTTTGTTAATCCACTACTATAAATAATTCCTTGAACTTCACCTCTATCCAGTGTTTCTAGTAGACCTCAAGAATAGAGTGATGATATTAGGAGTTAGCTACCTCATGTGTACAATATGATTTTATTTGAAATTTTTTTTAAGCGAAAGCCACTTGTATGATATTATTTGATTGTAGTGATTTATGTGGATTTAATGAGGGGAAAAAAAAAACTGAATCTAAGCCTTCTTAGAAGTTAGAACAAAGAATGACAAGATCCAAAGCAAATTGTAAAGATCAAGTATTAAAAAGAAAACTAGGACCGTTACTAGGAGAAAAACTTACAAATCCCCAACCGTCTCTGGTGAACTCTTGACCAATGATAGTAAAATCACACCGGCTTGAAAGGAAGAGCTCTATGTAGGCACGCTCATCGATGTATGCAGCAACACCACCATTTTGGGGACCCTTTTTAAGTGCGTTTGCAGCTTCTTGTGGCGTGTTTACAGCAACAAGCCTGGATTCATGAATACCAATTTCCTCAACTAAGTAGTTTTTAGCAAAAGAACCCTGTGTGTATGCAATACGCTCCTTGTTATTTACTAAACTTTCAATGCCTTTAATGGGTGAATAAAGTTGTTGCACCGTGAGGATTGAGGTTAGGCTTGCCGTGTAACTTGAGGTAATTATAAGAACTACAAATAACCATATAATCAGCACAAAGCGACCAAGCGTGCTCACTGTATTTTCCCCTACATAGTATACCAAAAAAAATGCAACTTAATTAATTAAAGGGAAACTGCCATTTAGGCATAGATGTCACCAAAGACAAAGAATTAGCACTTACTGTGGGAAAAGAACATTGTTGAAAAACTAAACCTGCAACATACAACAAGAAATAAATGTTACAAACATATCAAGAGCTATATATAAATATAGTCGGAAAGTTGCAACATTGATTTAGTTATTGCTTGCATCATTAGCATGGATCGGGTTTTGAAAAGGATCAATAAGGTGAACCGTAGGGGAAAGGAGGAGATACCAGATTTCCTTACCATAAAATAGTGATTACTTGTCTTTTGGGAGGTCCCCTAAATTCATCATTCACCCTATGCTCCAAAATCCAAACAACAGCTCCCACAAATATGAAAAAGATAGCTGTGACACCCCACATCATTGGCGTAAACGGGGCCAAAAAGGCCCAAGCACTGGATTCTGACTTCCTAACTGGTGCTACTACCACTAGACCAGACTCGATAAAAGGCTGTGTAAAATCCACCATCCTTGTTCTTTCTGTAGTAATCGCAATGTCACCTACTGCACCATCAAAATCCTGTTTGGGAAGAAGAAAAATGGCCTTAGAAGATTACCATAAAACATCCCAATTGTACAAAAAAAATATATATATATATTTGCATGATACTCACACCCGTTGTGATCAAACGGACAAGCTCAGTGGCACTAGGATTGGTATGACCATCCCCAAATGGGATAAACTTATAGGGGACAGCATAGGCCAACAAGTTCACTGCAGAAAGAAACACATCAATGCAGAATCCCTCAAAAGAATCAGGGCCTTGCACTTGCGAGACAAATTCGCGATAACTAACCCTTCTTGGTACTCCAATTTTCAACAGCCTTCCATTGTTCGGAAAAACCCAACCACGAGGCCTCTGGTCTGTATCTCCAGGCCAAATCACAGGGAGTAGCTTTTGACTTTCCTTGGAATGATTGGCTGGTTTTGAATAAAGAGTGTCTGGATTGACAATTGATAATCCAGAGTAATTAGACCAATAACCAATCCTCCGAGAACCAGTTCCAACAACGTTAATGATTTCGTACGCGGGATTAACAAGGTTTCCTCCATCATATGTATACTTGAATCGACCTGTTACACCAGTCATGTCAACCTCATAAATGCTTCTACGTAACAAATTTCCTTCATTGAAAATGTTCAAAGCACCAAGATTCAAGTTGTCTCCACGTAGTAAAGATATCTTTGAATCAGTTGTGAAAGTAATTCGGTTCCCTTGTTTGAAAAATGCATCAAGTGCATGTGCAAGCGCATAAACAGTATCATAGGCATAGAGACCTAAGAAACTCAATCCAAGGGGACCATTAGCAGTATCTCCACGAGTCCAGTTTTTCCACCTAGAAACAAACCTTCTTTTGAGTTCTGAATCTGGTGTGTACACGCGTAGTGTAATAACTCCTTGAATTTCGGCCATTGTATCGGAAGGTGTGGGATTAGTTATATCAAGCAGAGAAGAGAGAAAACCAGTGGCTATCCAGACATACCCAGTTCCCATCATCCCAAGATCCTTTGCAACTTTAAACACCTTGGGGCCCCAAATTGTATTGGTGTGAACCACTATAACCCGTGATTCTGCCAAAGCCACCTGAACAAGCACATCAGTAATTTCCTCACCAGTTGCTTCAGAGCTCATAGGTGCTTTATATGAGATCTTGCAACGTCTCTCGGAAAGCTTATCACCTAACGCTTCAATTCCATTCCTCCCGTTATCATCATCAACGTAGACAGCAGTAACATCTTTCCACCCGTAGTGGTCAACAAGGTCTGCTATCGCAGTCATCAGATAAAGATCACTATGACTAGTTCTAACAAAGAATGGGAATTGCAGTGAAGAAAGGGTGGGATCCAGGGCGGAAAATGATAGCAGAGGAACTTGGAGCTCATTAGCAATATGAGATATGACATGAGCTGTTACAGAATTCTGGGGGCCAATTATTGCCACAGTATCTTTCGTCGCAACCTGCAAAACTGCAATGACATAGAATTGTAATGTGACAGAGTTGAAGCAACTTCATCGATAGCTGACAAAATATTACTTTTTAATCTGTAAAACAAAACAAAGGGTGATATCATTAAAGGCATACCCTCAGCAATGCTCAGAAAACCTCTGTATTTAGAATCTTCTTGCGGTATGAGATTCAGCTTTGTTTTACCAAGAATAGACGGATCAGAGTTTACATCATGGACCGCAGCTTCTAAAGCGAGTTTTACAGTTCTACCAACACTGGTATTGAAAGAGAAGAGGGCCCCAATATTTACAGCTTTGGGTACAGTGGAGTTATGCGTGTCTGCCCCAGTCGAAGAGAACAACTCGTTGTACAAAACCATCAACACCAAGAGCCAAACTTTAGCCATGGTTGAACGATCGGAACAATAGCCACGAATGATCACCCTACTCAACAAGCAATTGAAGCAACATCCCCAAAAGGAAAAGGAAAGCACAAAATTCAACACCTAAGAAACTTGATTATCCTCCTTCGCCTTAGGCCTCAGCTCCTGTACTGTAAAACAATTGAAGATGTCATACCAATTTCCAGGGTAAAGAAAGTACAAATCCAAAAGCAAGAGAGAATTACATGAGAGATGTAAAAATAGTAAAATCACAAACACACAAGCAAAAAGGGACAGAACATAGCCCTAAGTTGCCGCTGGCTAATTAAGCCTTAGAAAAAAAAAGGTATCGGATAGCAGCAGCAAATAGCAACAACATGTGAAGAACATAACTTTATCCTAAAAAAAGCTAGGGTGCAATTACTATCAATGAAAAGAAGACATGCCTGGCAGATTCACAAGACAGAAGTTGTTGACATCGATATATAGCAGCAAAAATGGTGCAGAAAGCGGGAAGCTTGGTTCAATTTGACAATAAAAATACAAACTTTAACCAGTAGCGATGAGTTGCAGAGGAATAAGGAACCAAGAGCATAAGCAGGGAAAACCACAAACAAATTGGAAAATATGGGCACTGAGGAAAAGCAAAGAATAAAGGTAAATAAAATAAATAAAATCTATTGGAGTGGCAGTGTTATTGTTGGTGGCTGAGGAAAATAATGTCCACAAAAATGAATGATGGGTACCCACCTGGGAATATTCTGGCTCGCCCTTGTTCCTTTCTATTATATGGGGCATTGAAATGGAGAATGGAGGAGGTGGTCTTCATTCAGGGGGTGAAGATAACAGTGGACAATGTGGTGGAGAAGCACTGCAGAAGAGTGCGGACTCACTCAAAAGAGGACAAGGAAGAGATCAGTGGCTGTGATGGAAGATGGGGTTGGTTTCATTCAGTGACGTTGAATTTGCCATGGAACGGAGGAGTCAACCATAGAGTCTGAAAGCAATGGCTCTGGGCCTGGCTGTTTCCGCCTGACCAGAAGCCAGCCTTATTGGTCCCCCCCAAGTCTTGTGGAGACTTTATCAAGATTGAATTGAAGACCCCAAATTGGCAAAAGGGGTGAAAAATGTGCATAATATCTTAATGGGTTAATTAAGTTTTTTGTCCTTATAAAATGAGAAAATTTGATTTAAATTTCTTAGTAGAGATTTTAGTTCTTGTAAATTTTGGAAGCTTGATTTTGGTCACTGTGGATGTTTGGGAGTTAACGGTGATGACGTGTCAATTAACGTGGCCGATCCACGTGGCACACCACGTTCGCGACGTTAACTGACACGTCATCACCGTCAATCCCCAAACATCCACAGGAACCAAAATCAAATTTCCAAAATTTACAGGAACATAAACCAAATTTTCTCATTTTACATGAGTTAAAAACTTAATTAACTATATCTTAATTCATTAAACACTTACACGCATTTAGTGTGTTTGACTGCTTCTTTCTTATTCCATCTCATTCTCAATTTTCGTGTATTTAGACATATAATCAACTAAAAAAAATGGTATAAAAAAACTAACTAACGTGCAGAAGACTACTTTACCCTTGTTTTAAAAAATAGATAATGTTCATTTTGGTTTTTACAAATGTAAGTTTGAGTCACCTTGATAATTGAAATTTAAAAATTTAGCTTTTTAATTCTTAAAATTGTAAGTTATAGATCAAATTAATCTTTCAATTGATTATTATTATTGTCTTGATGGACTAATTTAATTTGCAACTTATAATTTCATAGATTAAATAGTAAATTTCAAAGACCAAACTAACTCAAACTTACACTTTGGAGAATCAAAATGAACATTTCCCAGTTAAAAAATTGAAAACTTAAGGTGAGAGTATGTGCAAAAAGAAAAAAGTTGAAGAAACTAAAAAATTATTGTATGATCATAAAATATTATATTAGATATATACTTTATATCGTATAATAAATTATATTTTAGTCTCATAAAATGAAACATTCACACTTAAACTAAAATGTTATTTATTGTGGTGCAGAGCATCAAACACTACACTCTACAACAACATCAGAAATTCTCTAAACATTCGAAGATATCAAATTTAAAAATCAAAGGATAGAAGAAATTAAGTTGAGATGAGACGTGGGTCATAGCTCATGACTATTAAGTGTGAGTCTTTCGTGTGCTTCTTAAGATTTAATTTTGAGAAAAATAAATTATTGAAACATAATATTTCTATAACATTAAAAATAAAATTAAAAAATTAATTTGTTTTATTTTCTATGAATGTGTAAAGATAATCTTAATCAAATAATTCAGATAAAATAATATATATTAAAAATTCTCAAATTTAAGTAGGGGCAAGTAATCCGGTCTTATCAATGTAAATCTTGAGAATGAGACCGTAGCTAATGTTTATAAGAAGAAAATATTTATATAAAAAAAAACTATAACAATCTTATAAGAAAAGTTCTAAAAGGAGAGATAAGGGAGTCACTTGTCTCTCCCTTTAAATATATGTTAAAAGTAAAAATTCAAGAGTGAATTATTATTTAAAAACGAAAAAAGGTACTTAATTCATCGCATAAAGAGCATAGGCGTGGGAAGAAAATGGAGGAGTATCTATGGTTTGTATTTTCATTTTGTTCTGTTATTAATTTATCTGTTGATATTAGGATTTTATAAAATAAATAATGAAAGTTAAAAGAACAAGAAAATTACCGCAAGACCAGCTGTTCCGCACTAGCCTCATTCTTTAATAATAATAATAATAATAATAATAATAATAATAATACCATTTTCCCTCTCACCGAGTCTTCTTCTCATCTCAGGAGTGCGTTATATCTGTTGTAACTACCAACGGAACGTCAAAAAAGAGAAATAGGATGGGAGGGGGGTAGTGGGAGGTATGTGCGGTTCGGTTTGGGCCCATGGCAGTGTGGGAACAAGGCTTATGAAGGGTGTTTTGCAAGGGATTCACTTAATATGGTTACTCTTGTTACTTTAGGGTATGTGGATTCTCATCTTTTCTAAGTTGTCATTCCTAATATTTAAAATTGACTTTGTCGTGATTGCGATGTGGAGGTGACGCACGTTTTATGTGAAGCAAATGCTTGAGTTGATTGGCTTGCAAAGCATGAATCTCTTTAAGGAAGGATTTATAATTTATTTGTTGATTTTCCTTAAGTTTAGAAATGGCAAAATGAGTTTGATTCATAAGTGTGAGATGGGTCCCTACCTTTTTTTTTCGGAGCAAATGTAAATTTTGATTTCGTTTAAGATTTTCAGCTTGCGTAAGTTGGTCTATTTAATTCGTGGGTTGTAGTAGAATAAGGCAGGTTGGTTTGTAGATTGAGGTTAATTTAAAAAAAAAAACTATGAAATTGACATAAAAATTAGTTTGTGAAAATTGGAAGATGACTTTATTTTGGCTTTGTAAACATAGTTTAATTTATTTTGGTATTGTAAACATGATTTATTTTGACTTTATGAACATAATTTATTTTGTTGGGATTATTTATTTTGTGTTGAACTATATTTTATGTTGAATTGTTGGTGAAAACAAGACTCCAACTTAATTCATTTGCTTACCTTATGGAACAATGAATACAAACTTCTTTCATGTTATTATGTGTGTGTATTTTTTAATTTAGTTTGTATTTTTATTTATTTACATTGTTAAATTTGTTTATTGTAAATTTTTTTTGTTAAGCTCACGAGTCAACCTGCCAACTCACATAAAATGCGAGGCAAACATGGATTTTGAGCTTGCATAAAAAATTGGTACGCCCGCCTCACCTCATTTATATGAGGGGCAAACGTTGGTTGGCCCGCCCTATTTTGCTCCTATTGCTATCCCTACTCAAGTCTACATAGCCGCTTGAGTCAGGACTATCAAAAATTCATTTTCTTGAAATTATAGTTTTTTTTATTAAATTTTGTCTTAGCAAAATGGAATCAACTGTAAAAGTTAAAATTTAATCGTTATGCGCTAACACTGTCAATCAATCAAATTTAATAACAAAAATAGTTGACTCTCAATTAAGTCTATTAACAAAACAAAATCATTATTTGTACACCCAAAAAATTAACATCTATGTACACTCACACAAAATAATCAAACATTGTCATCAAATTCATAAAAACTAGTGTTATGTTTTATACTATGTTAACCTAATTTTTGAAGTTATCAAACACCATGTGAAACGCCGTTTATTCACGTATAGAAACAAAGTGATGTCTATTGATTTCTTCTACCAGAAGCAAAGAAAGGTCAAAAGCAATAAATAAAAACAAATCAAAGATTCCTTACAATTTTTGAATGGCTAAAAAAAATGTAAATGATTATGAAATTCATCATAAAATAAATTACACGACATTTACTTAATAATTCTTCTCAACACTAATTGGAAGCATCTTCGTATGCGTATTTGTATTCTCGCCATAAGAAAAAATAGGAGAATTGGCTAAAGGAGTCTTGATGACTACATTTTTTAAAGATTTTGTTGCTGAGCTAAAGCTTGCCAAAGGGTAAAAGAGAGGTAATCTTATTTGTATATGTACAAAATGAATGTTAAAGGTGGACGTTCGAGGGAGTGACATAAAGGATTTCAATATTCGCTCAATTGGAGGTGTTCATTTTATAATGTAGAAATAACATTAATTAATGTAGGCAAAAATATATTACTAAGCAAGTTGTTACAAGCTAGGTCATAATATGATTGAAATTTAAGCAAACTATATCTTCGACACCTAATTCAACATGTATACTAACTTTATTCATCTACCATTCAACTGAAATACTCCTCCTCCTGCATGCGTGATAGATGATGCGAATCTTCAGAGAAACAAACCACCAACCACTACAGTTGTTGCTGCTGCGTTGCAATACCTCGTGATATAGTCGAAATTCTAGAGATAAATGATAGATGATAATTCAAACATATAGATATGTACTAGAGTACAACAAATAAGAAACTATCGTGTATCAAAAACATGTTGAGGATGAAGTGGAGTGTGAAGTCATCTGACATGTGCCGATTGTTTGGAGAGGCACGGCCATCTTATTATTCCTTTTCTTTGTCTTTCCTTTTGATGCTCACAACATGTTAGTCTCTCTTATTTCGGCCGTTTTTACCTCATTTAGAAACATTACTCTAGCCAAAAAGTCCGGCTTGATGATAATTTTCATAATAATCATATAGTACGATCTGAATATGATATTGGTGCTTCCAACTTCAACATGTTACAAGTTGTGTCGTATTATGATTTGACATTGAAGCAAACTGTATCTTCAAAATCACAAGTTACAGCAGTTAGTCAACAAAAAAATTTCCTACCAAATCTATAAACACCCGATTCAAAATGTATAATTAATCATCACTAACAAGAGATAACTAGCTTTATTCATCTACCATTCAAGACACCCTTGAGAAGATCAAGCCCTTCAGCTGAAATACTCCTCCTCCTATGTGATCTAGGAATCTCAATTTTGGGAGGCGGATCTTCGGAGAAACAAACCACCACAACAGTTAGGTTGTCACACGTGTTGCGTTGCAGTGCCTCAGTCACAAGTGCTTTTGCACATTCCGCAGGATTGTTGTGTTGCATGAGCTCCTTCCTCACCATTGTAACAGCACACTGGCTGCTCATCACATCCCATAATCCATCGCACCCCATTATCAAAAACTCGTCCTCTTCTGTCAGAACGATCTCCTCCAACTCTGGCTCTGAGCTCAAGGGGCTTTTTGAGTCTTTGGAGCCTTTGATGTGCCAATCGCCGAGAGCACGAGCCACAGATAGTTGGCCGTTGAGGTATCCATCATATATGACACCCCCAAGTTTCTCAATTCTTAGTCTTTCGGATGTACAATTCGGTTTGTGGTCTTTAGAAAGCTCAACAGCTCTGCCTCGTTTGCCTAATACAGCGCGAGAATCTCCTGCATTGGCAATTAGCACATCCCTGCATAATTACAGCATGAAGAATGTCTGTGATAAAGAGATAGTACAAGTGCAGTTATTACCTCGCGCAATAGATAACACTATTATTTTTTGTTTTGTTAAAAAAAATGTTAGCAAGGGGAGGCACCTCCAACACTAGGGCTAGGGCCAGGGCGCCAATGCACTGGACGAGTTAAAGGTGAGGGACACTTACTAGGCTCTGCCTACGGTCAACACTCGCCCCACCAAATTGGACCAACCCAAGGCCATCCAGAGGAGTCATTGACAAAGCCCCTAAGAAAAAGGGAATCTCCCTACAAAGGGTTGCCCATCAACCAAGAACTTGAGTAGTTAGGGGACTCGAACCCACGACTTGAGGAGCACAAATCCACGACCATAATCCTAATCACTTGTGCCAACCTAAGTCGGCAGCTAAAACTACCTAATAGCACCGACATGCATGAATACCTATATACAAGTGGCAACAGTCCTTAGGTTTGAATTGATACAAACATAGTCCCCAAGTCCTTACCTTCCCAACACTAGGGCTATCAGAGCGGTGGTGCCTGAAGAACTATCAAGAGCACTAGCATCTTTAAATGCATGATCAGCCTTCCCAAAAGCACTATTTACAGCTTTCTTAATGCCAGATGGGAAATTAGAGTCTTCAATTATAAACTTAAGCATGTTCTTTTTGGTAAATGATGCTGCATCAATGCCACCATGCCCATCAAATACCTGCAAAATATTAACAGTACACATTACACAACATTCATGAGTATCTAAAAGGCTTTCGTATATGATGTGAATTGAATTATTCCATGAGGTGAATAATAGAACTGGTCTAACTAAACATGAAGATCATACTCCATAAAATGCTGCTGGAGAAGGAAGGTCCAATCCTGGACCAATGTGTTCGCGCAGAATATCAACACAAATGAACTCATCCTCCATGAACTGCTTTGGTCCTTTCTCAGAACAGCTTCCAGACCGCAACATTGGAGAAAACTGTGACTTTTCCTCAGTAGTTGATTTCAAGCCTATAATCATAATATCTGATTCCTAAACAAAAGAGGATAAGTCATAATTAGTACTAGTTAAGACAAAGCATTATCACTACTTGAATAAAAATAAACAATCCAACAAAAATTGCAATTTCTATTTCCATGCTTGGACAGACTTAATAACCCTTCTTGAAACAAATGATTCAAATCAAAACATGGATATGAGCCAACAAACAGAGGAAGTTTCTCAGAGGTTTAAATAGTATAATGTCTATGTCACCAACTTTAAAGGAAAACTATTGTATGGCTGCAACTTCTATATTCATCCATAAAATTCTCTAGAAACTATATTGACATTTTGCAATTAGCCATAGATTTATTTGGATCCCAGCCTCTTTTGTAAGACAAATAACATGACCAAGATAATAATCAAAATAACAATAACTAAGGAATATGTGCTTCAATGGATGTAAATTTAGGAGACATGTATGTTGCACGTATGTGAAACTGCAAATCATACTGAGGTGTTTTTCAAGGGTAATTATGGCTCTTACTTTAAGTTGAGATATCTGAAAAACCACCCAACTTCTATGTTTCATCTAAACATCAGGCTAATTAATGAATAAAGTGGTACAATGCAATTAATTATATTTATGTGCTGGACAATTTATTAAGAAGAAAAGAAAAAGTGAGAGTGGAGCTTTTAAAGTGATCAGCTTTATTGAGATATTAATTATACAATCACGATATCCATGTAATCAAAAAACACATCATTACGGAAATCTCATTAATCCCCATCAAACAGAGAGGGTATGCTACAAAAAATCATAAGAACATTCAAATCACGTTCTTATGATTTGAATGATAAGCCTTAAAAATGGTAATTTTAATTATTATGATGATACTAACCGATTCAGCCAACCATGAGGAGCTGGTGCAGTGGCGCATAGACGAATGGTCCCTCGGAGGCTTCCCAATGTTCTGATTCAGATTCCCAACGGTGTCACCATTTTGATCCTCCATGGCGGATTCACTATTTCCATTAATGCCACCGCCACCGCCGCCGCCGCCGCCGCCGCCGCCGCCGCCACTCAACATAGTTTCTGTCTGAGATGTGCAACCAGGGCCTGGCGCCATCCTTGTCCCATAACACAAGCAAGCAGTCAAACCAACACCTCTTTTTAAAAATAAAAATCAAAGCTTTTTCTTTCGGCAACAAGAAAAAAGGGAAAAAAAAAAAAACTGTTCAAACAACCGCCAAAAAACCCATTATTAGACAGCCACACACAGCAAGGAAACAGCTGTTTTGCACTTGATCCAAGAAATCTAAGAGCCAACTTATTAATTAACACCCACTGCTAGTGCCCAGGCCAACCCGACAACACAATGCAGATGTTGTTATTATTTGACATGACCAAGGAAAAAAGGGTAGCATTTGTTTGCTTGTAGCATCCATGGGATCAAACAAAACATGGTTGTCCAAATTAGCATGCTTTGTAGCATTAAGAGCAGAAAAAGGAAGGACCCAAATAGAGAGAGAGAGAGAGAGAGGGGAACCGTTAAGAAGAGAGGGGGAGGTAATAATTGAACTGATTGGCAATTGCAGGTTTTGCGCCTCGCCATTGTAGTAGCGCTTGAAAGGGAGGGAGATTTGGGGCACTTACACGTGGCTTCTCCTGCTGCCAATCTGTATTTCATTGTTGACCGCATGCCCATTCACCCCTTGTGGTGATGGAGCATCTTGCAATCTATGATCTAGATTTCATTACAAAGCTTATATATCTATGTTTCTATTCGATTGTGATATGATTTAACTATGTTAGCATAATACATAATATATATATATATATATATATAATATTAATCCTTTAAAATGAGACAAGGGAAAGAAAGTGAAAGATCTATGCCATAAAATTAATAAAGCGTAGTCTGTTTAAAAATAATCAATGGTGCAACACTCACTATGTATATAATGTCAGTATAGGGTGAGAATCTCACAGAATGATCCAAATGTAATTATTTCCATTCACTGGAGCTTAAACATTTTTTAAGATATACAACATCTAATCATTTAAAACAATCAAGTAGAATCATCAAAATGAATCAAGTTCGCCTGATCGACCCTTTTATCCATATTGTTATGAAATAAAATCACTAGCTTGAAAGGCCCAATGGTCTAGGCCCAATACTTAGCTACAATATCTGGTCTCGACCCATAAGGATTTGAGTTAGGCAACAAAAAGTAAGAGAAAGCCACCCCAGAAACAAAAGCATATGGAAGTAAGCAACAGATGGTTGGGTGGGTACCCTTCTGCAAGATCTCCGATCTCCGGAGTTTGGCCAACCAACTATCTCAGAGTGCATAGTGTGAAAGATACGTAATCCCTAAATATAAAAGGATAACACATCCATGATGTCAAGGTAACGTACCATTCAAGTCAGAGTACCTTTGTAGGTAAACTTTCGAGGTGCTAAGTAAAATTCGAGATCATGCATCAAATCGCAAAGAATCACTAACTACAAGAAGTATCAAGCACATGCTAAAAGGATCAGTTAAACATGGAAAAAGAATAATTAATAAAAAAAAATAAATTAAAATTAACCCATAATTGAAAGGGCAATCTCAACTAGTTAACCCGTTTTCTACTAATTTTAAAGCAATTTAAAATCAAAAAGGACAAAAAGGAAAGAAAGAAAGAAAGAAAGATAATAATAATAATAATTCAAATGCACTTTTCCTCTTACTCTCCAGCAAGTAGCAACAAATAAAATAAAAGAGAGGGTTTGTCTGTCCTTGCATACATTATTATTGACATTTAACAAAAACTCCCAAAACTGCAGATTAGGAGAATAGATGCCAAAACTCTGCAAGCCACTGCAACATTCCACGTTCTCCTTTTCAGCCATAATCAACTCTTCCCTCACCTCCCAATCCCGTTCCCTTTCTTCTTGCACACCATCGCAGGACCATGTCTGCCACCTCATCCTCCACCAGAAATCCGCCACCCAGGCCCTCCAAACCTTCCGGTGGGCCTCCTCATTACCTCATTTCACCCACTCCCAATCCACCTACCGTGCCTTGATCCACAAGCTATGCGCCTTCCGCCGCTTCGACACCGCCAAGCAACTGCTCGACGAAATGCCTGACTCAATCGGCTCCCCTCCTTCGGACGAAATCTTCGTCACCCTCGTCCGTGGGCTCGGCCGCGCCCGAATGACCCGCAGGGTCCTCAAGGTCCTTGAATTGGCCTACAAGTTCCACAGCAGGCCCTCGCTGAAGATCTACAACTCGATCCTCGATGTGCTTGTGAAGGAGGACATTGACATTGCCAGGGAGTTTTACAGGAAGAGCATGATGGAGAGCGGGGTTGTTGGCGATGACTACACTTTTGGGATTCTGATGAAAGGGCTCTGCTTGACCAATAGGATTGGTGAAGGGTTTAAGCTCTTGGAGAGGATCAAGTCTAGCAGAGGGGTCACTCCGAACACTGTGATCTACAACACCTTGTTACATGCTCTTTGCAGGAATGGGAAAGTTGGGAGGGCTAGGAGCTTGATGAATGAGATGGAGGAGCCCAACGATGTCACGTTTAATATCTTGATATCTGGGTATTGCAAGGACCGGAATTTGGTTCAGGCTCTTGTGCTGCTGGAGAAGAGCTTTGCCATGGGTTTTGTCCCTGATGTGGTCACTGTCACTAAGGTGGTTGAAGGTCTCTGCAACACCCGACGCGTGGTGGAGGCTGCAGAGGTTTTGGACAGAGTTGAGAGCATGGGGGGTTCACTTGATGTTGTGGCTTATAACACCTTGATAAAGGGGTTTTGTGGGGAGGGGAAAGTGAAAGTTGGGATTCATTTCCTGAAGCAGATGGAGATCAAAGGCTATCTTCCCAATGTAGACACCTATAATATACTCATATCTGGCTTTTGTGAGTCTAGGATGTTGGATTTGGCTCTGGATATTTTCAATGATATGAAAACAGATGGGATTAAATGGAACTTCGATACCTTTGACACGATGATTAGAGGCTTGTGTTCGGAAGGAAGAATTGAGGATGGCTTTATGATTCTGGACCTGATGGAGGAAACCAAAGAAGGCTCTAGAGGGCACATTAGTCCTTATAACAGCATAATATATGGTCTGTTCAAGCAGAATCGTTTCAATGAGGCAGTTGAGTTTCTAACAAAGATGGGAAAATTGTTTCCAAGAGCTGTTGACAGAAGCATGAAGGTTCTGGGGCACTGCAAGCAGGGGAATGTTGAGGATGCAAAGAAGGTATACGATCAGATGATCGATGAAGGTGGAACTCCAAGTATTCTGGTGTATGACTGCCTTGTTCGCCGATTTTCACGAGATGGTAGCGTCCAAGAAGCGGTGGAGCTGATGAATGAGATGATTGCTAACAACTGCTACCCTATTCCATCCACATTCAATGCTGTCATCAGAGTGTTTTGCAGAGAAGGGAAATATGAGAGTGCCTTGAAGTTCATGGAAGACATCACTGCAAGAGGCTGTGTACCAGATACAGAAACTTACAATCCTTTGATTGATGTCTTGTGTAGTAAGGGGGACCTTCAGAAAGCCTTGCAGCTCTTTCTGGAAATGGTGGAGAACGGTATCATTCCTGATCATTTTATTTGGAATTCAATGCTATGCAGTCTAAGCCAAGAAAATTATTTCAAAAGTGAGAATATGCTGAGAGTAGATGACCTACTCTAGTGTTCTGGTGGATTTGAGGAGACTTAAGTTTGTTTCCTTTGGTGGTTGAAGGGTTCGTTTGGATAGCTCTACTCGTGTTCTATTTTAACTTTTTCATAATTAAATTTTATACTTTGACTCGTACAACTTTTATTACTTTTTTTTTTAGTGATGTATTTTTAGTGTATTTCTAAATTGAAATATTTAACTTCTAGATAAAGTCTTTTATACTCTTTGAATAATCTAAAATCAAACATTGTTTTTTCCATCTAGACACAATAATTACTTATCTGTGTTACTTTTCTCAAAAAGAAAAAAATTATCAAAAGTTTTTTTGTTATATGTAAGACCTTAATTAAGTTATCTATTCAATGAGTTTTGATAATATCAACAAAGGTGTTGGGATAATAATAAAGACACATTACAACTTTAAAAAGAGGACATAAGTTTGATTCTAAAAAATTGTGAGAATTTTTTTTATCAATTATTGATTTTATGTGAGAACTTTTTTTTTATCTAGATGGATTATCTAAATTGAGTAGCTGTAATTTGTTGGCTATAATTTGCATAAATCGAGGAAGATGTTAGTGTACTGACCACCATATTGATGACAGATAGCAATAACATGGGATATTTATGCAAACCCAGCCCCATGACTATGTTCCCATGAAGTTCTTGCAGACCTTATCTCAGTGGATATGGGGTTCCATAACTTGATTGGAGTAATTATAGCATATTTGGCTTTGATTCGACCTGAGATTGCAGCTTGATATATAGCTGGTTTTTTCCGCATATGTAGTATAGATTGTCATCATGCAGAAGCCGCATATTTCACGTTTATATATAAAATAAGCAATTGGAGAATTCAAAATTATTGATGGGGTCACCGACATTATTATCAATAATATGGCTGGCAATGGGGGTAGGCAAGTGTAGTTGTCAGCATGGCACCATCGAACACCATGGATATATATTTGGCTTTATGCTGTGATCAATTGGTCAGGAGGATCAATAACCGTTTTTTTCTCATGAGATTGGTCATCCGTGAATTCCTTCATTGAGTCACTAGACGGGAGAGAGGAGAGGGTCATTGAGGGTTAGGGCGAATGAGTGGCTGCGCAGCATGCTCCGGAGGAGATTGACCCTTCCTCGAGTCAGTCCAATCAATTTTCTTCACTTACCCTTTTCTATCTCAGTGAAAATCTCAGACAAGACTTGAGACGTATGTTAAAATTCGGTGCTTCACAAAGCCACGTAGACAGGTTGTCATTTTTATATTGGAATAGATTCCTTCTGTGGGAATCTGATCGTCTGCAATTTTGTTTTGAATTCTAACTCGTTCTAACGTTACAAGACAAAATCTGAAAGAAACATGTATTTAATTAATGTCAGCCATGGGGCTGATATGCATTAATAAAAACGATTTATTTTTTTAAAATAGTACACGGCTAAGTAGGTGAACTATTTTTTTGTTGGTCAAATTGAACTAAAACAGCCCCCATCTAAGAATATACAATTTCTTTTTAAAGAAAAAGGAGAACTGTCTCGGCCTATTATATGATTTACATGATGTCAAATAAAAATATGGAATGGTTGGGGTTATTTGACTATGTATCTCGTCTTCCTCTGTGGATATTTTGTGGTATGGTGATCACACACGTGTCTTCCATCCTTCTCGATGCATTCGTCAAGGAGACCCGTTGTCGCTTTATCTCTTTGTGATGTGCATTGAGAGACTTTCTATGCTTATTTGTGCAGCAGTTGAAGATGATTTGTGGAAGCCTGTCTCCCTTTGTAGATGAGGTCCTAACATCTCGCATCTTTATTTTGCGAACGATTTATTCTTGTTTGCAGAAGCTTCCTTGGATCAAGTTGATATTATTAAACATTACTTGCAGATGTTCTGTAATAGTTATGGACAAAAGGTGAGTATGGAGAAAACAAAAATTTTCTTTTCTCAAAATGTGAATCATAATCGGGCTAAGGAGATTGCGGATAAGCTGGGCTTCTCTCCCTTTCATGACATTCGAAAGTATCTTGGCATTCCTCTCCTTCATAAGCAAGTTACCAAATAATCCTTTAGTAGCTTAACTAATAAGCTATGCCAACATATGTTAACCTGGAAAGCTTCTTCCCTCTCTTTGGCAGGTAGGTTGGCGCTTTGTAAATCATTTATTAGAGCAAGTCCTTCGTATACTATGCAGACTTGTCTCCTCTCGATGCAGGTGTGTGATTTCATTGATTAACCTGCCCAAAGTTTTCTTTGGGGTTCTGTTGAGGGGAGTTGGTGCATGAGCCTAGCCTCTTGGGACTCCGTCTGTAAACCAAAACTCGATGGTGGGCTTGGAATCTGTCAAACACAGATATCTAATACAGATTTCTTGGCGAAGCTTGGCTGGGGGCTCATTGCTAAGAGAGACTCTCTGGGTCCAAGGCTTGAGGGGTAAATACAGGTGTGAGGATGGTATCACTCCTGAGGTGAAGCCAAATATTAGCCAATCTAACGCATGGAAAGGTATTACGAAATCTTGACAACATATCCAAGATAATATTATTTGACGGGTGGGCAATGGGAACACCATCAGATTTTGGAGAGATCATTGGATTCCTGAATACTGTTTGTTGGAGGCCCATGCTTTTGCTTCTTTATTTGACTCCGACCTTGATCTTCTTGTTTCCCATTTTGTGGAGAATGAAGTTAACTGGGATTGGACTTGCATTTGTACCCTCCCGCCTAGTAATATCCGTAATCCGGTGGTAGTAATTTATCCCCCTTCCCCCATCTTGACGATTATGTTGCTTGGGCTCTTGGCCATGATGGTTCTTTCTCTATTAAATCATCTTACTCTATTCTAGCAGTGAGGATTCTTTGCACACTAGAGACCTTCTTTTCAAGTTGATTTGGAAGTGGAAGGGGATGGAGCGAGTTAAATCTTTCCTCTGGCTAGTCTCTAGAGAAGCATTGTTAACTAATGTGAACTGTGTGATCCTTCATCTATCCTTGGATGACTCTTGCCCTCGTTGTTTTGATTATGTTCCGGAAACCATCCTTCATGTTCTTCGAGATTATGAGGTGGTTTCGAGATTTTGGAAGAGGTTGATTCACCCCTCTCCGTGACACAATTTCTTCAAAGCCTCCCTTCACACCTGACTCTTGGAGAATTTGAAGCAAGGTCACCGTTTTGGATGGCATGGCGACCAGGAGTGGTACACTGTGTTTGGGTTGGCTCTTCATTATCTTTGGTATGTTCGAAATGATTTTATCTTCAATAACTCCTCTCCTAGCATTAGTGATCTTTGGTTTTCTTTTGAATTGAGGCTCAAGCATTGCTCCTTTCTGGTCCATATGAACTCTGCTCATAATGTCTCTTCTAACTCTTCATTGATGTCAAGTTCTGGAGTCAGATGTTGATTCTTCTCCGATCTTTGTCTTCAAGGCAATTTCCTTTTTCTTCTTGTTGTTCTTTAGATGTTTTGTTTCGAATGCTATCAGGTTCCCTCTCAACTCATCATAAGTGAGAGTTTCCATGTGCCTTCCTTCTTGAATTACAGCGATCTTAGAATTCCACTTATCGGTGAGACTTCTTAGGATCTTCCTTACCAGCTCTTCATCTGAAAAGGTCTTTCTAGCCATGTCCAGATTGTTGATGATCACAGCAAATCTTTCGAACATCTCATCTATGTTTCCATTCTCCTTCATCTCAAATAACTCATATTCTCTGGTTAGCATATCGATTTTATTTAGTTTGATTTGTTTCGTACCTTCATGAGTAATTTGCAGCTTGTTCTAAATTTCTTTTGCTGATGTACATCTGGATACCTTTCTGTATTCTTCAAAACTAATTGTGCACAATATAAGATTCAGGGCTTTGGCATTTATCTCAATCTGTTTCTTTTCTTTTGTATTCCACTTGTCTTCAATTTTGGGAATCTGCTTCCCCTTACCATCTTCTGTTGTTGTCTTCATTGGAATGGTGGGACCCCTTGTGATGGTCTTCCAGATGTCATAGTCAGTTGATTGTATGAAAACCCTCATCCTTTCTTTCCAATATGGATAATTTGATCCATTGAAAGAGGGAGGACGAGCAGTGAATTGTCCTTCCGCCAGGTTGTATTGAACTGGTCCAGCCATGTGTTTTTCTTCTCTAAATTATGGATCTTTGCTCTCAGCTGTTAAGCTTAATATACTAGAGACCTGGGCTCTTGATACCAATTAATGGTTTTAAGTGGCTTAAAAAGGGGGGTTGAATCTAAGTAGATACTTTTTCGTAAAATCAAACTCTTTTTAGAAAAGTTATCTCCTAAACTTTTGGGAGATATCTCCTTATATTCTGGGAAACCAAGTTTTCTGAAAAGGTTCTTTTTCTTAAACGAAAAACAGAATCTCTTTTTAAAGAAGGAAAATATAAATAACGAAGGGAAGAGAATATCACACACAGAATTTATATTGGTTCGATTCCTAAGAGTTAGGAATCTACGTCCAGTTCTTCAAACACCCAAATCACGCTTCTTTCAAAAACATTCCAATACAAACACCAATTCAAAACAAAACTGTCAAAGGATCCTAACAGATATTCAAAACACTCAAGAACAGAGAGATACACAAATATAGCTTTTCTCACAAAGAAAATTACTCTTAAAGACTCAAATAAAAACAAAGCTTCTCTCACAAAGAAGTAAATCAGAACAGAAGATTATATAGAAGATTTCAGAGTAGGTAAGCCTTGAGAGAAGAAAAAGAATATAATAATGCTTCAGATTGTAGGCTTGATAGTAGACTATTTTTCTCTTCTTTTTTGCCTCTAATAGGTCACATCACCTCTTTTTATATACTTAATCTTTCTGACCGATGCAAGTTTGAAATTTAAAACGTTGCAGGCATTGATGTGTTATCCATTCCTCATTGGTTAGTACAATGTCCTTTATACTAGGATAATTCTTTTATCCGTTGTACAAAATCTTTTCTTTGTACCTTTTCTCTCTCTTTCTCTCCTGATGCCTTTCTCTCTTTCTCTTTTCCTTTTGGTAGCATTTAAATATTCCTTCTTCCCATGCTTCTTTCTTTCTTTAGCATAACAAAATTTTGTTTTGCTACAACACGTTTTCTGACGCCATCTCTTATCTTCTTTCTCTCTCTTTCTTTTTTGTCATTTGTTTCGTTCCTCAGCTTTTTGTACCTTTGTCATAAATTTCGTTGCTTACTTTTCCTTTCTTTTCTTTTCAAGCGTCAGAAACTTTGATGCTTTCTCATACTCTCTTGTCCTTTCACGTCACCCATTTCTTTGGCACTTCTCTAACGCCCCTTCTTTTTTGCTGCTTGCAGCCCCTTTCCTATATATTTATTTTTTAATTCTTTGATCTCCAACCGAAAGACTTGATAGCTTTCCTTCTTCATTTGAGTTTCCCTTTCTCCTTTCATTTCTTTCTTGTTGGGCCAAACAACCATTTCTTCCTTATTATTCTTCCTTTAATTTAAACAGATATGAGCCTAAATCCTTGGCCCAAATATCCTCAACTTAAAGACTTAGAACTAAAACACTAACACACATTAAAATATTCATATCATGTTTGCTATCACCAATTTAATTTTTGCAAATTGAACTAACATAAGTTATATGTAATACCATGAAAAAATAATATCAATTTCATAGTGATAGATGCCAATAGTGTGAAATAGTAAAAATAACCCTTAGCAGCCAGTAGCCATGGTCGCTTTTTGGGAATTGAATCTTTGAATTAAAAATTCAAACCAAAGCTACCAATATAATTACGTACTCGGAACTAGCAGGGGGGAAGAATCTTTGGCAAGTTTGATCTCATCTCTGCAACTTGTTTCAGATAGAGACAAAATCGCTGTTAGCTGCTTGACTCCTCAATCCATCCATCCATCCATGGTTAATTAAATATCTTCTCTTCTTAACTAATAAAATAAAAAATCTCAATTTTCTTTGTCACATTTTTCCCGTTTCCACCATCCTCAATTATTGTCATCATCAACCTTAGTCCAAAGCCACACACAAGTTACAACGCCCCTGTTCCCCTCTCTCTCTCTCTCTCTGTACTTCAAAATCGAATCGAATCGAATCAAGAACAAACACAGCAAAATCCAAAAATCAAATTCAAAAAAATGGGCTTTGAGAAGGAAGCAGGTTCATCATCCTACTCCCTCCCACCGTACCCACGCGAGGACACGCCTCTCCTCGCGAAATCCCCGCCACTGTCCTCCAACTTCAAGACCTTCGCCAACGTCTTCATCTCCATCGTCGGCGCCGGCGTCCTCGGCCTCCCTTACAGCTTCAGGCGCACCGGCTGGGTCACCGGCCTCCTCATGCTCTCCGCCGTCGCCTTCCTCACCTACCACTGCATGATGCTCCTCGTCCTCACCCGTCGTAAGCTCGAATCCCTCACCGGCTTCTCCAAAATCAACTCTTTCGGCGATCTAGGGTTCACCATCTGCGGCCCGATCGGGCGGTTCTCCGTCGACGCCATGATCGTGCTCTCCCAGTCCGGTTTCTGCGTCAGCTACCTCATCTTCATCTCCACCACCCTCGCCTTCCTCGCCAACAACGGGATTGAGGGTAAAGGGGGCGTTTTTCTAGGGTTGAGCACCAAGGTTCTGTTTCTTTGGGGGTGTTTTCCTTTTCAATTAGGGTTGAATTCGATTAAGACTTTGACTCATTTGGCCCCTTTGAGTATTTTCGCTGATGCTGTTGATATTGCTGCTAAGAGTGCTGTGATGGTGGAGGATGTGTTTGTTTTTGCTAAGAATAGGCATGATTTGGAAGCATTTGGGGGTTTATCTGTGTTCTTCTATGGTGTTGGTGTTGCTGTTTATGCATTTGAAGGGATTGGGATGATTTTGCCCTTGGAATCTGAGGCCAAGGATAAGGACAAGTTTGGTAGGGTTTTGGGGATTGGAATGAGTGTTATTGCTCTCTTGTTTGGTCTTTTTGGTGCTCTTGGTTACTTTGCTTTTGGTGAGGACACTAAGGATATTATCACTACTAATTTGGGACCAGGGTTGATTAGTGCTATGGTGCAGTTAGGACTCTGCATCAACCTGTTCTTCACTTTTCCACTTATGATGAACCCTGTCTATGAGGTTGTTGAGAGGAGGTTCTGTGATTCTAGGTACTGCTTGTGGCTGAGGTGGCTGGTGGTGCTGATTGTGAGCCTTGTGGCACTCTTGGTGCCTAACTTTGCTGATTTCTTGTCCCTTGTTGGGAGCAGCATATGTGTTGTGCTCAGCTTTGTGTTGCCTGCCATGTTCCATTGTATAGTGTTCAAGGAGGAGTTGGGTTGGAGGTGTTTGGCTTTTGATGGTGCAATTGTGGTTTTTGGGTTTGTTGTTGCTGTTTCTGGAACTTGGTCTTCCCTAACTGAGATCCTTGCTCCTAAGGTATGATTTGTGGTTGGTGAATAATGTCGTACTTAGGATGTGTTTGGTATGGTATGGAGGTAAGAATGAGGGAGAATTTTTCCAATGGAGTAAGTTCCTCCCATACCAAACACACCCTTGATGAAGTCAAGGTTTTAAATGAGCCAACCGTGGTTTTATTGGTTAAATGTATATCTGGCTTGAAGTGAATCTGATTTTCTTTGATGATGAAGATTCTTGTCTCCAACTACTGAGACACAATTCTTTTACTTGGTTCTCAGCTACATTTGAGACTATTAAACAAGTGTTTTTGTTTGTTGAAATTGATGGTGGTGATCATGTGTGGTGAAGCTACCGAAATCTTTGTTGTTGTTGCATATTGTTTCTTCTACTTTTTTTTTTTACGTGGACTTTTTTGTTGGCATTGAAGATAAGAAAATGTGTATTTGACGATGAGTCTTAATAACTTGTAAGCCAGTTCATGGCTTCCACGCACTCTATTGATTACTTTATAGAAAATTCTTTGCAAAGGCATAGCTCTAAAACTCTATACTTAGATACACACTCTTATGAAACATAGAGTCTCGCTAGTTTTACTTATTATGCACTTGCGTCTTTATGACTCTCATCCACATTTTCATGAGTGCGCTTGAATACGAGATGTTGTGATTAAGTCTATATTACAAAATTTTATCTAATTTGTCATTTAACCAACTCTGGTGTCATCGGAGTGGATATATTAGTACTGGTACTTTATGCTAAAACAATTAAATGTGAATAGTGACACGTGTACCATTCTCCATGGAAGTGAAAATTTTCTGTATTATTTGCCATAAAAAGGAAAAAGGCAAACTGAGTTATTCTTCCCCCACAAACTGAGTTAATGCATATTGCCTTTTAAAAACGCAGGCCATCAAATGCCTGAACTAAAGAAGAAACGGATCCTTGCGCAGTTGTAAAATAAACTGCGGGGGTGCAAATTTATATTTTGCCTTTCAAACTGGTTCAACTATGCTTACCTAACAGGAAATTTTTTTAAAAATAGAACATTAAAATTATCCTATTATTTAAATTAATTAATTTCAAAGTTGTTTTTAAAATAAATCATTTTCTCTATAAAATGAATCGATTTAAATCGACTCTCATTTAATTAATATTTTTTTTATATTTAGAAATTAATTTAAACCAACTTTCAATTTTTTTAATGGGTATCAATTCAAATCGACTCATTTGGCAGAAAAATCCAATAAAAATAGTATTTCTCATTGTGTGCCAAGGTTCAGGAGAAAAGTAAGGTTTCATTGTATAATATGGGTGTTTATGTCTGTTTATGGATGTCTTGTTAATTGTTATGTCGTTTTTTGTTTAGTTGTTGTTACTAACTTTATTATTTAGGAGAAAAGTAAGGTTTTGTTGTATGATATGTGTTTATGGTCTAGAATAATTTTTTTATTATTTGGAAGTCGATTTAAATTGACTTCTACACCTTATTATGTATATGATTCATTTTGTTGACTTTGTTATTTCTTTATGACTAATTTTTTTAGGTACGAATAAGGTAATAAACTTACTAAAAACAACTTAACAAAAACGACATAACAATAACAAGTCATCAATAAAAGTTTTTCATAAACACTTTATTAACATGGAATACATGGAATAGTACATAACAAGTCATCCATAGCAACCATGACATTATATCACTATCCACTTGCATTTATATGTGGGCACTCGTGTCTCGTGTGACTAGGCTGATGACACATGCCATAACTTCTTACCCTATTTGATTCAACTTCACCCATCTCGTTTGGAATACGGGTAGAGACAGACCAACCTTCAATGGTATGTCTCATTGTTGGATTTGGCAAGATGATATGCTCACTTGGTTGAGACCACAAATTCTCATCAGACAGGGGTCTGAATTGTCTCATATACATGTGAGCAACATGCTCTACACTATAAACAGGATGAACATAGTTAGCCCAATCAAGTCGTGTCTGATGGTATGTTGCTACTGCATGGCAACAAGGGAATCGCAATGCCTAAAATGGTCCACAATCACAGGTTTTGTCACCTAAGTTGACCTTAAAGGACCTTTGGCTATATACCCAGTCTAGTCACGCCCCAACACCTCCTAAGTCATGTCATCTTGACTTATCAATCTCACATGCATGTTTCCCCTAAGACGGCTGGTAGCCTCAATCACGTCTGACAAGTACTCACAAAACTTTGCCCTTCCCTTTAGCTAAGCTTGTGTGCTCTGCCCCCTATCACAGAACGTCATCATCAACTTATAGTAGTTGTGATCAGAAGAGATCGTGTCTCCTTCAACATATTATTCCAACACTCTGACAGATTTGTGGTCATGTTGTCAAAACGACGTCCTTCATCAGCATGTTGAGCCCACCGTTCAAGCGGGATCCTATCAATCCATTCACCCATCGCCAGATCAAAACCGGTCAACACACCTCTTCACTAGAGATACCCAGAACGTGATTGACTATACATTGTGTTCTTCAATATCTTCTTTGCTCCATTGTCCTTCAAGCGAGTGCCAAAATTTGATGCTAAGTGAATTGCACGAAACGCATGATACACTCCCAGAACACGCCAACCATTCTCTTAATCTTTCAAGGCTGAAGTGATAGAGGCATGCCTGTCTAGTAAAAGGGTTAAGAACAGAGCAATTAATAATATATAGAAGGACAATTAACGTAATTAAAAAAAATGTTAAGAACATGACACTTAATAACAGAGTAATTCATAACAACTATAAGGACAACAAATATTAATTGCCTAATATAACAAGAATATCTGACTGGGGTGTTACATGTTCTCTAACATGCTTCAAGAAATAAGATAATGTCTCCTTTGTCTCTCCCTCAACAATTGCAAATGCGATAGGAATAATCTGACTGTGCTCATCTTGAGCAATTGTCATCAATAGCACTCCACCATACTTCTTATACAGATGTGTGTCATCAATTGAAATGAATGGTTTGTAGTACTTAAATGCCAGAATGCATGCTAGAAATGTCCAAAATACTCATGAGAACATCACATCATCATTACGAACCAGACCATTGTCAATATATGACACATTTTGTAAATGCACAATTGAGCATGGCATAAATCCATGTGCAAAACAATTAATAACAGATAGAAGGTAGAAGGACAATTAAAACTAATGTGTAGAAGGACAATTAGTTACTATTAAACTAAAAACAAACAGAAGGTTAGTTAATGAATCACATATAAAAGAACAATTAAGGCATTAATGAAATAACACTATTTAACTAATAAAAAGGTTAAGAACAGAGCAATTAACAACATATAGAATGACAATTAAGGCATCAATGAAAGAAAACTATTAAAATAATTTAAAAAAAATTAATAACATAGCGATTAACTTATATCATAGCAAAAACAATAACAGATAGAAGGACGATAAATATTACCTAGCACGTAGTGTTGTAAACCCATAAAGGAGTTTATTGTACAATTCCTCCCAATTGCCATATACCATAGCAATCACCCTCTACTTCCCAAGCAAACACGTCTTGTATGACGACATCAAGTTCAACTCATTTTGAACATCTGCCTGCAGCGCTTTGACAGTTGTATCTGGATCAGCTTCTACAATCGAATGCATGATTGCACAGACAATCTTTGAATCCAACTGCGAGTGGCCCTTTGGTAAACTAGAAAAAAGACAAGTATGTTCATTAGTAAACTTCCTCACCTCCTACATTTGGGACTTCTCCTTTGGAGTCACCCGAATTGACTAGGACATCCTTTTTCTACCATGGCACACCAGCATCAAAATTTTCCTTTGCCAGACTTAATGACTTTGTGTTGCACGCCTCTACAGAGGCTGTAGTTTTTAATGGCAAACAACAAGATTTCCTTGTTTGGGAAAAGTTGACCCATATACAAATCATTACAAGCTCCTGATCATGATCCTGATCCCGATGCTAATGTTGATGTTGATGCTAATCCTGAACCTTCGTCACGACGTTGAGGTTGAGGCTGATTGGTGTAGTAACTGGGGAGATGGTAAGGCTGAGGTTGAAGGTGATGCTTAGGCTCAAGCTACAACTGAGCCTGATAGTAACTTACTATACCTCATAGAGGTATTGGTGTCGGCTGCACCATGACATCATCACCACCGTCGTCATCACCAACACCACCATAGTCATCATTACCATAGTAGTCACCACTCAACATTAGATAAGGGACATCCCTGACAAGATATGCAAGGCTTGGAGATGGTGCATGATAAGCGATCAGAGGAGGGGAACGATTGGTGTTCGGCACAAATGACGAACTAGCATTAGAGGCACCAGAACTTGAGCAAACATCTTCAAGCTCAATAAGGAGGTTAATGGTGTTGAATACGTTGTTAAATCGCTTCTGCATATGAAACATGTTCCTAACACATTTGTCCTTCTTAATTTCAAATGAATTTAAACTTTAAGACATTACCAACGCCAATGAGCATCCTATATAGCACTCTCTTAACGATCCTACACTCCCCAACTTTTACTATAATGGATTATAGTTGTGACACTCAAGATTGTTGTAAGGAATAAAAACTGATTTTATCTTCTTTTTTTTCTCACCATTATAAAACAATAACATCTCGACTAACTTCTTATTCATTTTTTTTTTCTCTATCTCTCAAATTCACACAAAAACCACCTTGGACATCTTTACAAATGAGCATGCACCTATATTTATAGTTATGACTTTAGCTCCTATTTAAAGGAGTCGACTCAAATAGACTCGTTTAAGATTTGATTTGAATCGACTCCTATTAAAAAAGAAAGAAAGTGGAAGTCAATTTAAATCGACTTCCAAAGATTAAAAAATATTACTTAAATGGGAGTCAATTTGAATATACTTCCTTTGTAGGGAAAATGGATTATTTTGACAACAACTTTGAGATTGGTTCATTTGAGTAATAGGGTAATTTTAATGTTTCATTTTTGGAATTTTTCTACATGACATGTCATTCTACCTAATGGCCGCAACTTGCAAGAAGGATTAAATTGACCTATTTTTTAAAATTGTCAATGATTAAATATAATTTTATTTTTGTTAAGGATCAAATTGACCAACTAGTAAATTGTTAGGAACTAAATAGGAATAGTGATCAATGATTAAATAAGATCTCAATTTTGGATAAGTATTCTCTAAAGTGAGATCCATCATTTTAGACAATAAAGTGATTCACCATTAAATCCGTAAAATAATAATGAACTCCACCTTTCACTTTATGGATTCAATGGTGAGATAGAGATCTCACTTTAAAGGATCCAAATTCTTCAATTTTAATGGTTCTAATATTGTACAATTCAAATAAAATGACTGTGAATGTTAATTAATTGTGCCTATCAGTAAAGAACATGAAAGAAAGTGTGTGTGGGTCAAATAATTTTGAATAGTGAGATAAAGTGAGTGAGGATGAGTGGTTGTGAATAATGGATAGTGATAGTTTCTTTTTTTTTTTGACCGTGGATAATGATAGTAGGTGATGAGTAATGGATAATGAATAATGATGTGTACATTTGTGTCCTTAATATGTAAATGTGTGAAAAATAAAACCATGGTTAATGATGAAAAAATAAATTAGAGACCAAAAAGTAGGTTTTTTTGTATGCTCTCTTTATATAGTAATAGATAAAGAAGTGTCTATCCTTCAAGGGGTTTTCAATTCTCCAAGGCTGTGTTTGGTTGTTGGCACAAGACAAGAATATAGAGACATGAGGACAGAGAAGTAAAAAAATAAGAGGACAAGTCAGTCTAGTATTCTGTTTGGTGACAATGTACAAGACTCACTTATTTGTATCTATATTTTGTTTAGTTTAATGGAGAAAAACAAAAAATACACTCCAAATGACTTAAAATACCCTTATTGCATTAATTTAATAGAATTTAAAAAAAAAACATATTATCCTAATCCGAAAGGTTGTGTCACTGTGTCCTAGCAAAACAGAAGTACAAAAAATACACAAATTTTCTGTCTTGGGACACAAATTTTTGTGTTTATCTCAGTATATAAATAAGATTTTTGTCCTCGTGTTTTAGTATTTTTCTCTTGTCTCATTAAATAAACGTTGCCCCAAGATAACATGACTCTGATAAGCTACTAACATAGGCTTGTTTGTTTCTTCGTTTGAAAGTGTCAAACTTTAGTTTTCTTATTCTCAGATGAAAACAATGGTAATCAAACAAACACATATTCTTTGCTTTTAGAAATTATTATTGAGCAATGTTATTTGAATTACTCCTTCCTTGGGACGACAAAACTATCCATGAACCTCGATATCCACGAGTATTACCCATGACAGGTACAGTTATACCCATAATCTTCATACCCACAAGGACGAGTATTCATATCCATTTACCAATGGGTATGAGTACGGGGCTTGAGGCATTCAATTCACGGATACTTGCTAATTACTCATTAACATATAAAGTTATGTAAATATCTTTATTTATATAAATATAAAAACTAAAAAACTCTAATTTATTTTTATCCATAACGTTATTGAATTTCTATTTTGTACTTTGTTAATTTTAATTGTGATTTGTTAGTAGTAATATTGTTATATATTATATTCGATAATGATTTTTTTTAATTTTTGAAAAATCTTGCAGATACTCACGAGATACAAATTTTTGTGAGTACGAGTAATGAATATTTATGATGAGTATGAGTATGGGTACATATAATAAAATATTAAACGAGTATAGGTAATTGAGGCATGTACCTGGATCCATAGATACCCATTGTCATCCCTACTCTTTCCATTCCGTTTTAATAGTCCACTTTTATATTTTAGGATTTTGAAATATCTATTTATTTACAATATTTATGTGTAATTCATTTTTTCATTTATACCCCTAATTGTAGTGAAACATTTATTAGCACATTAAATATAAAGAGAGTAATAATTTTATTGAAAATAATTTTTTGTTGCATAAAAATAATTTTACTAATTTATACTATTTTATACATTATTTTTTTTTTTTTTTCCTTGGTAATGATAGATGTAGTGGTTAGTTTTGAATAGTTAAAACAAAATGAAATGAATACTTGACATAAAATATTATATTAATTTACATCCTATTTATTAACAGAATTTCAATAAAATGCATCATTTAATAATAAATAAGAATATAAGTAAATACAGTATTCTATAACACATGAATACACGTATAGTTTCTCATTATTGTTCCCCATCCTAAACTCACAAGTTGATGTCACCTCACCGCTAAGAAACCGGGTTACATATTATGAGTGTGCTGTGAGCTGGAGGTAATAATTGCCAAGCACTACAAAAAGCTAAATTTGAAGGTTTGAGGTTGTAATTTATGCTTGGTTTTCTATTTTTGTTAAAAAGAAAACCTTTGCATTGTGACTTGGACATAGGTTTCTCTAGTCTCAAGTAGCTGTTGTCCAAATCATAATTTTGGAATTACAAATAATAAAAAAAATCCAAACACATTAATTTGAGGATTTGACACGCTAATTGTCATTAAGCAGAGGGGTTATCAATCATCAATCATAAACGTGGCTTCCAATGGCATTTTGGGTGTCCTAAACTTCAAGTCACCAAAAACAAGGCTTTGGAAAAAAGAAGAATCATGGCCCAACATTAAAAAAAATATTAGAGGGAAAATAAAGTAAGAAAGAAAAAAAAAGAAAAAAGAGCAAAGCAGAAAGAAAAGTACTACATAGATAAGAAGGCAGGTGGGTGATGCAGGAAAGAGCAGCAACTTCACAACCCCCTCACAGAAAATAAAAGGGGGTATGATGAGTTGATTACTCCACCCCACCAAAAAATACCAATTCCAAAGGCAATTTCCCAAAATGGGTCAATGCCACGATGCAGCCAAAATTGAAGGGTCAAGGGCATAACTGTAAAAATCAGATTTTTGGGCTTCGAGAAATAGGACCCCAAATGAAATGAAATGAAATGAAATTGAAGAGAAGGGGGAGAAAAATGAAAGACCCACGTTGATGAAAAAGGAAGAAAAGAAAGGAAAGGAAATCAGAGAGAGAGAGAGAGTCTCTTATCTCATGTGTCTGTGATTTACAATTTACAAAGAGGCATATTCACACACACCACAAATAATAATAACAAAGAAAAGCCCTTCAAATTTGGTCACTTTCCGTGATCACCACGTTCCAAGCATCAATTTCTCAGCTCTAAAACAAACAAAAAAGGGTTACACAAAACAGAAGAAAAAATCTCAGCTTTTTACTGGAGAAATTGTGAAGGAGGGGAAAAAAAGGAGAGATTTTTAGGGTTGAATCGGGAATAGATCAGAGGGTGGTGATGTCGTGTTCTTCATCTTCAGGTTCGGAGGAAGACGATGAGGGATTCGATTCTTACCGGAAGGGAGGGTACCACGCCGTGAGGGTCGGCGATCAGTTCGCCGGCGGCAGGTACATAGCGCAGAGGAAGCTCGGTTGGGGTCAGTTCTCCACCGTATGGCTCTCTTATGATACCACCAATTCCGTAGGTTTTTCGATCCTTCATTTCTTCTTCTTTTTGTTCTTATATAAAAATTTTTGCTTTTTTCTTTTTTAATTTCGTTCCTTCGAAAAGGGGTAATTTTGAATTAACCCCACTTTTTTAACATTCTGGGCTGTGATTTGTGTTCTGGATGTAGAAATTTTGTTTTTTTTAATTTTTATTGGGGGGGGGGTTTCCTTTGATGATGCAATTGGTTTTGGAATCTATTGGTGCTGGGGGGGGGGGGTTGTNTTGTATGTGTATCTGTTTTGTCGTTTTCTGTTAATGGATCGAATCTAGATCATTTTGGTTATTGATGTTGGTTTCAATTCTCATGCCACTAGTAGCAATTCTCTCCTTTTCTTCCCTGCTAGAGTATGTGTTTGTTTTTTGACATGTGTCATGAATAACCCAAAATTCCTTGCATGATGCAATAGCGAAATTTGGTGAATGGTCCTCACAGAATGTGTGACCACCTGGTTCTAACATTGGAATTTGGATTTGTCTGTATTAACAGGAGCATTAAATGTGTCTCTTTCTTTCTGCTTTACAGTTTGAATCAGTTTTTATGCTGATTTGGTAATTTTGTATATTATGATCGCTGTGTAACATTAACACTGGTTGTGCAGTCAAAAAGACAAAATAAAAATAAAAACATTGACACTGGTTGTCTTTTGTATCTAATGCATACATTTAATGTTGTTGGAAGGAATTTAGTGTATTTGGAAATAACTGTCATTCTGAATTTAAATGCTGATTTACCAGAGCTGACTGTTTTAGGAGCCCTTTATATGCACAATCACATCTTCATAGATCCAAGACTTCTACCTTATAAGTAGGGCAACTTGGTGCAGGGCATTGCTATATACTTCAATTAGAAAATGAGAAAGGGCCATAAGAAAGAAGGAAATAGGAAGATAAATGGAAGAAGCTTTAACTTTTACTGTATACACACTGTCCATCGATTCAGAGGTAGTCACTATTGCTAAGAACTATGTCCAAATATCATCCTTTGTTCATGCATCTGTGTTTGATTAAATAACTTCTGTAAAAGTAAAACATTTATGGCTATGTGGCTTCTTGTTTGATTATGTCCCAACCATCAATAATTTCTTTTTATTGTTTTAGTCCCCCAGTAATTTTCTTTTTCATAATTTTCTAATTTCAAGTTTGTGGTTTTCATTTTTTAGTCATATGTTGCTCTCAAGATCCAGAAAAGTGCAGCCCAGTTTGTTCAGGCAGCCCTTCATGAGATTGATGTTCTTTCATCGATTGCTGATGGCAACCCTTCAAATTCGAAGTTTGTTGTCCAATTGATTGACCACTTTAAGCATACAGGCCCAAATGGGCAGCACCTTTGCATGGTCCTCGAGTTTCTTGGTGATAGCTTGCTTCGTTTGACCAGATATAATCGTTACAAAGGCCTTCCATTGAGTACAGTTAGGGAGATTTGCAAATGCATTTTGATTGGTTTGGATTACTTGCATAGAGAACTTGGTATAATCCACACTGACCTAAAACCTGAAAACATTCTTCTATTTTCAACCATTGATGCTGCCAAAGACCCTGTTAGATCTGGACTCGCCCCGATTTTAGAGAGGCCCGAGGGAAACATAAATGGTGGAGTAACAAGTCTTATTGAGAAAAGGTTGAAAAGGAGAGCGAAGAGGGCTGTTGCTAAGATATCCGAAAGAAGAGCTTCAATGGGAGTAGCAGGGGAAGCTCCTAAGCCAGGTAGAGATATCCATGGGATCGATATGAGATGCAAAATAGTAGATTTTGGAAATGCATGTTGGGCTGATAAGCAGTTTGCGGAAGAAATACAGACGAGGCAGTACAGAGCTCCTGAAGTTATATTGAAGGCTGGCTACTCCTTCTCTGTTGATATGTGGTCTTTTGCTTGCATTGCTTTCGAGCTTGCCACCGGTGATATGTTGTTTACGCCCAAAGAAGGACAAGGTTTTAGTGAAGATGAGGTATGATGATCTGGCTTTTCAACTATTATGATTAAATTGCATTCTTTATATTATACAGGTATAATTTGATATGATAAATGTTTCATCATGAAGTCTTTGCCGAAGATTTCCTTGGCATTAATAAAAGATAGAACTAAGTATCTATAAATCTAATCTGATAATTTGGTTAATGAATTATTAATAGGCTATGAAAAATCATATGGCATATATAGAAGGATTTAAAACTGCTACATATGGCCTGAAAACTAGAAGAACCTTATGTATGACTTTGAAATGATGCAATACAAGTTATCAACTCAATTTTGTTTAAATGGTTTATATTAACTAACATAATGTTTATAAAATTTGAATACACTTACAGTTACTTTGTGTACACAAGCAAAGTAAATTTGACAGGATACACAAAGATAATACTTAAGAAAATAATCCCTTACTTGTATGGCCAATACATTGGGCAACAGGTTGGCAAATTTTCTACATGCATTGCTTCAGCTGTGCAATTTTTTTCATTTGACTTGATTAAACAGTTTAGATAGCAATTGTATAGTATCTGTCTCAAATGTAAGGATTATTTTATTTTATATTCCTTTTGTTGGCGGAGGACATGTGATACCTTTACAGGGAAGGGTCGTGTGTTACAATTTATCTAAATATAATCATCGTTCTATCTAATCAATGATCTTTTACTACCTTTGCGAGAGAGGAACTGAAAAACGTATGTCTTGGACAATTTCTGGTTGGGTTTTTATTTCTTAGACCAAGTTTCTATAATTGTAGCATGAAATTCAAAGTATCATGCTAGTGATCTGTGATTGACAACTTATATCTCGTTGCCACCATTATCATTTTTACCAGTTGGTTATTGCGTTCTGAACGATCAATATGTAGAGTTTAATGCTTTTAGTCTATAATTTACAACTGCATTTGCCGATGTTGGAATTATTATTTGATTTGTTCATTATAAGGGGGAAAATATTTTCATATTCTACAAACTTGATTTCAGGATCACCTTGCCCTGATGATGGAACTCCTTGGGAAGATGCCCCGGAAGGTGAGTAGAGTACACTCCAACTGCATTCAAATATTTCCTGAATAGCTATTCCGGCTTATAAGTAGACCTAGAAAAATCATAGATTGAACTATTAGAAGAGATTTAGAGGAGGTTAATGGCTTGAATGCAAACATGGTCCATGACAAGACAATACGACCTCGTTTGATCCATGTAACAGATTCTACATAGGAAGACAAGACTTAGCTGTTGTTGTTGCTATTCCGGCATATCTAATGCTTATGGGTTGCGGTTGCAGATTGCTGTTGCCGGAGCACAATCCAAGGATTTCTTTGACAGGCATGGCGATCTAAAAAGGATCCGAAGGCTAAAATTTTGGCCGCTCGACAAGTTGCTGATCGACAGATACAAATTCTCAGAGGATGATGCACGTGAGTTTTTGGAATTTCTTGTACCACTTCTTGATTTTGTACCAGAGAAGCGACCGACCGCACAACAGTGCCTGCAACACCCGTGGCTGAATTGTGGGGATTTGTCTCCGAACGAAAGGCGAAAGGATTCTAGTGTGGAAAGGGTCGATGTTGGGATGAGCAACCTTAAAATCAAGGTGGGAAAGTGAAAGGGAGTAAAAAAATGTGTTTCTTGACATAGTCACTGTCATAAATCACACGTATTTTAAGCCCCTCCTTTTCAAATTAATGACTATTGATTTTGATTTGCCAATTTATATTTTTTTGCTTTGTTCCAGTTTAATAAGATTCTATTGTATTGGATTTATATGTAAATTAGTAAAGAATTTTGTTCATCCAGAGATATATATCTGACAACAGGATTTGCGTGTATATTATTTCAAGATATGTAATTGATGACATTCGTAAGTCTAGTGTCTTGTGTTTTTCCACTGAAGTCACAACACAGCTCACAGCATTTGAAACACAGATTAGAGATATTGGAATTTGCTGATCCTGATGTGACTATTGTTTCGTGTTGACAAATCATTGGTCATTATTCTTTGATTTTAAAGTTTTAATATCTTGATTTTAGAAGGTTGACAAACCATGTCTTTCAAAATTTTAAGAGGAAATGCCTGGTTTATCTTTGAACTTTTTCTTGATTTAATATCTTGATCTTAGAAGGTTGACAATCCTAGTAAGAGAGAAAGGTAGTTGATGTGATTTGCCAAGCCGGCAAGATTTACAAATTGCAAAAATTTTATTCTCATTAGAATAGATTTTACAATATTGCAGAATTTGATGAACAACTTTGCTAGAAGGGTGGCCTAATCTAGCATGCCACAAAAGAAAATTATTATTTTTATCTACATATCCTATCCTATGTGTATGATAGGCTGCTGGTGCATGAGCTATAGTTATTCTAGCTACAGGAATAGTGGCAGCAGTGGGTTGAAGACCATGAAATGCATATAAGCCATCTTCAATAATACCTTGGAGAAGTATCTCCTTGGTTGCCTGTGATTTAACAGAGCGGGCATTAGCATGAAACTCAAAGAACACATCATTTTCAAGGGCAAATTGGGAGACACTGAGTAAATTCTTTGTTAGGCTAAGAACATGTAGCAGATTATTGAGTACAAAAGTTGTGTTATAAGATTTTGAATACAAAGTTGAATGTCCTTGATGCAATATACGCATACCTGTGCCATCACCTATTTGAAGTGTTTCATTGCCTTCATAGACACTCCTTGTATTGAGAGTAGAAGAATTTGGTGTTAGATGATGTGAAGCACCAGAATCTAGATACCAGAGAGGGTCATACACCTAAGATGGAGCCTGAACAGGTATAAGTGCTCGTGACGTATTTGTTGTGGGAGCAGCAAGTTGATTTACAGGAGTTGCAGCCAATGCTTGATGCTGTGCGGTTGAAGATCCATGTTGTGGAGGCTGAGGTAGTTGAAAGTACGGATTAAAGCAATGATGACACTCATGAATTGTGTGACCAAACTTTCCATAGAGTTGACACTGAGGCCTATTGTCATTATTGTAGGTGCCTCTGCCACCACCATATGAACCTCTGTCAGCTCCTCTTCTGCCACGACCATGGTGGGAATAGCCCCGGCCACGGGAACCACCTCTGAATCCTAAACTAGAACCTCCTCCACTTTCATAATTGTGACGAGGTCCTTGTGAGTAATGAGTCTGAATTTGAGAATTGGTACTGTTTCCAACCAAATCTAGTTTCAATAGCCAGGAGCAACGCCTCAATTTCTTCAATAGAATAAGGATCGGTGCGACAAATTATGGAGGTTACCACAAATATGTAATCAGAGTGGAGACCATCAAGAATTCCAGCAATATGTTCTTCAGGCTCAATTTTAGCTCAAGCAACAATTAAATTATCAATTACCTTCTTGATTTCCGACAAATACTTGTTCATAGAGGTGTCTTTCCGAATGCTTATTAGCTTTTCTTTCAACTGCTGAACTTTTGCACGTGTTTGAGAAGCAAAAATATTTTCTATACACTCCCAAACTTGGAATGTGTAGGAGCATCCTACCATTCGCACCTTCACGGATTTAGAGAGAGAGACAAGAAGCCATGACAATAGAACATTGTCTTGCTGTTCCCAATTCAAGAACTCAAGATTTTGGATCTCTGCTTCTGCATCTACTATATTGAGATGAACTTTAGGAATTTTGTTCTTAAGAAGATGATTTTGGAGACGGTTGCCTTTGATCGCATCAAGTGTTTTTTGGCGCTATAGCAGGTAATTATCATCAGTTAACTTGTATGAAATTGGTGAAGAAAATGTTTTAGGAACAAATACAGGTGCGAAGCTGTGGAGGACTCATGGGAAGAGATTGAATCTGCCATGGATCGATTTTGAAGGTTTGATACCATGTTAGGATTTGAGAAGGAGAAGAAGAAGAAGTTGAGAAATGTTCAAATGAATTGCATAGCTTTCAATACACGTACAAGAGGCTTTATACACTTCAACTAATCTATTTCACAGTGCTTTAACAACATGTGTTTATTGAGCTAGGATTAGTTATAATAAACTGTAACCAATCCTTCTAACTAACAGTTTGTTACAACCTATAGCTAACTGCATTATTCCCTTATAATGACATTAGTTTCTTAAAAAAAAAAAACTTCTAATTGGTTGCTAAACATTTTCAATTGTTATCCTTGCTTCCTTTCGTCTGAAATGTTTAAGGATCAATTAGAAGTGTTTAGGGACTAATTAAGGATTTTTTTTGTTGAGAGACTAGTATAGGTACTAGTGAAAAGTTTAGAGACCAACTAGGACATATTTTCAAATTTACAAGGCTAACACTTTTGAAGGGATTTGAATCCTTTCAAGTTAGTTTTAAACATGATCATGTTTAATTAAGAGAGAGGTAGATACAATCACTTAAATTGGGTTTTAAAGAAATTGTAAGGTTTAGTTTTTAGTACACAATAATCAGGATGTTCATTAGTGCAGGTTTGATCTAATCCATTCATTGGCTTGTAGCATCTTTAAGAGTGAGATAGCTAATCCAAAAATTTAAGGTTACTTCATATCCAAAGTCAAGATCGAACGTCTGACCTTTAGTTAAGGGAAGATGAACTTATTTGGCTTAATTACACTCCCGAGTTTGTAAGGCCTAATTTAAGTGTTCATGTTCAAAATTAAGATGAAAAGATTTTAATCTACTTTAAAGTGGACTGAAACCATACATTTATGCCGAATTTTCTTTTTGGGTCAAATAGACCCGGTTTTTTTTTTTCTATTGGGTCAACGAATAAACCCGAAATGAAATGACGTTAATAGCCGAAATAAACTTTGAATCTATTTACCAAAACCATGGCATTAGCTTTGTCTTTAACTTATCTAGTGTGTCTGTTTTGGGGCCTAGCTTGGCTGCTCTTCATTAATAAAATTAGAAAAAGGGCTAAAACTATAGTATGAAGTTCTACAAGTAGGTCGAAGAGACTTTAGACTTCTTAATTTTTAAGTATAACTTATTATATTAAGGGTTTTGTTAATTAATATTCTAAGAACATTAAATAAAAAAATAACATTCTAAAGTTTTTAATGCATTGACGGATATTGAAAATGTATAAATTTTAATTTTTCAATAAAAATTTATCACATTTGATTTTTAAATATACTTATTAATTTTTCTTTTATATTATATTAATGTGGATCAACGGCCCATAGACTACTGACAAGCTACTTAACCTACTCCATTTTGCTCTCTAGTTCTGGGCCCATAAATTTAGAGAAGTTAACGCCGTTATAAGTTAATTTATTGATACACTGAGACCCAGAATATAATATATAAAAAATTATTGCCACATATTTATTTACCTACTCAAAACTCATTGGGATCCAAACCAAAAAATGTATACTCCATATCATTGGGTCCATAGAGTTGCGACCAGATTTGAATATTTTAAGGAAGGAATTTTACTTTAAAGATAAAGCAAAAGATATTATTATTTAATTAATAAAGTGAGAAATAAGTTTATTTTTATTTTATTAATTAGGAGTGAAATTTTTTACTGTTAATTATTTTTAGACGATCCCTTGAGGTTATTAGATCTTAACAAATTATTATTATATTAGACTATCAAATTAATATTAATCTGAACCTTACACTTAGATTGTTAAATTAATTAAATAAAATATTTTAAGCAGTCTTTGAACTTTTTATTAGTGTTTATATTGGTTCCTTAACAAAAAAAACTTTTAATTAATCCTTGAACATCCTCAGTTTGTCTATAAATATGTTAAACGTTATACTCTTCAGTCTCTCAACATTTCAAACAGAAGGACGAACAAGTTAATATTTAAAATGGTCAATGACTTATTGAGATTTTTTATATTAAGAGACTAATGTGAGTATCTGTAAAAAGTTCATAAATTAATTACTTCATTTATCCGATTAATTATTGATTGTTGGAAGATAAATGACAATCACATGCCACCTGATCTTTTATATCTCATAAGGTTATGAACTAATGCTTTGTTTGGATTAAAGTGAGAACATGAAAGGAAAAAAATGGAAAAAAAAAGAAATAGAAGGAAATTTTTTAATATTATTATTTGGATGAAGAGAAAATAAATAAAAAGAAAATGGAGAGAAAATTTTTTTTGTTTGGTTAAAAATATAGTGAGACGAAAGAAAGTGTAGTTATATTAAATAACATTTTTGTCCTAATCATACTTTAATAGAAAAATGTATATATTTAGTTTTTATTTAATATCTCTAACTTTATTCTAATAAATTAAAATAAATAAATGAACAAAATATTTATTTTAAAAAAACAGAGGAAGATATATTATGAAACAATTATTTATTTAAATTATTAGTTAAGTATTAAATTAGAAAGATACTCTATTAAAAAAAATCAAATTTAAATACAAGGAGAATGCATTATTTCATGAATTAATAGGAGAAAACAATGAGACAATGACATACAGCTGGTAATTTCAGTTCCCAAAATACCATATAAATAAATTACTCAATTCTTTAATTAAAAATTATGTAGAATGTTCCTCTCTTAATGTATTTCTTATTTCTTGAGATAGTGAAAAATAATAGCTAGATTCATCCGAAAGACAACTCATTTCACTAGCACCCATTGTCTCGGGCAACAGAAGGGAGACTCCTATGTTGGTGTTCCCATATGAAACCGGAGTATTGATCCAGGTTCTCATTAGGAATATAACATCTAACTATACCTTTTTGTTGGTTTGGGTGGGAAAGGTTGAAGGGAAGGGCAGGATTGGAAAAAAGATTTGGTGCGCAGAAAACTTTTGAAAATGGTGAAATTGCATTTTCCACTCATTTTCTTTCTATACAAGTTCTTTCCACCCATTTTATTTAGAACCAAACAGAGCGTACATTTGGTTTTATGCCCTTGTTGTCCTTGAACCGAACCAAACCAAAGATTCCCTCCCTGAATCAGACCAAGTAAGAAGCAATATATCTGTTCCCAAATTTGCAAATTAACAGCAACAGCTACTGCACGTGCGTGCATGTGATGTGGCATACACAAGCTGTTCCCACTGAAACAACTACTCTTTCGAAATTCAAGCTATCCAGTATCCACGTAATTTTCAAATATGCTAATGTTTAAGTTATTTTAAATTTCAAAAGCTTCTTGTGAAAATAAAGATAAATTCATAGATCTCGTTAGAAAGAAAAAACATAAATGTCAAAGAAAAAGTTTTGAAACTATTTGATGGGTTTCCCTAGCGGCCCCGCTTGATGCTTTCCAAACTTCACCTACAACGCTATTTTATTCGCAAAAATATTATTTCTCATAAATCTTCACCTAAAACTGATGATACTATTCTCTCTTTGTTTTAGGGGTAAAAAAAATCACCTACGAGTAATGAATGATGATGCTGTCACATTAAAATTATTTTAAACATGTTTGTATACAAGCTGGTTATACTGTCGGTGAAAGAGTTATATTATGTTTTTATTTATAATTTAATTAAAAAATGCTGTCATATTTAATTATCATTTTCATACGAAAAATTTGAGTTCCAAAATACTTTTAAAACAATGATCGAATATAAATTTCAAAATTAATTTTAATTTTATTTCATAATAAATGTCATTGTTTAATAATTTTATCAAAACTTTCAACCTATCCATTTAGTAATATCATCATTTTTTAATGATATTTTAAAAATAATGATATAAAAATCTATATTATTATATAGAGAAAGTAGCAAAAGTAACAACTATTTTAAACTCTACTCATTATATTTAATGTTTTTTTTAATTATGGACTTATAATAAAAAATAAAAATATATAATAAAAATAAAAAAAAATACAAAAAAAAATTCACACACTCTTTTAGCCATCTATTTTACGAGATTACCTTAAAATGTACAAATTTTGTAACTTTGTTTATGTTAGACAATATCTATTGAGTTTATTAAACTAATTTCATATATTTATCATAATTGAGCTATGTTTTATCAAATTATAAAATAATATACATACAGAATAAAGTATGACATAACAACTAAGTGTCATGTATTAAGGTTTATTTTATGATATTTCTTTCATTATAATTTAAAGTTAATATTATTCAATTTCAATTATAAATATAATATTTAACATGTTTAGTTTCTAATTATATTACTTATAATATTTTTTTCGTATGTAAATTCTTACAAATTTACGAATTGAATTTATTGTTCAAATTTATTAAAGTTCCATAAGTTTACTTAAATTCTCAAGTGGACAAGTTTGCATACCCTCGTTACATTTGGTGGTTATCCTATTAATATTTGACAAATACAGATTGCCTATAATACATTTAATAATATTAGTAATTATTTTTCAAGTAATTTATATTTATTTATCAATTATCAGTAGACATGAATTTAATACTCCACAAAGAAATGTAAAGTCACACCTTTATTGCCTCCGGCATTTATTTATTTCTCTGACATAACAGAGCTGATTACGCTCATGAAGTTCATATTAATTTGTCACCATAACACATAAAACGAGGTTTAAATTATTCCTGACTTATTTAATAAGATATTTTTGAATAGACACATGTTTAAAAAGACACGCAAAAAATGTAATAATTCTCATATATATATATATATATATATATATATATATATATTCGATTATAATGGTGAAATTTACATTTTTTTTTGGAAGAGATAATTTTTAAACATGTATTTATTTAAGAATATCTTTTTCTTGATTGATCTCCTAACAACTAAATGATTAAAAAATAGATATAGTTAATATCTTAAAATTTTAAAAAATAAATATTTTTTATCTTATTTAATAATTAAAAGATAATCAGAGTTAGGAAAGATAAAATATTTCTCTTAAAATATATGAATGTAGTATGAAATACCATAATTTCTCATAATTTGTATGAAATAGAATAGAAATTTTCTCTCAATATCAGTTATTATCTAAATAATCGGTCTACCGCTAAAGCACTAGCAGAAGTGATGCTCACCCTTCACCCTCGAAGTGCCATTCCATTAGTCTCTTAATTTAAAATAGTTTAACGACACTTGTTAGTGTTCAAAGTGAAACTTTTTTATTATTTTTAATGCATTAAATTAGTGTTCAAAAGTGAAACTTTTTTATTATTTTCAATGCATTAAAATGCTTATTATTTTGAAGGTATGTTTCCATTCAACTCTTTAACAAGTATTTTAAAGAGATTTGTTAGCTTTTTCTCATTAAAATAAGGTGAATTTTTACTTATCCTATGGGTAAATATTCTACAGTATCTAATTTATATATTTTTAATAATTTCACAACTAAATTCATTAATTTTTATTATTATTTTATGATCTAATATGACATGTTGATGAATTATATGATCTAATATGATAAATTAATATATTTTAATAAAATATTTGCAAAGAGAAACATCATAAACTCAAATGGTTCGCTAATCTCTAAACCTCTTATAACTTGACTCTTTCAATGAATTGACTAATGAAAAATTTATTACAATCATATAAAACATGATATAATAATAAAAATTAATGAATTTAGTTATAAAATTATTAAAAATTGATAAATTAGATATGAATGTGGAGCTAAGAAATCAACTTAAAATAAAGGTCGGACACACTCATCTTTTAAAGTTGAAACTATTGCCAATCCGATTTGGTTAAGATATAGCATCAACTGTTGGAGACAACTTGGGTTCAAAGTTCAAACTCAGCCCAATCCAAGGCCCTATTCCTACCCTTCCCCACTCCACTACTGGAATCGTAAGGATTTTCAAAAAGTAAGTGACTAGTAAGCAACGTGGTGACAAATATTGGTTGTAGAAAGGAACGGTGGATATTGATCAAAATTAGGCTAAAAGCTTAACAGCGAAACTGAGGATTGCTAACGTCGCTCTGCACTTATTATATTCTTAATTTGGACAAGCATCTAACCTTCCCTACTAATCAAAATGCCAAGACTTGATTATTAATGCCACTAACTACACTAATAGTTGCGGTCAAAAGAATTTTTACAAAAAAGATTTCATAACTCACCTATTGACTACCTAAAGTTAAATTATGCTGTAGACAGTTCCTTCATTCATTAGTCATAAGGAAATTAATTTTTACAATTAGAATATCTTGAGTTTATCAGTCTCATGTTCACTTAAGCTGAAGCGGAATTATAATTTAGAATATCTTGATCAACTTCAAACTTTACAATCAACAAATTCCCATTTCATGAACTATATATTAAGCAACACCAACAAAAAAATACCGTCAGCATTTAGACACATTTGAGCAGTAAGGAAAAATCAACACTTGAGCAAAATGCACAAATAGAAGAACAACAGGAAACATGTTCTCTCCTTTTATTCTCAACACAAATGCAGCATAATGAAAAAGCTGTTCAAGTCATTGCATCCTCCTATCTAAACTCAAGCTTTGCTATCAATTAACCTTACACACAACTTTTAACCAAAATAAGTAATGCAAGCAACTATAAATCTAAATTTACATTTTAGTCAGCAGAAATCCATTGCAAAAAACCAAAGATGAACAAAAGAAGATAAAAATGCCATATATGTAGAATCATCACAATTTCTACCTCAGCTATTGACGACTCCCATCGCGGTAGTACTTCTAGCATCAAGTCACCTCAATTTGAATCGAATATTATGACTGCACAGCTTTATTTTGTTTGATACAAGTCGGTGCTTTGAACCCCTGGCACTTCCACATTGATGTAGCCTCAATTGGCATAACTCTGTCAGCGGACAGCTCCACTGGAAACAAAGGTAAATTACCAACAGGACGATTGCATGTGTTCATTTCCGTCAATGGAGAACTTCTAGCTCTTACATCTTCCCTTGGTTGTGCCCTGTCTTTGGAGGTGCAAATGCTTAAGGGCAACTTTTTTAGCTTCACCCTTCCTCTCTTCTTACCCGTGGTAGGAAAATCTTCAGCGTTTTTCTCCTTTGACTGGCTCGACTCTGCTTCCCCATTATCCATCTCCATTTGTCCAGATCGATCATATCTGAATCGCTTCTTATCATCCTTACGTGAGCATACTTCTTGGATAGAGTCTTCCGAATCAATCTTGCCAGCTACTGCATGCCCATTGTTCAGAGAGAAGCAATCTTGTCCCATTGCCATACCAGCATCGGATCCCTGATCAGTTAGTTCCAAACTTGGAGAGCTTCTGGGCCTCTTCTGTTTACTCCCTTTCGACTCCGAAGTCGGAGAATTCCGTGAGATTCTAGGAGAACTATTCATGGCCCGATGCAACTTTCGGGCCAATTCTTCATCTGTCCCACAATTTTCAACCGGTTGGTATTTTTTGTACAAGAGCTGAACCGGGAGATGCTTCTTTAGCTTGTTCTTTTTCAGATTTCTCTCCTTGTTGCTCACTGTGGCAGGCTCTTCAGAGAAAGAGGCAACCAAATCTAAAGCACTCTTGGCTGCAGCAACTGCCTTTGCTGCAATTTCAGCCTTTTCTTCTGCCGCAGCTCTTGCAGCCTGTGCCGCCTTAGCTGCAGCCACTGCTGCTACTTTTGAGGCCTCCACAACCTCCTGAGGGGTAAGGTTAGGGTTATTCGAATGAGCACTCAACAAATTCTTAAGCCGAGCTTCGAATTCACTCGAATAGGAAGATGAGGAAGACGAAGCACCCTCAGAAATCGTAACACAGGAAGCAACAACCGTAGAAGGAGAGGCAGCAGCATCATAATCTGGATTCTGTTTTCTCAATCCAGCAAGAAGGCGCTTCCGAGGAGGCAAAAGGACATCAGCATCCAAGTGATTCACATCACACACATTCTCCATGCTCAATCAAGTAAATTCAATTGAATTCAATTCAAATGCTCAGAAAATAATGAATAAATCTTCACACGAATTAAATCTCAAAACTCAAATCCATCAGCAACCACACTATCCGAACAACAACGATCAATCGTTCTTCCTCTGATCTAACTAAGGAACCCAATTCCACATCCACAATCAAATCAAAATTCTGAATAAAACTACAAGATTCTCAACAAACAAACCCTACAGAAACCTAGCCAAGTTGGTGCTTTGTTGGAATATCAGGAACCCTCCAAGGAAAGAAACTCGATTCATAACCAACACATGCTTCCATTCCACTGATTTGGTTCCTATCCAGAAAAAGGAATAAAATCAAAGTCAAACAAAATCTACCACAAATTATTCAAAATCCATATCTCTATTGAAACAAAAATTCGTCAATCTTCATCTAACCAATTAGACTTTGTTTATGCATAATTCAGCTAAGAACAAAAGATCAGAGAGCAAAATTTAAAAAAAGAGAAATGAAAAGGACTTGGAATTCAGATAGATATATTCCAAGCTGGAAACGCATGCATAGCAGAGTTTCCATATTGATACACCAATCCGTTTGTGTTTTTCAATCAAATTTAGAAGCCAAATGAATCGAGAATTCGAGATTCTCGATTCCAAGAGAATTATGCAAAAAAATCAATGAAATCGTGGATCAAATTTGAAAGAGCTGGAACCATGGACAAGGAAGGACGTCCATGAGTACCTGATCCTGTAGAAGAAGCAAGGTAGAGAGAGAAAGAAGAGAGAGGGTAAACGGCGTTAGGGTTTTCTTTTTTGGTTTCTTCTTCTTATTCTTCTCTCAGAGAGGGGGAAGAGAGAAAAAATTGGTGGTGGTGATGTGGGAGAAGAAAATCCAGGACTAGTGTAATGAAAACCGAAGATCTTTCTTTTTTCTTTAAGAAAAAAAAAAACGTTTTTCTGTTTATTTGTATTTATTTATTTATTTATTTATTCTAATAAGAAAGGTCAGAATGCGAAGGAATTTGGATTGGCTACGCTTCGACAAACACGCACACCCCCCGCCCCCTAATTAATTAATTACTGCTCCACTTTCTCAGTAAACCTTCATTTTTTAATTTTATTTTTTTATTTCTATTTTGTCAAACCATGTCAATTTCCCTACATTTTTCTCAACAGCCTTAATTTTTGCAAGGTTTTGTTATTTATTTCATTGCAAGCTCCAGAAAATACTGCTGTCCAAGTTTCTCTCATCTGCTTTAGATATTAGTGATAACTGTTTTTTTTATGTGAGAAAATGATAATTGTTTAGATTAGTTTGTCATTGATTTTTTCGATTAGACTTGTTTGAGTAATATTATAAATAGAGAAGTTAATATTTCCATGAGTTATTTTTAAATTACTTTTTTGAATTGAAAAGTCATTACCTTTTTTTTATAAGCTCATAACAGATTTTATTGCTCAAATTAGGGAGGAAAATTATCACTACAATGACCTCCTAAGTCATGAAACATCCACAAAATTTGATAAAGTAGAAGAAAGACTTTATTAAAATTTAAAAAAAAAAGGGTAGGAAAAACTTTTGATTTTATTGCAAGAAAAAAAGTATATAACTCATTTAAATTAAGACAATAACATCAAACTCTGAGTTTTTTTCTATAGAGCAACGGCCAAAAGGCCCAAAGAAAACACAAGGCAAATTACTCCCCTCTTAGCTTGATTTGATTTGCATTAAATCATTAAAAGTTTTGTGGGCACAAGCGATATTTAATGAAATTTTTATGGTAATAATTTTGAATGAATAATAAATAATTTATTCATCCAAACTATTATCTAAAATTTGTGTCGAGAAAAGTAGTCATATTACTTTGAGTTAAATTAGTTAATTTCATTAGTAATAGAGTTGAGATATCAGCTCAAAACAAAATAAGAACTATGATTCAAATAATAATATTATTGATTTACTTTTATCTATAATAAAATTAACAGTGTCACTTTCTTTTATTACATAATTTTGTCACTTTAATCCCAGTCAACAATCTAATAAACATAGCTCAAAGTTAGTAGCTTAAATAAAATCTTATTAAATTTTATGTTAAGAAGTTGTATGTACGAATTTCTTGTATGACTTATAATGTGTTTGATCAATTCTTACTATCTCCAATAAGAAAAAACAATATAATAAACATAGCATATTTTTCGTTTCCTTTCTGATATAAAAAAATAGCATGCTTTTTGTTGCATTCATCTTATCTTACTTGTTAATAAAATTGACACAAATATTTAATAAGTAAATTTATATTCAACCATCTTCCTAAACATCTTTTTAATTACTAAATGGAAATTAAAAATGTTTAAAGAATTTGTTAGGAGGATGGCATATTTAATCCTCTAATTATTATTAGGGGCGTACAAAACTTGGTCTAGCCCATTAAACCGGATTGGCCCAAAGCATTCGGCCCAAAGATAATTGTGTCCATTCGAGTATAGGGCTGATTTTGGGTCTTTAAAATTGGTCTGATCAAAATATAGCGTCAGGTTCGGGGTAAAGAAAAACCCGGCACAACCTGACTACCCGAACCTTGCAGATGTATATTTTATGGAGCAACATTTTTTGGATAATCTATTATAATTAAACCATATGTCTATTTTGGTGTGTAGAAAGTAAAAAAACCTAGCACATGAAGTATGTATAATTTTCTTAGTTTATGCATCTTAATGAATGCACCCATTATTTTTTTTTGTTTGTTTGTGTTGTGCACTAAAACTATGAAAATTTTAATGGGAATGCTAACATTAGAAATTTTATGTCATTTTGTTGTGTTTGAAATAAATGGGTGTTTAGTTAGGAACTATGATACTTATTCAAATAAGAAGCAAAATGAGAAATGAAATGGTTTGCAATTTTTTTAATTTTATTTTTTAATGGACATCATTTTTTTATTTTTTTATTTGAGATAGCATTGGCCCATTTTAGGCTCGGTCCAAATCTGAGTTTTAACTCGGTCCAAAAATGATTGGGTCTATTCAAATCTAGAGTCGGGTTTGAGTGTTCAAAATTGGTCCGGTTCAAATATAAGGTGGGGTTCAGGTAAAGGCAAACTCAACCCATGTGCACCACTACTCATTACAACCAAAAGCTTCAATTTAATTAAGTGTTTGTTTGAATTCAATTTAATTAAGATTTAATTAATACTGTCATGTTTTATAAAAGGGTTAATTATGTTTTTAGTCCCTGTAAAATTTGAAAGTTTGGTTTTAGTCCCTGTATAAAAGTTTTAGTCCCTGCGAAAATTGAAAATTTGGTTTTAGTCCCTGGAATTGGATGAGAGTTGACTGCGCTGACGTGGACGCTTATGGCGCTGACGCGGCGTGCCATGTGGGATGCCACGTGGCATAACCCAAAAACTCAACCCTTGACCCATACTCGGATTCCCACCCGACCCGACCCGGTTTTTATTTAAAATTAAAAAAAA
>QANU01003806.1:63900-93646 GCA_003254905.1 Nissolia schottii
GTGACTAAAATCAAACTTTCAATTTTCGCAGGGACTAAAACTTTTATACAATGACTAAAACCAAACTTTCAAATTTTACAAGGACTAAAAACATAATTAACCCTTTATAAAAAACACGGACAAAATCAAATAAAAATTTTATTGGTATCAAAACCAAAATTTAAGTGTGTTTTCATATATTAAGTTCATTTTTTTTTGTGGCACATATATTAATTATATTAATTTCATATTTAAACCTTTTAGATTTATTTTAATTTTAAACGAAAAATATACATGAGGTTATTTTGGTAATTAGATTTATTTATTCTTATTTGTTTTAGAATTGATTATTTTGAAAAGATTTTATATTTCTTTGAAAAGAATCAATTTTTCTTATGATTCGGTCTTGTTAAAAAAAAAAGAGTTGCTAAAGCTTAAAAAAACGTTGCTAAAGTCTCGTGATCTAACACAAATCGAGTCCAGCATAAGATAAGGCAAAAAAATAGTTTTTTTTTCCTTATCAAAAGATTGTTTTCAAAATAAACATGATGTTTGAGTATTTTGTTTCAAATAGATTATAATATATTTTACATAATTTAAATTGTTACAAAAGAAAAAAAAAACAAAATTTTGAGCATTATTTGATTTTTTTTCACAATATACACAATGTTATATTTTTATATTTGATCATACCTATTAAATATTATATAATATAAAATGTAAGCGTATATTTTATATCATTTTTAATAATGGTAACATTTATACATATTATCAAAAGGATTCAACAAAATAATTATTTATTAGTGTCCAACTATTTATTTCTATTTCATCCTCACGTGACTTCTATTAAATAACTATTTTTTTAAATTATATTTTCATCCACTTTTCCATTAACATTTTATTGCAATTACTTTGTAGGCACAAAATGCTTGCACCACCCTTGCTAGTGTAAAAATAATTTTTTTTCTTATAATTAAAGTAAAAGATATTATTTCCAAATGATTTTTCAGTTAAAATATATAAATATAAATTGATTCCTTAAAAAAAAATTATTAAAATGAGTTAAAATTTTGCAGCTTATCCAAACATAGACCAAAGGTAAAATGTGTTTCTTTTTTCTTTTAAACAAATCCGAAATTAAAATTTGAAAAATAAAATGCAAACCTTTTATTTCATTTATTTTCTTGTAAAACTATTTAGACGACGTGGCAATGTATGGAGGATTGGAGTGTCTCACCCTGGGCGAGGTTATCAACGCCAACTCTACGCCACGTCGTTTCAGTTTACAGTAGCGAACCGCCATTTCTTATGCGCGATTCGAAATCAGCATAACACAGTGTGTTCACTCTGTTTGGTTTTCTCCTATCAAACGTCGACGTCTTGAGCCCAAAACCCTAGGAACCGATCGGCCATTGTCGGTGTTGAATTAATGCCAATCTCCACCGCGATCGCAACTCGCAGCGGCGGCGGAGCCTGATGGCGAGCATTAGGCCCTTGCCGGATGCTATTCGCAGCTCCGTGCGTTCCGGCATCTTCTTGTTCGACTCCACGCGCGTCGTCGAGGAACTCGTTTTCAATTGCCTCGACGCTGGCGCTACGAAGGTATATAATAATCTATACTATCTATGATTTTTGTGTTTTGTTTGCTATGTTCTTGAACTTGAACTGTTCGGTGTGTTTGTTTCAGGTATCAGTGTTTGTTAGCATTGGGAGCTGTTACGTAAAAGTAGTGGATGACGGTAATATTTGTTATCACTATTTCGTTAGGAATTTCGAGTTTATCTTGTCGGTACTGCAATGCACGTTTAGCTTTGCGTTCGTCTTTAAGGTTTCTATGAATGTATTTTGTAGGGGGTGGAATTGATCGAGATGGACTTGAATTGGTGGGAGAAAGATATGGTAAATTTGTTTCTTTCTCTTTTTTAATGCATGTGCATTCATGCTCTTTCTATTCGAAGTCTTTTTCTGAATGCAGCAGTCTCGGGCTATGTTCATTTTTAAAAAATTTCCTAGTTAGAAGATATGCACTATGGTGATTAGAGGGCCACCAAAGGGCATTTATGTTATTTTTTAGTAAGATTTTGCTACTTACTAATAGGCTGCGGTTACATGATAAATCCTTTTAAGTGGCCTTGCCTATCGTATGGTCAAAATTCATTTTGTGGAGGGGATTATAGGTTTATTAAAATAATTTATTTGCTTTAAATGTTTTTTCAAATTGTCATATATGCAGCTGTCCATTAAGGTCAGTGTTAAGAAAAGCTATACTAATGGAGTTTGTTATTGCAATGTGTCAACAAGTGGGTCTTTATTAGGCCAGAGTAAATGAGAAGTATGAAGGCAAAGATATCCTTATTTGTCTTCCATGAATTTGAGTTTCTATGCTGTCTTTGATAATGTTATGTATGCATATTGTGCAAGCAGCAACATCAAAGTTTCTTAATTTGGATGACCTGAATGCCACAAGCAGAAACTTTGGTTTTCGGGGGGAAGCTTTAGCTTCTATTTCTGAAGTCTCTTTGTTGGAAATTGTGACAAGAACTAATGGAAGGGCCAATGGATATCGAAAAGTATTAAAGGTGGGGATAACTTCCTGCTGTTTATAAATCATCATTACTATTTTATTCAGGTATATATTATAGTTGTTAGTGATATTGATGCACGGTTTATTCAGGTTTATTTTATATACTTACTGCAGGGGTGCAAGTGTTTATATCTTGGTATTGATGATGATAGAAAGGAAGTTGGTACAACAGGTAATTATATTGGTGAATCTGACAGTTGCATAGCTCTTATTTCTCTGTGTCTGGGCTTGGCACTTGTTAATGCAGGGATGCCATTCATTTTCCCTCAATTTACTGAGTTGTTATATGATACTATGGGATTCGTAGTCATGGAAATAATTTTCTTTGCACAAATTTCCCTCTCTTGTTTTTGGACTTTCAATTTTAGCTAAATAGAATCTTAGGATTATTTTCTTTGTTTTATAGTTCTGTTGTTTTGCTTTTGGCTTTTTCGGAAGTATGGACATTAGTTTTTTCTTTAGTTAAATCTTTTAGCAAATTTCCATAAATCTGATTCTTTACGTTGTAGAGGAATCTTGAGTTTTTCACATTTTATTTGTGGATGAATTCTGTTATTCTTCCTTTGGTCTTGACGTCTAGAAATATTATCTGGTTTTTATTTAGCTATGGTTTAATGAGATTCAACAACCTTCCTGTCTTATCCTCATTTCTTACATAAAAGATAATTGTCATCTGAGCAACTGAAATTTATAATAATCTGCAATCTGTTCATCATTTATGTAGATGGTAGGTCAGTACATATTGCGATCATGTAAAGCATCATTTGACCTGTTGGTTTTGCTAATTATGTCTTGGGAGTTATGCTGAAGACACTTCTCTCTGGATAACACTTTTGCAATAGTAGCTCTGCTGTTATATAATTTTTCTTTCCGTCATGCTCTTAACTGGTTGATAATTGGAGGGAAATTTTTGTAACCTGGTATGGCAGACACTTCTTGAACCAGCCTTTCCCCTTGTAATACAATACACATTTGAATGCAAGATCACTGTATAATTCAACTATTGATACTAGATTTCAGTAATACTTGTTAAGGGTGTGTTTGTGTCAGCTTTTGAAAAAGATATTTAAAAAATTAAATGTATTATAGAGCTGAAAAAACTAAAAACAGATCTTTTAAAGATTCTGATTATTTTTTAAAATTTATCCAAATATGTGGGAACTATTTTTTTTTTTTAGTTTTGAAGTAAGATTTTTTTTACCGAATAAGCTGATACAAACACACACTAATTCACATCTAGGGACTGGCATGGATGTTTGATTGGGACCATTGATTACTACTTGTAGGGAAATCTTTTGCTTGATTGATAGGTAGATTCGACACCATCTAATTTGGTTGCCTTCCCACACTTACTAGTCAATTTTTCCTATTGCTTGCAATTAAAGTATTTGCTCTGATAAATTTCTCCTTAACGCTGGACAATCTACAATAACTGTTCCAAATTCATTGCATTTATGTGGCTAGAATTTCCTTTCTTGATGATGAGCATGTTTATCACATTTGTTTAACCCAATAAATTAATTGCTAACTGAGGTCTTGTGTCTGTCAGTCGCTGTTCGTGATTTGTTTTACAACCAACCTGTTCGTAGGAAATACATGCAATCCAGGTTCCTTTTCTGCTCCCACCTTACAATGACATATTTTGTGAAATTGGTGTTACCTTCTATGAAACTATGGCCCTGCTTGAAAACTTTGGATTGACTGATGAATTCCATCTCTGAATTTGAAGCCCCAATAAGGTACTGCAATCGATCAAGACATGTGTACAGCGGCTTGCACTTGTGCGCCCAGATATTTCCTTTAAAGTTGTTGATGTTGAAAGGTATTTTCTCCGCAAAGTATCAAATTCTATCTTCTTCTTAGTTGTTTTGGTAACATTTTTACCCCCTACATATAGAGAGGAGGAACTTTTCTGCACACGTTTTGCTGCTTCTCCACTCTCACTTTTAGCCAGTGGTTTTGGGGAGGAGGTCTCAAGCTCTCTTCAAGCTTTAGAAGTTGAGAGTGGTATCATAAAGCTGTCTGGATATATCTCTGGTCCATGCAATGCTTTGAATATGAAGGTAATTGATATTTCTAATATAAAGTCAGTCATCTATCTTTTTTCTTTCTTTTATATGGATTCTTTCTCTTTCCCTTCTCATAACTTTTGGTTTGTTTCTGTATTTGCTTTGCAGGCCTTACAGTATGTCTGTATCCATGTGACTGCAGTTTTAGATGGTGTAATTTTGGCCAAGAGTGGATATGTTGAAGTTTGAAAAGAATTAAATGCTCTTTAAAATAACCAAATGCCTTAAACATTTGTACTGTTGGCCTTAACATGGTTAGATGTTAACTCACAATTCGTTTGCAACGGCCCAATTCATAAGCTTCTGAGTCAATTGGCTCTAAGGTTTGAGCATCTGAATTCATGGGATACGGAAAATGAATTCCATAACAAGAAGAGGAGTAGGTCTCAACCATGTCCAGCTTATATCTTGAATTTAAGTTGTCCCCGATCTTTCTATGATTTGACCTTTGAGCCATCAAAAACTTATGTTCAATTCAAGGTAATTTGTCAGCACTATTTTCTTGACTCATTTTTTCTTACTAATCATTCATTCTTGCTGTATGAGTTGTTATTGTTTACTTGTTTGCTGAATGTCCAAAAGTGACTTTTGTAGGGATCTAGTCAAGATTTAGGTTTCAGACACATAATGCTTTATGTACTCTGGGCTGCAAATTAATTCCAATGAGGAACATTTATTAGAGATTTGTGGAGTTTTTTTTTTTTTTTTTTTCCGTGTTATTCTCTACTAATTATCATATAACAACCTGGCAGACTACATGAATTTGATTGTTTTTTGTTCAATGTTTTGTTTTACCCACACATAAGGATTGGGCTCCTGTGCTGAACTTCATTGAGGAGAACATTGAAAAATTCTGGGGGGAAAGCATAGCTTGTGGTATACCCTCTCACTGCATCTTATGGATATATGATGTGATGACTTCCGGTTTTTATGCTTCTATTTATCTCTGAGATTCTTGTAGGAGAGTCCTTCAATCAAGCCACTTACATGATTCAAGAAGATCAACCGTGGAAAGCAGATGTCAACATCATTTCAACGGAAGCAGGTAAAGTTTCTAGTTTTGGTGGTCAAACAGCTTTTTTTGCACTAAATAAGTATGAATAATTTTGGTCATTTATGTTTCTTTCATTATCTTCTATATGTGGGTTAAAAATTATGTACTTATTGCAGGAATATTTGCATGAATGCTTTATAGGGTACGGTGGATCATGTTGGCTTGTTTTCTCATATTATGTTTTGAAGATTGTCACGTATCTTTGTTGCAGATAAATCAAAATTTGTAAACCACACTTTTAAGGATTGCCCAGAACTCTTCTTTTCCACTTCAGACAACCTAACTGAAGATGATTATCATCAATCCGACAGGGGAGATGTTAGTACCTCTCCTGGTTACTTGCATCGAGGAACTGAGATATTCATAGAGCAACGAAACAAGAGTGACTTTCCTTGTGATACTGGTTATTCTTCCAATTTAGTGGATGATGGTTCATGTGCCAAATGCATGCCCACTGTGATGACAAAGCATAACAGTTCGTCGATCTTTGATAACAATGGTCAGCTGCTAGAAGATTACTTTTTGGATGGTAAATTTCCTGCTGCTGAAAGTTTATGCGATGATGTACCTTTTGATGCACCAAGTTCTTCATATAGAAGAAAATTTCTTAAAGTAGATGCCAATGTGATCAATGAACCATTTGAAGGTGATTTACTTTATGACTGTCTTGGGTTTGGATATGATGTAGAGGTTAATGGGGATTTTCAAAAGCCTTTTCTAAAGAGCTGCTCTCTACGAGGAAGTATCCTGCATGAGAAGGCTCTGTTTGTTAATGATGAACATGAACTCCTAACTGATAGCTTTTGGAGCAAACAAAATCTGGGGGAGAACTTTGGCAGTGTTACGGATTTATGTGCCCAAAGCAGTCCAGAAGTTGTGAAAAAATTAAATATGTCCAGAGATTCTGATATTTTCTTTGGAGAAGTGGCTGAAGATCCCCCATATTCATACTATTCCGCAACACAAATAAGGAACTCTGGGCCTGATGATATGTTATTAAATTCTGAATGGAATTCTGTCTACCAAGAGCTGTCATCTCAAGCTGCTGCATTGGGTGTCAATCATACAACTGATATTAATGATCTTGGAAGCGTATGCAGTGTATCTAGATACTATAGAAGGCTCCATCGTACAGAACTTCTCGATGATGAAGAAAATGAATGTGACCTCAGTTACAATACATCAAGGAATGCCAGCCAGCATCAATTTACCTCAAGGTTTGATAATAATGGCTTTGAGTTCAATGGTGATGTTGATTCTAATAAAATATTTGACACAATAGTTGACTTGCTAACACCTGATTGTGGTCACAAATATTCTACCAGAAAGTCTGATGTTTTACATGAGGAGTCTAAGTGGCTGTTGCCTGATACATGTGTTGAGAAGTGTAAGAGATCTAACAAGAACAAAGGCAAAAAGGATCATTTTAGACATCCAGCTTTGGAGAAGAATCATGAAAGATCTATACGAAGCTTTTCAGCTCCACCATTTCATAAAAGGAAGATGAGGTTTATTTCTTTAAATCAGCCTTCAGAAATGGCAGCCAAACGACTTCCTGGCCAAGCCTCCAATCCTGCTTTCAGCAATCGAGGTTTTCCATTTCCCTCTGTTTTACCCCCCTCCCTCTATTTTTCAATGCATCAACATTTCCGAACTTACTGATACTTTTTGAATCTGCAGAAGCTTGTGATTTTAAATATGCTCAAAAATCTCCTGGTGCTATTCACCCAAGCACTGAAGATCTCCTTTTGCAAGAATTCAAGTAGGATAATCTCATTTTTGACTCTTATTCAAGCTACTGAACTGTTGGGAATAATTTCTCACTGACCCTTGTTGTATTGCTCTGATCATAGATCTAATGTGAAACAGAGATCAGATTTTCGAGGAGATACGCATGTTAATGACATTAAAGAGAGTGACAGCCGTGATAATTTCATTATTCAAAACAGTGATCCATTCAGGGGTGAGATCAAATTTTAGCAAAACTGTAGTCTAGTCTGACATGAGCAGCTCATTTTAAATACTAAATTTTTGCTAATAACCATATTCAATATTCCCTGCTTTTAATTCAGAATGATTTGTAAGAGATCTATTTCTTAGTGGCTCTTAGGAGATTAATTTGGGAAATGATTTTAATTCTAAAGTAGAAGTTTCTTTACAACTTATTTTTTTGTGCTGTGTAAAGCCGGAAGTGCAATTTCTGCTAAAAACTAAAGGCCAAAATTGTAGAAGATTGCAATTTGCACTATCTGCTGTTGTGAAAAAGTTTACTTCAATCCAATTGAATTATGCTAATAGTTGAAACTTTTTTAAAGATTCATCTCATAATTCAACTGTTAATTTACCATTAGCCCATACTCTTGTATTTCAGAATTAAACTCAAGGGAAGTGCAAGATTCCATAGATCACAGGACCAAATGGCGGAACTGCTCACCTCAAATTCCAGTTATGTTATCAATCTTTTGAGGCTTATTGTGTTATATATGATATGAGTCATTCATAAGTATGGAGGATGACTGTGTAATCTGACTCTGAGTGACCTTTGGCCTTTACACAGAAGAATGATAAATTGGTTGATCTTCAAAGTCAAAACAATATACTTGATATCTCTTCTGGATTCTTGCATCTTGCTGGAGATTCATTGATACCTGAAACAATCAGTAAGAAATGCCTTGAGGATGCCACAGTCCTCCATCAGGTGGATAAGAAATTCATTCCTGTTGTGGCTGGTGGAGCCCTTGCTGTTATTGATCAGGTCTGTCTATTGCACACTATTGCAGTATGGTTGAATATCAAACAATGCAAAAGCAATTGTTAGAATTAATTATATGCCTTCACATATAAGTAGGCTAACTTTTAGTTTAGTGTGCTTATTGCTTAGTACCTTGTGTACATTTATTGTTGTATCTCTGCTGCACATATATATAAACAGATCTGTGTGGACTATTAAGTCACAATTCATACAACTCTATAGTAATGATAGTTTCTGAATGGAAATATCATTGACCCCCGAAATTTCTATTGGAAATCAATCACACAATTGCTTGTATCTTAAAAAGTTTCACTACCTATCTGCATGCATGCTTTAATATATTTATACACTGCAACACTGTAGTTGGATTGCCGTAGTTTCATGCATTTGCATCTTTACAGCTTACACAAGCCTGGATTCTTGTAAATGCAATTTTCTAAAAGAAATTCACTGTTCTTACATGGATCTTTATTTGTTGCATTTTCCTGCATCAAGTTTATTTTATCTGCAGTTTGCCCTGAGGGTGCAAAAAAAAAAAAATTTGAACAAGAAAAAGCTTCAGAAATGCCTGCTAAGTGCTATCATGTACATGCACCTTCTCACAAACAGCTGGAGCCTCTCTTCAGGGAATTTGTGTGTAATGTTGATAGTATTTTTTATTTATTTATTTGTGTTTTTTTCTTTTACAGCATGCTGCAGATGAAAGAATCAGACTGGAAGAATTGCGTCAAAAGGTAAACTTGTTAATGTTGAATATGTCGGAATTATTCATGCAGTATGGCTTATGAAATTAATTAAACGCTTAGGTATTATCTGGAGAAGCAAAAGGAATAACCTATCTGGATGCTGAAAAGGAACTGGTATGCATAGCATGTCTGATGTGAATGTCAGATATGACATGTTTTCTGATTCTTAAAATTATGACACCATTAGTAAGATGCATTATACAGGTTTTGCCAGAGATTGGTTATCAACTAATCTATAGTTATAGCGAACAGATTAAGGATTGGGGCTGGATCTGCAACATTCGTGCTCAAAATTCGGAATCCTTTAAAAGGTATGCCTGTCTGGCTGATACTTAGATGCCTAGATCTATGTTGTCAGAAGACAATTAATGCTAGTGTTTGATTGACCAAGATACACAACAATGTCTTTATTTGCTCGTGGCATACCTTATATAAGGAATTAATGCTAGTGTTTGATTGACCAAGATACACAACAATGTCTTTATTTGCTCGTGGCATACCTTATATAAGGTTTCTAATTACCCATTAAACAGTAGTTGGGCCAAGAATAATTTGTCAGATCAGACTCATTCAATTTGTTAGTGGTTTCTTTGATATATAATTTTGATTACCTTTCCAGGAATTTGGATATTCTCAACAGACAACCAATGGGCCTCACACTTATTGCGGTTAGCACAATCATCAACCCACCCCCCCTTTTTTCCAAAACCCACCGTCAACGCCCTTCTCTGCAATTTGGCTTTGTTCACTACCTGAAACATAATAATCTTTTTCAATTTCTGCATTAATTATTGTCAACTCATTTCATATTTAACTGAACATGCAACCAATGCTAGAAGCCTCTCATGGTTTACATATTACTGAATTTAATTATTTTGTAAGTACTTGTAGGTACCATGTATTTTAGGTGTCAACTTAAATGATGTTGATCTTTTAGAATTTCTTCAGCAGGTAAATAAAAATCCTTATCATAGCCCTTTTTTTTTTTCCCTTTAAGTTGTCTTGTTCAATAAGTGGACATTTTACATCTTTTAACTTTCAATGTATGTTTAGCTTGCTGACACTGATGGATCATCAACAATGCCGCCCTCTGTTATACGAGTCCTAAATTCAAAAGCATGCAGAGGTATGTGCCTGATCTCACTAGCTAAGCAACTTCATCCTCAGGAGCTAGCTTGGTAGCCTTGTTGAGCTTTACATGTTTTAATTATTTTAAGTTCCATTTCTTCAACAAAGTTGAGAGGGCTCTGGAGTCTGGGCTCAATCATGTAATTCTGTCTCAACGATAGTAACAATCCTACAGACTTGCATCATTCATGGAGAATGTTCCCCTATTTTTGGAACTTATATGGAGCTGTTCTTTATTTTATCAGTATCATGCGTGAAAACTCCTGTCTGTTAGCAACCTATCCATCCTCAGTGTTAGACTTCCATCTTAATTTTTAGGACCCCATGTTGCAATGAATCCTTTAATTTTATCATTGCTTTGTTGTGAAGGTGCAATTATGTTTGGGGATTCGTTGCTACCATCAGAATGTACCCTTCTAGTTGAAGAGCTTAAGCATACATCCCTTTGTTTCCAGGTAAGATATATGTTTCCATTTGTGTGCATGTATTGATGCGAAAGGCAGTGTTTTATGACAAATTGACGAATTTACTGTGCAGTGTGCTCATGGGCGACCAACAACTGTTCCTCTAGTCAACTTGGAGGCACTGCATAATCAGATTGCCAAGTTTGGACTAATGAATGGCTGTTCGGATGATAAGTGGCATGGATTACAGAGACATAAAGTTAGTATTGAACGTGCATCCGAGCGTTTATGTTCTGCTACTGGCAGCTGAGGCCAACAGTTTTTTTAATTTTACCTGTGGTGAGATTAGTTTGACAGAATTATTGAATCACTGCGAAGTCATTCGATGTAAATGTAACCAAGTGTATAGAAATATTCAGAATATAAAAAATAATAATAGAGAATCGTGCTATAGAATGGAAATAACTGGTTAACACCATTTCACATAGTGCCCTTGAAATATTAAGGAATCGAATTTGATCGTATTACTTGGTTTATGCAACTACAATAGATTTGACGTTTATCTTGCGCTATCAAAATCAATTTTGATCGAAATCATGTCTGTACAATTTCTTTTTTAAAATGAAAGAAATGACACTCACCGTAATAATACAACAGCGGCCTGGGCTGTTGCAACAATCATATTTGAAACACGGCAAAACTTTAGTTACAATTTTTTTTTATTTCTTTGTTCTGAACGTTCTCTAAATGCACTTTCTATAGCAGTCCTATATCACGATAAAGAATTCATTCCTCGTTTGCTGTCCAAAAAAGCAAGTCAATTTGCCCCTAATCGACAATATCAAATGGGTTCTTAACCGCAATACCGTAGCTGCAATTGTTCACTGTGCATGTGTGCAAGAGTCTTTTTTATCACCAGTTGCCGCACACAGGGCCTTCCAGACATGAGCCAACATTTTCACTGGCGGACGTAACTCCTATAAATCATTCAGAGATTCTTTGTTAGTTAGTAAAACTGTAAAAGACTTCAAACGACCCAGCTGATCAAATGCTTTATTTCAACAAACAAGCAAGAGTTCCCATATTTAACACAATTTACCTTGAAAACTAACATCATTTCTGATTCCCCCGGAATAAGCAAGGATAGAGTCCAGTAACAAGTCATTGGCGTCACGCATTCTAGTAGAAGAGGTTTCAGAATCTTGTCGATGGGAACAAAGCGTCGGATGACTGTCCCACTGTAACAAAGCATCCATAGACAAAATAAAGACAGTACTAACATATACAGAAACAACATGGTGGGGTTACAAGGTTCACTATGAAGACCAGTCAAGATAACTAAGTTAAATGAGAGCCCAAAACAAGCTACATATGACGCTGATTGATGAGAGCTAAAAGCAAAGCATAGAATATATTTTCACACCGAACCCTTTATACAATATGAGCTCAAATATCCATGCTAGATACAAGGCAGTGTTATCAATGGCGAAAATAGCGTTTTGCTCAAAACCCGTTATATTTTCCGCTATAACGGCCAATTACCACTGTAAAATAGCGTAGTAACAACTAACAAGCTCAAAACTCGCTATGCTATAGCGGTAGTATAACGGCGCCATAGTGGATATTTTGACAACACTGATACAAGCTAGGGAAGTGCATTGAAAAAAGTCTTCTCACCCAAGAACAGCATAAATGCCCTAAACTAGCACCAGCATTCCACTCTCCCAAACTTTTTTTTCTTTTTTCCCCCTCAAAGATGATTTGCAAAACAGAATACAGATCACTACATTAGGCTTACACTTGCACCAAACAAAATGTTGAGTGATTGATTTAACAAAAAGCATTACCTCATGTAGTGAGTCTCAAGCTGTACTCCAAAAGCTGGCATAATTACAACAGACTCTGCGCGCAAATACAAACACCGAAGTGATGAACAGAAGTTTCAAAATACATAGATACATTACAAATTTACTTTACCCTGGTTACAGATAAAATTAATAATTAACATTCCAGAGCACCATAAGCCCTGTTATTCAGGTCCTAACCTTTCTTAACAGGCTTCCGAAGCAACTTGACAAGAAGTATGTCAAAAAGGAAGCTGTAATACACACTAGTAATTGATATTTCCTGTTAATACAAGGGACATACATAGGTAAACAAATACAAAATTTTGAAAAAGATTAAAATTTGAGTCATGAGAAAAGCAAAAAGGAATTTGGAAGACTTACCTCAAGAACATAGAGATAGAAGGCACATGCTAACACAACAAGTGCCAGGGCGTATACAAAGATATAATTCATCCCACTCCTCCTCAAAACTATGTGGTGTATGTCAACATTTTCAGAGGGATATTTCTGATCATGCAGGTAAATATATTTGGCATTACTTATTGAGGGGTTGACCATTCTGAAACCAACCAAAAAAATCACAAAATCAAAAGTTCTTTAGACCTTTCAGAGAACTAGCCAAAAATCAAAATTAAAGGGAGCATAACAACCTAATAAAATAAAGAACAAAGATGAAACCTGAGGTGGAATTGTTAATGGATGTTGCTTGGGTTGTTGAAGAGGTGGGCGGCCGGATTGTGGTGGTGGTGGCGGACGATGGTGGCTTCACCTGGAGAAGACGGCAGATCTGCCATAGAACTGGTGATGGTTGGAGTATGATAACATGATGCAAGGATAATTTTGTAATTTCGATGAATACTTAATATATTATCGGTCAATAAATGTGAACCCTAGATCCTAATAAAAATCTTGATCCAATGGTGACTAACAGCGAATCATTGAATGATCCTGAAGTGCAAGGGATGATGGAACAATTTTCAAAACTTCTTCATCTCGGGGAAACGTGGAAAGAATGAGGTTAAGTCGAGGTTTGAAAATTGGTAAATGTTTATACGGATTTAAAATTAATAATTCCAATCTCATTAAGAGAGATAATGGAAAAAATCGTTACTGAAACAATCCTCATTAGGAAAGGTATAGATTTCTTTCTAACCCCTAAACAGTAAAAAAGAAACAAAACAACTATTGTGTCCGGTTAAATTTTGGTATATAGATCTTAAAATGGCACAAGTTCAATTTTTGTTATCAATGTAAAAATAATTTTGATAGATAATCTATAAGGATTTAAAAAGACTAAATACATTTTCTATCTTAATGAAATGATTAATATTAAACACACCTAAATCTTTTTTTAAAAAAAAAAAACTATGCTTTAGTCTGCACCTTACTCCTCAGTCCTCATATCTTCTCATTAGTTTGATTAACTTAGCTCGTAAAAAAGCACTTAATTCTAATAAGTAATTGTTACTAATACAACTCTTTTTGGTAATAAGTTTTAGTGCAATTATGTGTCAAGAGCTCCAACACGAAACTTGTAATTAAAGTAGAAGGATAACTCTCTCTCTCGAGCTTATCTACATGTTGGTTGGTATATATTCATAAGTAATATGACTACAAATTGTAACAAGGATGATGGAGAGTGAAGGTCTTGATTGAGACACGTTAACTTCTGAAAAGAAGGGTCATCACCCGTGATCATTGCCACGTGCCCATATTTTTGGCATTTATTCACATGCATATAGAAGCACAAGAACATGAACTCATCCTTATTTTTTGGGAGTATTAGGTGGATTATGCAAATCCACTCTACTGACTTCCACACATGGGGCTGGCAGGTAGATGCATACAAAGTATAATCACGTGTCAAACATTTTCAGGTAATAATAATATTCTCTCAAATCTTGAACATCCAAACATAGTCCCACTTGCCAATGGGACTCATTATTATTAACCAGCACACGAAAAATATGTGAGGTTCCTTTATTTTATTATAACAAAGAATTATCAGCATCATGCTAGAAAAAAGAATCAAAATTTGACTTTCATTCTTTAGATTTGGCACAGGTATATCACATATGCTTCCCACATATGCTTCATCTTTGACATTTGATTTTCATAACATAAACAACTATATCACAATTTGAGAAGTTAGAAAAAGAAAGTTACAAAATCAATAGATTTTCTGCTTTGCAAAAATAACCTCTAAATAATCCATTTCACTCATGTACAATATGTATTATCCGCAACTCAATGCTCTCTCTCTCTCTTTCTCTCTCTATCACAAGCACTCACACCAAATACTATGTATATATACACACACATGTTCATGCAGTACTCCATTCACACAACTATATCAATCAATCAGGCTGTTATTGTCTTCCAATTTGAGTAGAGTCATCAAAAGGGCAAGACTTGCTCCAATGTGCACAATTCTTTATTGTGCTATAATGTTCATGTAAAATGACACTTTTTCACATAACATCTTTGAGCATATCCTTTGTGAGCTCTTCAACCAGATCATTAGTTATTAGACGTTCTATATCTCTTTCCAAAATGTTGACCTCATCATTGATTAATCCTGACCAATGGATTGATCCAAGATGTCGAGCCACCAAAGTATCAAGTGAATAAGAAGATAAGTCAGGTGGAGGATACAAAGAAACATGGATAATGTCCCATACTGATTTCAACAGTTCCTTTCCGCAAGGCAGCGGCATCATGGAAGAGTTGCTTAGTTTCCTTCTGAATCTAGACATTGTCAAAGGGGGTCCAAGAACAGCTGGGAGTGCCTCATTTAACAAATCAAGCAAAACCTTGTGGTCTATTATCTTGTTCTCATTCTGGTCCTCCATAGAACTTTCATCGTTATGCTCGACTGATTTCTTGCAAGATGCTTCCACTTCTTCAAAAACCGAGTTGCCAATAGGCTTTGCAAATGTGTCCCCTCTTAATAAATATTTATCCCATGAACCAAAGTACAGACCAGAAGCAATAAGTAGATTTCTTATGTAAGATTCTGCTGGATCCTCTAGTTGAACTAATTCAGATTCAACCGGCTCCTGTTTTGTCGTGAAGTCCTCTCGACCATCAGACTCAAGTTGATTGAGTTGTCTCCTTAACTCTGTCAAATTAACAAAGAGATCTATCAGCAAGACTTTGACATCTATACAACCAAAGCATCAAAAAGTGTACACTGAAAACTCATCCTTGTTATTGTCACCAACATTACATTTCATACATGGAACATATTTTGTCTCATGCATGCATTTCAAACTGAAGTACCAAGATCAAATCAAACTACAGGTTGTTCCCTCTGAATCTGTCTATAATATTCCAGATATTCATTCAAATCAAATTCAATAACATTGACAAGTCTTACAAGCTAGTTGTGCCATGCTGAAGCAAATAATATGCTCGTTTTGTATCTTTTTGTTAACCTCATTCCGTAGTTTTACCAACTTATGACATACCAGTTTTATAAACTAGGTTTTATAAGATATTCAAAAGGCATATAACAGACTTAAGAATTAAACGAGAACCCAAGTTTTGATAGATGGTTGCTATGACAAGTTATATAGCCTTTGAAGCAATTTATCCCAAAAGGAAATTCTGAAGTGAATTTAATATGAAAATCAATTTCTGATCTTGCAAGCTAGGTCAATTTCCATTTCGAAGTAAAAGAATAAGGTAGTTTATTGATATAAATTCATGAGTTAAGCCTATGATATTGAACTCGCTGCTCAAAACATACCACTCAAACCAGAGCTGATATCTCGGAAAACCTGGGGAACAATGTTGTCATCTCTCAAAGTCACGTCTGGAGTTGATATTGGACTGAAGTATTCAGTCCGTCTCCATAGTTCTTCGTGAACACTGCTGCAAACAGATGCAGGACTAGGAGGTACCTCAGTGGAGTTCTCCTAAATAATACAACAGAAAATTTGGAGGTTAGATAACAACTATATATGAAGTATAATTAAGAACAAAGATCATCATGGAGAATGGTGATTAAGTATATATCGGACTTACATGCCTATCACCAACATTCAGGAGAACTGTTGGTCCACTGGTGACATCTCTCACCGTAGAACCATATTCATTGCCTTGTGATTCTACCATTGATTGAATCCTTTTGCCAAAAAGCTTCCCTCTTAGACCAAGAGTATATCTAAAACTGGAGACTCTCTCTTTAATATTAAATCTATCTTTTTTCCGTTTTTTAACATCACCGGACATAGTTTCAACAGCTTCAAGCTTCCTCCGAATATGTGCACCAGTTAAAATGTGGCGGTCCTCTAGAAGAAGCTTCCCAAATGATGTTCCTGATCCTGATACAGGGGCGGACAAGGATCTTACAAGGTTCCTAGGGGACAACTCCCTTTGGAGCAATACATTGTCATCTGGATCATGCCTGAAAGATCCTGTTTGTATTTCTTTCTCCTCTTTTGAAATTTCCCAGTGGCTCATGCCATTGGCACACTTCTTTATATCTGCTGTTTGCTTTTGTCTAACTCTGTGATTATCTAATGCTTGCGACGTCGAGTTCCTAGAAGTCACCTGAGGAATGTCAACATGTGTTTCACTTCTCGCAACATTTCTTAGCCTCTCTGCCAAGAACTTCCTTGCGTCTCTATTGATAAATTCTGGGGAACTTGGTCCATTGAACTGCATATCACTTTTGTATGATCTTGTTGATTCCGAGCGGAGTAAATTTGTTTCAGCATCTCTAGTCACAGTTTCTCTGACCTGTTTTACTATATGACGAGCTATTAGTTTAGGATCAGATGGTTTTTCATTGTAAGGTGTCTCAATTCCACTTCCTCGAACCACCAAACCCTTTTTGACAGTTTTCCCTTGTAGTTCAAATTTCAAACGCTCTCTCACCTCCTCAAGAAAATCTTCTATATTATTTCTCCCCTGTGAAGTGCCGGATGAACCCATCCGATTCTCTTCATGGTTGCATACGCTATCAGGACCAGGTTTCAAGATAACTATCCGAGTGGGAGAAGAAGATCTATCTAATATGCTATAAGATTTCTTCATTAAGGACTCCTCGAAATCTCTACTTAATGTTCTGCTCCTTGAAGGAAACGATTTCTTTTGCATAGCTGGGATCAACTCCATTACATCATCGCAATATTCTGGACCACCAATGTCAGGTAGCTCTGATTTGAACAAGTGGCTGTCAAGTTCTGCTAGCTTCTCCGTTGTTGCTCTCTGCGAACTTGAATTATGAGTCACCTTTTGCTTGTTCTGGTTCTCTTGGGCAAGCAATCGTCCAGAAACCCTGCCAATTTCAGCAACCTTTGAGCACTCCAGAAACCTTGCTGCTTGATATGCTTCAAACTCTTTCTTGAATTTCTGGAGTTCCTCTTCCTGAGGATGCTCCCGTGGCCTTGGTTTTCCGAAACTCTGGTTCCATCCATCATCATCCATGTCTTCATAAAATGAACCTAATTCCATTTGGCTGGAAGAATTGAAGTTATAAGAGCCCCAACTAACCGAATCGCTTCTGTTCATTCCCTTCTTTGAGAACTTCTTCCCCATATTTTCACTTGTCTTTTCTAATGGAACAACAGATTTAGTCTCTAATGGCATCATATCTATCCCCATCAATCTTGCTACAAGGCTTGGCGCATTTTGTCTGGTGCTTGAGCTTTTGGATAGCTCCTCATTAATCAGTTTTTTCATTGAACCCATATTTGAACAGCGATTGTTCTCTGACAAGTCTTCTACTTGACAGTTGTACTGAAAATTCAAATCACAGTACATTTCAATTCAAGAGTGGGAAGAGAGAAACATGTTATCATGAGATACTCCCCAAAAGAACTAGGCTTTACTGCTGTAGAAAAATTAATGTAGCTTAAACCAACACTAAAACCATGACCAAGCCCTGTAGATAAGGTCGCTCACAACCTTGAAGACATTCTTCAAAAGGAACAAATTGGAAAAAGTTGCGAAGGCTATGATCACCAAAAACCCAAGAATAGAGGAAGAAGGGAAAATGACGGTGTTTTTAGACCCTTAACAAGATAAACTTACTGGCAACTCTCCTTCGGGACAGAGGTTCTGAGATGTTTCTAACTGCAAATCTAGGCTATTCCGAGGAGCTTCAAGGCCTGCATGGAACACCATATAATAACAAAATCAGCAAAAACATGACAAAATAAAAAAAGGTATCTTTAAATTTGCAACAAATTAATCAGCCTATGCAATTGGACTACTTCATCCCATTTAATGACATGATCGACAAACTTTGAAACATTAAATGATACAAAAACAACAAATTAGCTACTAACGGCTTTTCTTTTTCAGAGAGGAAACATATGAAAACAGTGCACAATTGAGCTTCCTTATAGTTTATCTGCCCTCTATAGAATGTGCCTGGCAGTATAAACCAAAGAAAGCTTTTCATAGCATGAGTAAATTTTTTTTCTTCAATATATAAGCAACACTTACCACCTTGATGTCTCTTATGAGCATGGACTTTCTTGGCCATCCTCCCCTGATTGAACTCAAAGATGTGTAATAAGCCTCCCATACAGACAGAGGGTCCAGTCTACCAAAAGATTATCATGTCCTCAATCTCAGCTTCCATGTCTCGGTTCCTTAAAATTTCACTAATCTTTTTCTTTCGTCATGGATAATTTAAAGCGTAAACCGTTACAATCCCTTTATACCCTATAATGGCACAAGTTACTCATGAATCAGTTAAAAAAGCAGGATAAAAAATAAAAAATCTGAACACCTTAAAATCGAATAACATCCGTCTGAGTAGTGAGATCGATCCAAATTGCATTTAAAGCAACCAAAACAAAATATATTACAAAAAAGAAACCAATCTACATATAAGACAAGAAAAAGGGCATTTGGTTAGTGAATCAGTGATGCACTGGCTGTATGTCCAGCAGACTAGGAAAAAGGATTCAGAATTCTGTGAAAGAATCAACCAACTAATTGATTCACATCAGAGCAGATAACCCTCAGTGTTCCCAATTTTGGATGCTGTGATCAAAAACTGCATTTTTGCATTTAGGATGTTGCTATTAATGGAGTACCAAAAAGGCCAATTAAAATTAGCATAAAATCAATAAATGTGAATTTAATATATGGGATGAATGAAACATGCACACCAATGAATATTTTGAAGATTCATGTGAACATGTCAACTTAGCAAAATCTGAAAACTTTGACTTTCATGCTGACCCAAAAAGAGAAAGAGGCATTGTCTAAGCACCCCCAATAACCCAATTCAATTTCATCGTCAGAATCCATTCATGAAAAAGCCAATCAGAGAAACCCAACATCAAAGTTCTCCTGAGAAAATTGAAGGAAACCAACCAGCCCCAGAACTCTACAACTCAAAATTGAGCTCAGAGCAAGCATTGTTATGGTGCATGGAAAATGATTCAACGATTCAAATTCCCACTGCTTTTTTTTTTTTCTGGGAAACCAAACACTTCAATTCACAGACAGAAAGGGAAACAAGAGAGTAAAACACAGCATACCGGTGAAGAAGAAGGAGCAAGAACACGACACAGCGTGGCAATAACTAAAGCCTTGAGCTCTGAATCAATCACGCATTGAGAAAAAGGAGAAGGTGGGTGTGGTTGAAATGCAGAAAAGCTTCAAACTTGGTGGAAAATTTGAGATGGGTCGAGCAAAAAGGTTGAAATTTTGAAACCGGGATTTTGCATAATGACTTAGCGAGAAAGAGAGTGAAAAGATTAAAACTTTATGAATAATAATAACAATATTATTATTAATTAATTAATAATAAATAAATAAATAAATAAATAATGATGATGATGACGACGACTACGATGACAGAAGAAAATGCTAAGGCTAGGAGGTTAGTAGTGTATAGGTATAGGGTAGAAAGACATTCATGGCTGGAAAGTGAAGGTTCCATTTCTACTATTTTCTTTATTAGCTAATCATTCTCTTTTTATTCCTTTTTTCTTAAATTATTTTTTTTGTGATTTATTTGCAGCCAGCACCCAGCACCCAGCACCCAGCAGTGTGTAATGTTGTTGAAGACTTGAAGTGGCTCACAATCGTAAATATCTCGAACACTAACCTCTTAGGTTTGCCATTTCATTTTCCCTTTACTTACCATTTTTTTCCTTGAAAACTCGATTTAACTTAACTCAACTTAATGCTCTTTTATAGAGAATAAAGATCTCTCACTGATAATTTTTTTTCAATTTTTAAAGCTTATGCAAGCTTAAGATTATTGATTAAGAAATTAAGATTTTCTATCACGTTGATTTCATATACAATATGTTATATGATTAAAAAGTAAAGATATATGCTCATTTAGATTGAATTACAAAAAAAAATTATTTTATTTATATTTTTAAATATAACATTTTTTTAATAATTTTATTTACGTTTATCAAAAAATTACTAAAATTCACTTTCTCGTCCACTTTTTTGAGAAGTGGAATAATTTATAAAAAAAATAATATTTTGTCATGTTTTATAATAAGTATTTTTTTAAAATTATATTTTAATGCTTGTTATTTCTTTAAAAAAATAAATTTTTAAAAATTAATTCAAACGGATCCAAAATAATAAATATATTCCCCTGAATAAACTCATCTTTTTTTTTAAGGGAAAATGAAATAATTATATTCCTCATCTATTATTCATTAAAAGATCAATAATCATATTACAATATAATAATCATGTAGGTAAATAAATAATAAAATAATAAACATAAAATTTCTCATTTTGAAGAGACGAGGCATCCCTATTCACTAAAATAAACTAAAAGTGAACGAAGAGAAAGTGGGGTGGGGGACACTATTTTAAGAGCGTTTTTGTATTCCTTTTAAACTTGTTATTATTACCGTTTGGCTTTGATTACTTATAATTTGGAAATTAGTAGGAAAAACTTTCTCTCTGAATTAGATGTGACGTGTTGTTATCATGTCGGGAATTAAAGTTCACTGTTTCTTATACATGCGAACAAAATATGTTATAGGCCCACTTATAGGACAACTTAACCATTCTTTTAATTTTTTTTCTTTTTATATATGGGACAGTTGTTTGAATTATTATAAAGAATACAAGTATGATTCTGATACTATTTTAAAATTAAGGGAGTGTAACTTAACTCAAAAATTAATTTAATGAAAAAGAATTATGTAAATTATTGTAAAGATTATATTGATCATATTTCTACATAATATTAGACATTTATAATGTGACGATAGTAAGACTATACATTTACTTATGACTTCCTAACATTAAATATAAGATAAATTCTCATATTATGTTAAATTTTGGTAGATTTAACTAGACTCCAAATACTAACTCTGAGAGCAGGTTGTTTAAACTTTTACATGAGAGCAGTTTAGGAGATTAAAAGAGAATGAAAAACTGACATACATACATAAATAAATAAATAAATAAATAAATAACCTGACATGCATATTTGATTAATGGAGCCATTAGTTAGTGCACGCAACTAACAGCTCACCCAAGATGTGAGAGCTGAATAAATATTTGTATAACTTATGAATTGTATATAATGCATGTTTTACACTATGCATTTTTTTTTACATATTTTTTTAAATATTATAAATAAATTAAATTTAATGATGTATTTCAAAAACATAGAAGTACTTCCAAAGGAAAGGCAGTGGCTTTTCGTAGTCCACTTGGCGCCAAGCCAGGCGACTCCCTTTCACATTCCATTTTGGATTCGTTTATTTGTCCTCTTTCTTTTTTCTGCTATTCATTCATTCTTCACCGTCACGCGCCATACTATATTTATTCAATAGTATATTTAAATAGTATGTTTGTCCTCTTTGAGCTAATTATTCAATAGTATATTTAAATATCAATGTGAAGTAGTTAAGGTGGTGCAACCCTTCGTATTTAAACTCTGGTGACTATGTTTGATATTAGAGATAAGATATGAGGATAGAGATTGAGAAATTTTTGTCTTTCCAAATTCTAATTTTGTGTCTCTTAGACAAAAAAAATTTGTTTCCTTTATTTTAACTTTAATAAGATATAGAAAATACAAAAAATTTATGTTCTCATGTATTTGTCTTTGATATCAAATGCAATTCATGTGTACAAGAAGGCTTACGGTCGAGTCAAGTTGAATTAGTCAATTTCATGCTAATAGGGTCTAGAAAATTGAGACCAAAATATTCTATTTAAATTATATTAATGTGATTATGTAATTTTCTCTATACATGTCTATAAATGGGAGAGAGTTCTAAAAATTGAATATAATTACGTCACATGCCGAATTCTTATTGATCAAGTTAGGGTTAAGAAAAAATGAAAATTGATGTTTGTGCAGATAACCTCCACGTCAGAAAATCTTTTTCAATACACAAATATGGGGCAGAAAAAGAGAGTTTTTCAAAATATAGGGCGTGTAAAAATTTTACATTTATCCAAGGCTAAATTCTGAAATCATCATACCTTGAAGTGATTTTATAAATTAAAAAAATTTAAAAGAAAAATTCTAGTTGGTATTGAAATAGCTGAGTGTCATCATGATTTCAAGTTTCAGTAGAGTCTGATTTTGAAGCACGTTAGGTGGGGAGGGGATAGGGCTGCAGGTGAGGACAAGAATTGAAATCGCCAGATGTCATGGCAATTTTAGGTGTGGTAGCAGGCTTTGACCACACTTCTCGGTGCAGAAACGTGAAGTGAAGGAGATGAAGGTTTTTCCCATCAAGTTTATAAATATATCCACTTCCACTTCTTCTTCATCAAATCAATTTTCATTCACAATTTTTTCAGAGGAATAGTGTTAAGAATTCATCTATATTTTTAGTTAAAAATAATGTTAGGATGGTGAGACATCCGAAGTATGATGATATTGTGGATCTCTTGTTACACAGTAAAAGTGCTTGAGAATGATTAGGTCATGTTATATTTTATTCAAGTACATATCCATTATTGATGTTATATTATATTGTTTACATTTTTAAGTATTTTGTTAAAAAGTGGACAAAGTATACTCTGCATTTGCTTTACTATGAGGATCATGTGTACCAAAAATGTGTGTGTACACTGACATTTAAAAAAACATAGTAAAATGTACTTCTTATTTGTTTATTTTTTTAAGTATGTCATTAAAAGGTGAGACACAAAGTATGTTCTACACTTGTCTTACTATTAGGATCCTGTGTATTAGAAATGTTTATGTACTTTGACATTTAAAAAAATCTAATAAAAAATACTTGTTATTTTTTAATGTTAATTTATTATTACAGAAGGCGCAGTCGTTGCGAACTAGACACAAGGTTATTGATCCACCAAATCCCCTTATACGACCGTATCTAGAAAATGTCAGCTTGTTACAGGCGACTTTGTTACCTCAAGTTGGAGTGAACCAAGCACTTATTGTTGCACTTGTTGAGCGATGGAGGTCAGAGGCCCATACGTTTCATCTACCACATGGCAAGTGTGCGGTCACATTAGAAGATGTGAGGATGTTACTTGAGATTTGTGGTGATGATGAAGCCTTAATCGCACCTGAGGTAATATTCATCGGATCATCTCTTGTAAATCTATGCAAGGAATCTGTTGGAAGAACACCTGTTCTCGCTGATATAAAGGGATCGTTCATCACTTCGTTATGGCTCAACGATAATTTTGGCATCGATATCTGCAACGATATCGATGAATATGACATGCAACAGATAGCGCAAGGGCATGCCTGCAGATATATATTACGGTTGATTGACAAATTTATTTTTGTAATAAGCATGGTAATTGGGTCCATGCGAAGTATTTGGTTGTTCTTCGAGATTTGGACACCACTGGAAAGTATAGTTGGGGTTCAATTATCCTTGTTGTACTTGATAGATCTTTATATTGCGTTACATGCTCCAAATGTAAAGCAATCAGTGGTTGCATAGTGTTCCTTCAAGCATGACCATTTTACAGATTTCCTAAACTTATTCCTACACCGCATGACACAGACCAGTTCCAATTTCCCCTTGCAGCAAGGTAAAAGTTTATTTACATGACAGTAATGATATTTAATTTATTTTAATAGATCGTATTTTGTATATGGTCGATTTAATTATTATAGTAATTTGCAGATGGATTGGTCATGTATATGTTGCTAATGTCCATCCTAGTAAGATCAAAGAAATAAGAATCACCATAAATGATATGTAACAAGACGAGGTAACAATTAATTAAAATATTGTAAACAATTGCATTAATATTTGTATCTAATTTATTATATTTATGAAGTTTATATGATAGTCATATTGACAATCACAAGTTGTTGCAATCATCCCAATAGACGTGAGGAATAAACGATCTATATGGTCAGTAGTATGTCTACTCATTTGCTTTGAGATTTTTGAGTGGCATGCAATTGATCACGTGTTGCGGCAATTTAGTCTTGTTTAGACGGTGCTTATTGGCCTAGTGACAATATTCTGGGTCATGCGGATAATTATGATAAGAGGGGAAATTTGCAAGGACTAGCATTGATAAATTGGGTGTAAAGGCATTATCAATGGATTCAGAGGTGGGTTAATCGCGTTACACTGGTCACCGAGCAGCTCATAACTTATAGACCCACCATGCAGTATTGACATTGGTATACGAAGAATGGTCAAAGATTTCTTAAACTGATACACGATTATCAACAACTACCTAATGTTTGGCAGACATATTTTCCCTTGCCGCCACATGGTAATGTGCCCCCACCACATGAATTGGGTGATGCGCTCTCGCAAGGTTTCTACGCACCGGGCCTCGACAGGGTTTCTATGCATCGGGGACCCCATAACATTTATTTGCTCAGCCGCCCCGCAACATGATTTCTTTGCTCTGCCTCTCCAACATGGTATATTTGCTCAACAACCCCCCTTGCCATTGCAATAGAATTTTAACACTCAATTGTCAACTCAATTATGACAACAATACGGTGATTTGTCATCGTGGGCCATGGCTCAACAATTTCAACAAATTGATGAGAACTTTGAATTATTGAACCTTGGTCCCTCTTCATCTCAACCTCCTCAAAATGAAACTCATGATTTTGAAGTGACTCCATCTCCATACAAACCTGACACACGATCTCCTCTTGCTAGGTAAGTCATTCGAATGACTAGGCCTTGGTCATTCAAATGAATCCCTGAATTTTTTAACTGAGAGCACAACAGATGAGTCATTCGAATGACTAGTGTGTATTGGCTAACAATCATATGCTAGGAGGTATTTTCATGTAGAATCTTCTTCAAGATCTAGTGTCATGCCCCAAATTACGGCATGACCATACGTAGGGCTACTGCCCTATGAAAGCGCTGAAGTGGTATACAAAACATGTAATAAATGCAAATGCTAAATAAATACTGGCTGCTTCTTTTAATTAATAACTGAAAATTAATTACATAGTATCTGAACTGAAATATAAATAAATTACAAAGTAATAATATTTGAAATAAAGTTCATGATAAACTACTATGGACCCCACCCTAGATGTCTGGAGTATAACTACTAAAATACTTTTGGTAGACCCCACTGCGAAACGGAGCTTACCATTGATGTTGGATCCTCGCTGCTACTGGACGAGGGGGACATCCTCACTATCCTTGGTCGAATCTAAAATGGTTTGACAGAGGGGTGAATTGTCAACTCAGTGGTAGATACCTCGGTACCACGCACATAGCAAGTACTGCAGACAATGTCACTTCATATACATACATACACACACACACACACATATATAGCACAAGAAATGAGTACAATAACAAATATATTACAAAACTGCATAACTGTATGGTTTAATGAACTACACATATAATGAACAAAATGTGTATACTGAAATAAATTGATTAAATTGGATAACTATTGGATAAACTGAATTGATAACTAAAATTGTACATATGCCTACGTCCTTGGTGGAGGAGCATGATTCAAGGGAGTCGCAGCTTGACCTTACTTCACCAGGAGTAATTCCGGGTGTTTCCAATACCCACGCAACCCGAATACCTGTGAGGGTATACATACCCTAATGTGAGGAGCATGGCTCTCAGAGGTTTGATAAGGCACGCGTGTTATACCTAATGCTCATAACGGGTAGGGGACGCTTGCTGTAACTGGTGCGCCTGGCACTCATATCTGCACACGTGCCTTAACTGGTGGGTCTGGGTCACGAGATCGTAGGACCTCGTATTGTTCTAAGTCATCTAACCAGGGTCTACTATTCGTCAAGTCTTTTAGGGGAAATGTCTTTGATTACCCAAGTTGTTAAGGCCTAAATTACTGATTATGACAAGTGTGTCCTTCTTTAACTAATCTTTGTTTATTAGTCCGACCTAAGGACTAAGGTCCTATACTTAGGACATGATTCTCAGGTAAGAGAGGTGCATCACAAACAGACAACTTAAGTACCAAGTCTTGCCTTAGCCAGAACCTGCCCCTCGTTAGGGTCTCAACTTTAATTGGAGTCTTTATTATAAAGTCTTATGTATAAGCATAACCTAGTATCTCTAAGGATATCAAACCTATGGGTTATGGTCTCTGTCTTAACATAACATAGCATAATATAGCATGGCATATATAACAAGGCATATGGCATAACATATCATGGCATAATAGCAATTACTGAGCATACATGTATCTGACTAGCATGTTATAACTAAATAAATTATCTAATAAGTCCCTAACATGTCATGGCATAACTAAATCAATTGGTGGACCACCAAAGTGGGACCACCGACGCACCGGGACCGCTACTCACTTGGAATGTCGCGAAAATGAGGAACGCTGGCACTGGGAACTCCTAGCAACATGACGTTGGCACCTGGAAAGCAAACCAAAACCACCATTAGAACCCATACAGCAAAACTTTAAATTGACAAGCCCCGCAGTAGCGATTCTAGCATCGCTACGGCATTCCGGTATCACCATGGCATCCTGAAGACCATCATAGGCCACCACTAACACGGCAACTACCTAGGCCATCTTAAAAGAAGGAGTGGCAACCCACCAAGTGGGACAGGTGAGTCCCTCCCCTTTTTAGATAGCTGTAGCGTCTCAGGACACCGCTTAGGCTCTTCTATCTTCTACAAGTCTTCTCTTCCACCGTTTTCGCCAGAGTCTTCACCTCTTGCATTTTTGCCAAAGTCTTCCCAATCTTCATCCAATAGTACCTGTAAAGTGGTGCCAGACCTCAGGGTAATAGCACTTACATTCACCCTAGGGTTTGGCACAGTATGAGAGGGAAAATAAGATGAACTTCTTGCTGGTGATTGCTTTATGGAATGAAGCTCTCCTTATCGCTGACATTTCAGCCTCATGTTTCCTCTGTAAGGCTTGCACATCTTACATCATTCTTACCAATTCTTGTAGCATGAGGCTCTCAGAAATAGGGGCTGCCTGTGGGGTGGAAAGGGTTGTGGAGCAGGCTGAAACTGTTGTTGTGACCTCTGCGGAGGGGGCACATATCTCAGTGGCTGCTGTGGAAATTGTTTGGGCTGGGGCTACAGATTGAGAATGTTGGAGTTGTTATTCCACCTAAATGTTGGGTTGTCCTTCTAGCCTGGGTTATAAGTAGTGTTGTAGAGATAGTACTTAGGCTGGTTGGATGGTGCTGGTTTCCCTAAGAAGCGGTTCCACCTGAAACATTACTGCAATTGTAGAATTATCGTCCCTAAGAAGCGGACACTGCTTAGGCGAATGGGGAACATCATCAGGATAGAGAGAAGAAACCATTTGGAATTAATATCCTATAGCCAAAACACTGACCATATCTGCCAATTTGTTAACCTTATCTGTAAGAGCTACTATCTCATTATTTGGGTAGTTAACAGTAACTTCATATGCTCCTCAGATGGGCCGGTCAGCCCGCATCTCATATCTGGAATGATCAACCATCTCACTTACTAACTATCTGGCTTCCTCAGGTGTCTTCCTGTTCTTCAAAATCCCACCAACAGCAGAATTGATCCAATTTCGATCCATGAAGCTGAGACCTTCATAGAAGTGTTCCAAGAGTTGCACTTCAGTGAACCTGTGGTGGGGACACAAGTTGCACAATCCTTAGAATCGTTCCCAGTACCCACTTAAGATCTCGTCGGCCTTTTGTTGGATCCCAGAGATTTCTTTCTTCATTGCTGACACTCGGCTGGCAGAGAAATATTTCTCAAGGAACAATCACTTCAAGTCGAGCCAGCTATTCACGGCTTGGTGTGGAATGTTGTAATACCAATCACGGGTCCCGCCTTCCAAAAAGAAAGGGAAGGCTTTAAGTTTCACGTTGTCCGGATTAACGTTTTGGGACCTCAAGGTGTCACAGGTCATGACAAATTCCTTAAGGTGGCGGTGTGGTTTTTCCGATGTGAGGCCATGGAACTTAAGAAAATGATGTAAAAATTTTGACTTTATTTCAATGTCCATGGTGGCGTCTGGAAAAACCACACAGGATGGCTCGCATGAGTAGTCAAGGGCCGCTAATTCGCCCCAAGTTTGGGCGGGACCTGCCATTACACCTGCCAAAGGAATAAAAATATCAGTAGCAACAGGGGGTTCCCTTCGTAGACTCGTTTCTCGCCTAATCGTCCGTAGCGTTCTTTCGATCTCTAAATCAAAATCAGCTAAAGTAGGATCAGGTAAGGAGCAAGTCATACACGAGAACCAAAAGAAAGGAAAAAAAATCTAAATGAGAAACAAAATCAAATGCAATAAAAAAAATTCATTTTTTCAAATACAAAAAATCAAAACAACTAAGCTAAAATAAAGTAACGAAAAATAAAAGAAAATAAAAGGGTCTGGAAAAAAAATTTCCCCGACAACGGCGCCAAATATGACATAGAGATTGTCGCCTATCTCTTTGTCAAATAATTTCAAAAACCAAATTAGCCCAATTGGAATGAAATATAGGGCTAACTTGAGTCGTCTCACGAAGAAGCAATTTATGAGCCCAATCCAGACACAATTCAATGGGGGGGTTGTGAGAATCAAGCAAGGATGAATAACTATAGCTAAGACAGTACCTCGCATACGGCGTTTCTAGACTAAAGATCAATTATCATTGGTTTATATAATCATTATTCATAAGGGGTGTTGTTTGCTAGTTGAGATATATAACTAACTTGAACAACCTAATTAAATCTAATTAGTTCCCCTAAAGTTCTAAAATACTAAGTCAATAAACCATATAATCGTCAAAGTCTAGTAAC
>QANU01003806.1:94622-121431 GCA_003254905.1 Nissolia schottii
AAGTACAACAAAATGTGTAAAGAATGGTGTTTGGAGGGGGAAGAAGAGATGGTTTCGAAGTGGTCTCGGCCTCCCTATTTATAGGCAAAATTTGGGGTCCATCGCTCAGCGGTTTTGGTACTTTCGCTGAGCGATAAGATCTGAATCGTTGGGCGGCGGCGCTCTATCGCTGAGCGATTGTACTTTTACGCGTCTTCGTTAAATGCTCGGCAGCTTTTGCAGGGCGGCGGCTGACGTGGATGGCGGCGCCAGGCTGGCTCCAGCTGGCGCATTTATTGCGCCGGCGCAAGTGGCTTGCCGACGTACTTTCGCTAAGCGATACCAACAACGTCGCTGAGCGATTCTTCACTAAGCGCTGAGCGACTCCTTATTCCTCGCTGAGCGATGACTTCGTCCAGAATCTTCTTTTTAAGCTCTTTTCCAATTCTGCCCTTTCCTTCCCTTCTTCATGGGATTATTCTTCAATTAATCTACTTGCATCCATTCTTCAAAATATATCTAAAACCTACAAAATACGGGGAATTAATTAGATAATTTGTTAAAAACATAACAGATAAGTGCCATTTTGATATGTCAATTTTGTGTAAATTGAGCACTTATCAGAAGGGAACAAGCATGAATAAACCCTAAGCTTCGAACCTCTAATTGATCGTAACCTAAAATTACCGCATGCAAGATATTAGGAAAACTACTCCTCCATGGGTGGAGGATAAAAGCTTATGATAATAAACTAAATACAGAAAATTGAGAATTGAAGAGAACGATAAAAACCTTAATTAATTCGATGGCGAGAAAATAATAGAATCATGCGAGAATCTGAAAGCGGTGACGAAAGCTTCAATAACCTTTAAATCTAAGAGACTAGAGTAATGGCACTAACACCAACCTATTGTGGTCGTGAAAAATAGAGAAAATAGTGTAGAAAAACTAGTCTAAAGAGGTGTCGTCATGGAACTGAGAGAGAGAGAAAGTTGAATTGTGTCGGCCTTTGTCTATTTATAACCTCTAGTGTGTTAAAAACTAGGGTTTCGCGTATTGGACTTCTACGATCATGTCTCGCGCCAGTTGCAGTATGTCTCGCGTGAGACGTGCTTCTTGAATCGAATTCTTCATTCTCTATTTGCTTCAACTCGCGCGAGACACTTGAGACTCCTTAAGTCTCGCGCGATATGCTCCACTGATGCGCAATTGGCTCATTTTTTTCCATTCCTTGCTCATTTTGCTTCCCTTCTTGCACCATACTCAATTACCTGTGATTCTAACAACTCAAACACAAGATGTTAAACGCATAGGTTACTTGAGACAAAAAAAAAACATTCAAAATGGTGCTCAAATAGCAGATTTCTCAATTATGCTTACAAAAGGGGAATTATGCGACTCATTAATTATCTATAAAAATCACACAATTTTGGTATGCAATGTTCAATTATAGATTATAAAGACGTGGGATAAAATCCCTCTATCAGGCACCCAATAGATAAACCCCTACAAAAGCACCTAGGAACTTAGGTGACGTATTTGTAAATAGAGGATGATATATATTATTTATAATTGTTTGAATGAACTTACATTATTATTGATGAAATTTTTGCATGAACTTCACCTTGAAGTGTCTTGCAAAATTCTACGCAATATGTCTGATGCAATAGAGGTGGTATGCCTACAAATCACCCATTCGTAGTACTGCTAACTTTATTAACAATTAGCGATCGAATATCAACCCAATGTGATGATCCTCTAGTAACACTTGGGCGCAGGTGTTTCAAGAAATAAATACTAAGCATCTCCTGTCTCACCCTCGACAATTGTAAAGGCAATGAGAACAATATTTTGATTGCCATCTTGTGTTGATGTCATCAACAAAACACCCTTGTATTGGCCAAACAAGTGTGGTTCATCCACTTGGATCATAGGTTTGTAGTGGTTGAAAGCATTAATGTGCATTATGCAAGAGCCAAAACCCCAAAACGCACGTCAACAATATCCACTTCATATAGGCACGAATTATCAAAATGATTTAGTGCAATTAACTAATATGACAAGTCATTGTAGGACTATTCCCAACTGCTGTAGACTTGTACAATTGCCTTTTGCTTTGTCAGTCAAGCCTTTCTGTATGATGGCCAATACTCTCCGCAGTCTATAACATTTGTTTGAATGGATTTTATTGGCATTGGCTTCGCCCTTATCTGTGTCAATATCATGCCAACAATCTTGAAAGAAGTCAACTTCGAGTAGTCTCGGGCAAGCTGCAAAGCAAGGCAAGTATGAGGGTTGTTGAACTTTGTGAACTCCTAGAAGCAACTATTTTTTTTTCAATGTAACGCTAATAACCCATTGACATCCTTGGCCAAAGTTCTTGTATTCGTAGAAGTACGTGGTCGGTTCTGACTCTTTAATTTTGTAATCCACCCCAATACGCAAGTAATGGTTTGCAAAAACTTCTTTAAGTGTCTCCTTATCACCAAAATACTTCTATGTAGAGATCATCACGTGCAAAATAATCATTGTCTAAGTCTCTAAACTCAGATGCATGCAGCCCTTCAACATCAAAGGTGCGCAAGAAAGCAGGTGAATTATCTGGTTGTTGATCTCCTTCGTTATCTGTAAAATTTAATAAATCCAAAAATAGAAAATTAATTATATAACAGTTTAAGTGAACTTACATTTATTTATTAAACAATAATTGCATAATAATTTAAATCTAATTAAGAAATTTAATTATAATATAATTTATTAAGAAAATAAACTATAATTACCAGTTAACAAATTTGCAGTTTTGATACACAAGATCCTCTTAATGAGGCGAATGTAGAGCATACTTTGCAACTCTGTTCATTATTGGACATCAAGATAGAAAATAGAAAATTAATTATATAATAGTTTAAGTGAACTTAAATTTATTTATTAAACAATAATTGCATAATAATTTAAATCTACTTAAGAAATTTAATTATCATATAATTTATTAAGAAAATAAACTATAATTACTAGTTAACAAATTTGCAGTTCTGATATACAAGATCCTCTTAATAAGGCGAGTGTAGAGCATACTTTGCAACTTTGTTAATCATTGGACATTGAGATATAACATAGAAAATTAATTATGTAACAATTTAAGTGAATTTACATTTATTAATTAAATATTAATTACATAATAATTTAAATCTACTTAAGAATTTTAATTATAATTTAATTTATTAAGCAAATAAACTATAATTACTAGTTAACAAATTTGTAGTTCTGATACACAAGATCCTTTTAAGGATAAGAGTGTAGAGCATACTTTACAACTCTATTAATCTATATAATTATCAAATAATTAATTTAAAGTTATAATTTAATGTGGATAATAAGAGTATCTAAATCGTCGTTAGTTCAACCGCCTTCAGAGATGTCACTTTCATGCTCACTCCAGTCCACTTCTTCATCTTCATTTGTGAACATCTCATCATTTGACAGTAAAGTTGATTGAACGTCTTGTTGGTACACTTCTTTAGGAGCAACTTCCTCGAAGTTCACAAACATATCAATGCAACTCGGATGTGTCTTATAATTTTTGTATAAAGAAAACATATGCTGCACTTGGAGATCATTCAATATTGTAATAGGTCAACATTTAATCAACCTATTCATGACAGACACTTGAGCCTTATATTTTATTTGTACTATGCTCTTTTGAAAATGAGAAGAAATTGCATTACACAAATCTGAGAACGACATAGCTAACCAAATTACAATAAACTCTGCAATATTTTCATTAATAAACTCAATATGCTAAATGTTGGAATTTTGTACAGAACTATTATAAAAAACAAACACAGCAACATTGCCTCTACTCATGTCTCCTCTTTTTTTTTTTTTCAAGACAGATACATAAAATAAACAAGAAACAAATAACACATAAAATTCTTAACAATGAGAGGAAATGGAGAAGAAAAGAAGAGGTAAAGAGAAATTGTATTAAAAAAATTTCTACACAACAAGTATTTATAGCCAAAACTAGGGATTCCTCTTCACTTTTTTTTTTAATTTCTGACAATTGCTGAAATCGCCACCTGCGCAGCGATTTCATACACATGTCCTGTTACAATTCACTTTATGACAGAGTGCTAAAATTGTTACATACTCTAACAATTTCAAACACCTGATGTGATAATTTTTTAATTTATTTATTTTTTATTAAAGGTCAAAAATCGTCAATTGATCTGACAATTTTAATACCTCTATCTATATAATTGTAGTTTTTTTCTAGAAACATATTACTGATAAAGCTTTCGTATGAATCCCTATGAAAGTAATTTTTCTGTAAATAAACCCTCACATGAAATGACATGAGCTATATCTATCAGTGGAAAATGTCAATTTTATCCGAAGAAATTCGGAGCATTCTTTCCCATTTTTTCTCTCCATCACCCATGTGCAGAATTTCCAGTGTGACACCTTTTTTCCACGCTTTGTTTAATTGCTATACTTGAATGATGACTAGTCTTTGTTAAACTCGGGTTGTGTCTTTTTTTCCTTTCTCGCTTCTAATTCATAGCATGACATGAATCATGATTGTGTTCATAATACCATCATTTTCAGTGGCTTCTTTGGATAATAATAATAATATGCATATTATGTTTCGCATATTACAATTCGATTTTGGGTAGCAAAAGATGAGACCATTTTGGACAATTTTTTATTAAAAGGCCTTCCTCTGATCCTCTCCTCATTTGTTTTCGAATCATACTCCTAAATTTTATTAATGTACTGTTGTTGTACTTAAGCCACGTGCCTGGTCTTGAAATGAGTGTAAAATATTTAAAGATGATAAATAAAATCATGTCAAATTGAATATACCTGTGTAACGAAAATTAATTTTATAAACAGCTTAAATAGAGATCAACTAATCGAACATACAAGGATGAAGGTTTCTCCAGTATCCGTAGGATAAATATTATTTTTCACTATTTTTTTAATTTTTATACATTTTAAAGTTAATTAAACTCATCAAATTTTATATTTATTTTATAATTTAATATGATATATTAATGTATCATACAATCTAATACAATGAATTAATATTTTTTAATATAATATTAATAGGGAAGTGTATCACAAACTCAAATGATTCATTAATTTCCAAGTTTTTTTTACAAATTAGTTGTTTAATGATTTGACGTAAAAGTGTGTTAATATCTTATAAAATATGAGTGATGATAAAATTTAATGAATATACTTTTAAACTTTGTCAAAAATAAAAAAACATTAATGATAAAGGATATTTACTATGCAGGATACCAGAGAAACCTCTTGTATAAGAAACCTTATGATCTTTAATGTGTGTGTATATATTATTGAAGTGATGGTTATTAAACTCTCGAGTTAACTCGTAAACTCTTACAAGTTTACGATCTTACTATAGAAAATGAGTTAACACTTATGTAAACTCGTTTTTGGTAAACTCATACGAAAGTTTAAGTAAATTATCGATTCTACTACCGAGTTTACGAATTAAAATCTACTTACGAGTTTACCTCAAAATATACAAATTTTGTAACTTTGTTAGATACTTACCTAACTTTATTTATATTAGATAATATATATTGAGTTTATTTAGCTAATTTCATATATTTATCATAATTGAACTATGTTTTATTAAACTATAAAATAATATAGATATTGAATAAAATATGACATAATCACTAAGTGTTATGCATTAAGGTGTATTTATGATATTTCTTTCATTAATTTAATTTAAAGTTAACATTATTCTATTTTAATTATAAATACAATATTTAATCAAGTTTAGTTTCTAATTATATTGTTTATAACATATTTTTTTACATATATAAATTCATACGAGTCTACGATTCGAATTTACTAAAATTTCACAAGTTTCTAGGCAGAAGTTTTTGAAAAATTAAGGGAATAATTTAAGAAAGGCATCTTGGACTTGATGTCGCTTTTAACGTGCAATGGGATATTTTTCATGACAAAGTCGAAGGCTAAAAAAGTTGGGTACAATACAACTCCTTGTTCTCCTGCAACGACGGCCTTTTATTCTGTAAGTAATCCCTAAAGTATTATTAGAATACAACTATTTTTATGCACTGAGTCAAGATGCTTAAATCACATGATGAGTACGACTAGTTAAGAAAAAATTCAATGGGACATTTGAAAAGAATACCTCAATTATTACTTTTGTAACTTCATGATCAATAACGTCCGGCGCATAATGTTAATGAATTCCTAACATTTGTTGAAGATTCGCTATTTAATGGTTGAAATTAAGCTTACACCACACGTACACGAAATAATAAACAATAAATTTATGTGGGGTCAACATAGTAATTTTAAAATGTGTGTAATGAATATTGTCATTTCCCAGTTTGATAAAGATAAATAATTATATTGATTAACAAAAAGCATTTCATAAACTTTTACAAATTAATATGATAAAAAAAATCATATATTGATATTTAATCGAGAGGTGTGATGTGGTAGGAGTTCACATTATTGTCTCTTAATCATATGATGTGAGTTGAATTCTTACTTATGAAAATGAAAAAGATATTTTGTGTTAGTTAAAATTTAATAATAATAATAATAATAATAATAATAATAAAAGAAGGATTTGGACAACTCGGGAAAGGGAGTTAAGGGAGCTATTTTCATAGAGAATTGTAGTAAAAAAAACTAAGGGAACATTATTTTTATTTATTTATTTGGTTAGATTAGATATGTGAGATTATGAGAGGAAAACTACCATGATTCCAAAAGCTAAGGACTTCTCCAAGAGCTAGCTATATGGGCCACGTGTGGCCCAAGAATGGGGTTCTGATTCGTCATCATAAATTAAAAGGCGAAGAGGCTAAAAGAAGGAACATGGTTGTGGTTCCCCATGAAAAAGGCAAACACCAAAAGGCAGCCCAATCTCTTACAACTCATGAAGGATGCGTTTTAGGTTGTAAAGTTTCTCTATCTCTCTATCCTAATCATGTTGTAAGAGAGTCACTCATGTGCATTATGAGACTTTATAACTATTAAAGAATGAAAAAAAATTAATCTGTTGTAGAGAAGAGTAGGGACTACACTGATCACTAGTGAGAGTGACTCACGAATGATTTGGACTTATGCGTACTTATTTTTATATAGGTTACTGCCTACTAACACTTCATGGGTCATTGTACAAGTTAATTTTTGAAAAATATTTTGGTGTTTTAAATAAATAGTTTTTAAAAAAATAAAGTGTCATTCTTAAAATTTTAAAATGTTATCTCCTTAATTTCTTTGTTAGTACTTTTTTTTTAAATTTCAAAGACTAATGGGGTATGCATTAAAATTTTAGAGGTTATCTTGACATTTAAGTAACTACATAAACATTTTTTTAAAGACTATTTAAGGCACTAAAATAATTTTTAAGGTTGGACATTAACTCTTTGATGAGATCTAAGTAAGTGTTAGTCATATTTAGATCTCTTTCAACCATAGTGTATATGAGTTCTTGATACGTTGTCCCATACAAGATGAATAAATTTAACATTTCTCTCTGATTGGGGACCGTTGATTTTTATTCTATCACTCACGTGGCTCCGTAACAGTTTCATCCTCCTTTTTCCTGTCAATACGGACATGCACCTTTTTCCTTGTGTTTTTTGGGGTCCTTTCGTAGGGACACAGTGGGAGTTTCACTGCTGTTTTGGTTTGGGACAGAGGTTTCGTTGTTGTTAGGGGGTTATTCCCCTGGCCCATTTGTAGGTCCAGCAACATTCTCTATCCAGATTAGTTTTAAATTTTAGCTTCGCAAACTAGGCCCAATGAATTTCTTATACTTGGGCCTTTAAGCCCATAAAAGTTTTGGTGATTGGTTAAGTTGGTCCCTTTCTGCTTCTTTTTGTGGGTTTTCGTTGTGAGGAAATTCAACTAGCTTGGACAATCAGTCAATCACTTCTTACTGGGCTTTTGATTGACAAAAATAATTGTTGCTTTGCATTTGGGATTTGAAAAATAAAAATTGGTAGAGACCAAGCAAAAAGGAATTCGAATAAACACGGTATTATCACACCTTTCACATAAGGTAAAAAGACAATTTTGTTTCTTTTGAATCAAAATTGTATCGTGTATAACTATGATATCGCAATTATGTACAAGGCAGACAACATTTCTCTTTCTTTTTTTTTTTATCAGATCACAAGAGCTTATTCGAATTGATTTGGGTTGTAAAATTTTATCTAATACCCTTTTCGGCTGGAATCACACCATATTTTGGGTTGACTCAGCTCAGTTCAACTTCTATGTATATATAAATAAAGAATAACTATAGTAAGATGAATGTTCATGTATGAGAAGGAGAGTTCTGAATTTTGATTATTGGATCTTTCATAGATTATCATGATTAATAAAAATTGTACGCTTTAACTAATACATTTTACATGACATTTTATGACTTTTACTATGCATTATATCTAAATCTTCGTATGTTTTCTAAATCTTCCTCTATGAATGACATACGCTCTTGTCAACTTTGAAGAAAACCATATCAAATATGTAATTATTTTATTTTAGATTTTTGGAAGGAAAATATTGATTAATGCCTATCACTATATAGATTTTTTTGGGTTTTTGATGGGTAAGATGATATAAAGAAGAAAAAAGCATCGGTGATTTGGAAGAAGGTCTTCAATGGAGGATGGTGGTAGGAAGAAGAAGAAGAAGAAGAAGAAAAGAAACCTGTTGAAATATGAAGGATGGCTCATCTACGGCGTGACGGCATGCGGTTGGAACCACAAAGGTGGCGAGGTGAGGGATGGAGAGTGAATATGTAGTACGAGAGAAGAAAAAGAATAATTTGTGATGTTTAGAAATTACGGATTGTCTCACAAAATGACATTGTTTTGTCTCACAAAATGTCTTGTTTTAATGCAATGTTGAGTAGGAGAGAGAGAGAGTCGCATGACACGTGAAAGACAGGGAAGAGGTTAACGTCCATGTAAATTTTTGATACGACTGTTTTGAATAAAAGAATTAACATGGATAACATTAAAATTTTATAGAGATCATTGTAACATTAAAAAATTTGTCAAGGAATAAAGTGGGTATTAAGAACATTTTTAACAATGATGTTAGATATTAACTCTTTTTTAAAAAAAAAATTTTAACTATAACCTACAGAAATACAATAATCCGTCATATCAGTTTTGTCAAATTTGTTGTTTTTCTAGTGGTGTTGGGCGATTGAGTAAACTTAATTTTGAAAAGTATAAAATGACATTTTATTTTTATTTTTACTGAGTAATAGACTAATAGTATAAATTTGTTCTATAATATTAAAACTTGTAGGAATTATTCTCTCATTTATATCTATGATTTTTATCAGCGTGGAGTTGGTCATGATTTTTTAATTAGTAGTCTCAAATTTAAATTATGTGAATGAAAAAAACTATCACGGTAATTTAATCGAGACAAAAACAAAATATGTTTGAATTGTATTTATAAACATTCAACAGCAAATCATTTGAGATTTCACGTTAAATAAAACTTTTCCTTATTAATAATTCAGTCATTAGTGCCGAGATTCAATTCCTGAATGGTTTCATTCTTTTTTACTTTATTTTCTTCATCCCACCACTTTGCTTAGGCCTATTAATTAGGAGACAAGATGATCATAAAAATTACCCACTAGGTTTACAAATGAGTCCCAAGTAAATAAACAAATTATTTACACAAAGTGGAACGGATTAACTTTAAATATGCATTTTGATTCAACAAATTAAAAAAAAAAAATTACAATAATAATTAAGAAAAGAACAAACCAAAAGAATGAAAAATGCAAGGCGAGGAAGCAAACTCCCTTAAGTGGTGCCACATACCACTCAATTATAGCAAGAGTGGGCCCCACATGAAAATCCTTCCGTCAACCTTGTCTGAGTAAGGAAAACGGTAACCTTTACTACATGCATTCTCCTATTCCCTTCTAATATAATGTAGGTTGGTCCCAATTGTTATTTTGTTTATTATTTTGTAGTATCTTGGCTTTTGATTTTGTGGAAAGGGTGATTGAAGGTCTAAGTCAAATAGGCTTTTTTTTTTTTTTGGTAATACAAGTTTGGATTTGGTTCTCTTCAATGAAAAATTCACTTTAGAAGATAACAATAAGCTAAGTTCTAAGGTTTGGATTTGACTAATTTGGATCGACCCTGATCGCGCACCTAGCTGTGGTGGGTGAGTCTCACAACGGGATAACTGTATACACAATCTTAAATTCAAGACTTACTTAAGCGATGTCAAGCCGCTTATTACTCAGACTAACTCCCGTTGATAATGATGACAATAATTTTAAATAACTTTGTCATAACTATACTTACAAAGGTAAAAGGTCCATAATACAATGGACTTGATATGTTTTGTGAATGAAATTGTCTCCAAGTTGTTTCAAATTAACGTCCTTTTATCATTTCTCGTTGCCTAGTCAGCCTCCACGTGTATATCCGCAATAAGATCCAAACCGTTGGTTATTTTCTCTCCTATAAAAACCGCTTAGATAGAACTCTTGTTTTGTTGTTTGGCACGTCTATTTGTTTGTCCATACAAGAGAGAGAAAGTGAAATAGAAAAAAGAAAAAAGAAACAACTGTTTCATGTTAAACTAGTCTTTCTGTTTTCGGTCATTACAAAGAACATTTGACACTGCCTCTTTTCTTTGATATCTCTCTCTCTTTTCTCTCTACATGCCCTTCAATATATTCAATCTCTAATAATTTTCACTCTAAGGATCCATTCTTCAGCAATGTTTGTGAGGAAGCTAGTGGAGAAGGCTTCTATAAAGAAGGTAATTAAGCCAATTTCCATTTTCTCTTTTCTTATTCAATATTGTGCCAAGTGCTTAGAGTTTTGTGATTTCATCGTACTCACTAATAGTGTTCACTCATGAAGAACCGTTGATGATGATCAGTTATTAGTTTCATTTTCTTCTTAGATGAATCGGGTTTTCTTTTTTAATATTCTCAAAACTAGTGATTAATTCTCAGTGAAATCTGCAAGTGTATTTTACTTTGGGATTGATTAAAATTCTAATCCTCATTCACTCTGTCATCAGATTATTGCTATCGTTTTCGTGTTGAAAGGAATTCATATATATGAATATGGTGAATGACACGTAGTAAAAAATTTTGTTATTATTTCATTTTCATCTTATCTTGACTTAAATTCGATTATAAAAAAAAATATCAGTTAAAAAGATAAATTTAACTATGTTAAAAAAGATTAGTCTTTTTTTAGGATTGAAAATACCTTGATAGAAGAAAAAAAAATCCTTATACTAGTTACCTACTCAAGACAAAATCAACAGTACATTGCTAGAAATGGAATATTCCTTACACTGATTCAACAAGTAAGAATGCAATTTATTACAAATATTTATCGGAATGTAAATGTATTTTCCTGTATAAGCAGCTTAACCGTTCGTGATTTAGAAACATTCCAATATTTCTCGATTATTTAACATTTTACTGTTTTTCTAAACTAAGTGACAAGTAATTAGTTAGGATTTAACTATTATTTTTTTGATGAAGATTTTTCTCTTCCCCTTCAAAATGGAGATGTTGTACAGAACCAATACCATTAATTACTTAATGTTGATCAAAGTTCCTTTTCGTTTTCTTGGTCAAAATGCTGATTAAAGATCAACGTTCAAAATGGTCTTATCTACTTTGAAATAATAATGACAGTGGACCAAGGCCCACAAAAAGGAATACATTTATTTTTAGGAAATACTTTTTATATAGAAAAGGAAAATAGAGAGAACAATTTTAGTATAATTAATAATAAAAAAATGTGTATTTGGTTTTAAGGTAGAAAAGAAGAAAAAGAAATGCAGTATGGCTTTTGTGTTGGTCAAATAATTAAAGAGGATAAAAAATTAAATAAATAAAAGTAAGTTTGGAAAAGAAAAATTCCAAATTTATAGTGTTATGATTTTTGGGGCTGGTCCCACATTATAGTTGGTGAAATTTTAATGGGAAAGGTGTTAATAGGGACCCATTCTACACAGTTAGAAGCTGTTATGTTCAGTTAAGTTAGCCCACAAAGAATCCAAGGCCACACCCCCCTCCCCCAGATGGAGGGAACCAAAGAAGAAAGAAGGGGTTAGGGGGAACATAAATGGATTCATGCTACGTCCTTTAATTTTTTTAAGAAAAGTAAAATAAAATAAAGGTTTAACAAATGTTATAAAAGCATTTGTTAAGAAATCTAAAGTGAAATATTTTATAAATTTTGATACTCTTTATTGTATTTAAGACCTAATAATTTTATTTTTTTTCTTAACAAGTGTGCTCAAGACATTTGTTATCTAAACTCATAAAATATAATATGATTTCATTTTAAATTTAAGTCTTTCATATTAAAATAGATAGGAAACTAGGAAATCTAAAATACTGGTAGGTTTGGTTAAAGGGTTGAGGTACCCTAAGCTCCCTCAACCCCTTAACAAGGTATTGGGTTCGAATCTTGTAAATGAAAACAAAAATTGTTAGGAGACCCCTTAGTTTTTGTAAGGACTTCAGTCAGGTCAAGTTAGTCAAGTTTTTAATATAGGTTAATATCGTATTTGGTTCATGGACTTTATACTGTTGTCCTAGTTGGTCTCTCAACTTAAAAAAGTGATAAGTTAATTTCTAGTTGCCTTAAATAGTCCCAAAACATTCATAATATTACCCTAAGTAGTCTTTGAACAATCTAACTATTTTCTCTTGAGACATGGGATAAATTAACAAGTCTAACGTTTGCAAAATCCAAAAACTAATTTGTCACTTTTTTAAGTTAAAAGACCAACAACTATGGTACATGTACAAAGTCCATGGACCAAATAGGGTATTAGCCCTTCTAATAATAGAGTCTTGATGCCAATAATTTCATGATGACCAAAAATAGAGTAAATTTTTTTTCCTATACATAAACAAGCTTTAAGAGAAACACTAATAGTGAGTCTATACTTATACTACAACTCAACTTAAAACCTTATAACAATAACTTTATTGGTCCAATCATTTATAAATTCCTAAATTTATTTACTTTCTTTTTTATGTGAAACATCATTTTTTTTTAACCTATATCCAATTGGAATGCACACTCAATTTTATTTTTTAAAATTTACAGTATTCAGAAAAAAAAAGTGCATAAATTTTTTTTTTCTTCTTTCAAAATAGATGATATCACAACTTTTCATTAGTTGACCAATTTATAAAATTGTTTACACTATCATGACATGAAAATTAAACTCTTAATAAAATAAGTCACGAAAAGACTTACATAAAATCACACTAAGCCTACAACTAGAAAAATTGGTAAACTTTAATCTAGGAGCATTATTATTACAAGCAGCTAGAAAAACTAAAAATCCCAGTTGTGAATTTTACCTGCAGCCTAATGGAAATTCATCAGATGGGTTAAAAGCTATCGATGTGGATCCACGGCTGTTATTTCATCAAGGGGTGCCATCTGGTGGTGCCAAATTTGCCTATGACAACATTCACAAGATACTGGCTATTTCTACCAAGTAATGTTTCATCCTTGTCAAATCTTGTGATGTACTTTTGTGTCCTTTCACACTTCTACTTGGCATAGAAAATGTTATGATCCAAGCATTATCTTGAGCTTATGCTTGATACTGATTTTTGTTGATTTGCTTTTTTTAAAGGGAGGGACGTATAAAACTATTTGGAAAAGCTAATGCACAAGTTCTACTTGAATCTAGTGAGCCAGTGCCTAGCAAATTTTTACAGGTTATATATTTTCTTTCCTTTTAATGGTTATGCATGTAATCATGACTTTGTGATAGAATATTATTTTCGTCTGATTCATGTAGCTGACTCTACTTAATGGAACATTACTCAGTTGTTGTTGTATATTTTATTTAAACTTTTCCTAGTCAATTTTTTCTTGCCCTTTCACGTGGCTAATTGATTTCCTTGATGTCATGAAAAGTGTTGTTTTTTCTAGGAATATTTAGTGTGCCAGTGCCTGTTTATTAACAGAATTATGGTATTTAATATGCATGCAGTTCATCCAAAACCAAGGTATCCTTATAAATGTCAATGTGAACAACCATATTGAGGCAAGTATACCTGTGGACTTGCTCAAATTTATTATATTTTTTCAACTTGCTTCAGCATTTCATTGTTACTAGGTACTGTTCTGCTTTTAAGTTTTACATTCAACCTTTTTTAGTCATGTTTGAGCACAGTTTATTCAGAAAATTGATTGCCCTAAAGATATCTCATCTTTAGGTTTGGGACATAGACAAGAAGCTTTTATCTGATGTTTACATTATTAAAGAAGAAATCACTTGCTTTGCAGTGATTCAACATAGCCTCTATGTGTAAGTAATGCGTCTAATTCAGAATAAGGCATAAAAAATGTTACTTTTCGAAGGAGCAACAATAGTAATGACTAATGAGAGCGTATCTCTGCATTGGCAGGTATATTGGAGTTTCTAATGGTAATATTTCAGTATTGAAGCTTGAGCAAGAACCATGGCATATGGTACGGATGAAATACACCATACCCCTCTCAGCTTCTTATGGTGAGATTAGAGACAACATGTTTTGGCTTTCTTTTTTTCCAATCATGTTACAAAACACTATGGTGTTGTCCGATCTGTGTAGCCGACCCCACCTAGTAGGATAAGACTTAATTGTTATTGTATATGTTACATGATACATAAAATGGATTCTCTAAACTTTAATTTTGAATTGGAAAAATAAGTAAATAAAAAGTGCCCTAGACATAGCTTCTTGTCATTTTTTAAGCTCCTTAATAATCATTTTTCAGGGAATTCAACCGAAGTGTCTGAAGATACTGCTGTTGTGACACACATACTGCCTCAACCAGCAGCTGAAAGCAAGAGGTGATATGCACAAACTTAAGGGTCTGTTTGGTTTCTGTTTTCTTTTTCTAGTTCTAACCTTATTCATAATTTCCAAGATTTTCTGAAAAAACAGGAAACACAATTATTTTGGTTTTTCTGTTTCCTTCACGAAATTTTAAAAAAGAGGAAATATATTGAAAACAGGAAATGGAAATGGAAACCAAACATAATTCTTTACCACATTCTATGTAATTAATTTGGTGCTTGCTTTTTCTTGATAAATTCTTTAGTAAAAAAATTTTAACTTTCTGTTCTGTTTGCGTTCGATGCAGAGTTCTTGTAATCTTCGGAAATGGCCAAATAATATTATGGGATATTAGAGAAAGCAGATGCATTTTCAGAACTGGTGGAAATATGTCACAACAACAACAACTGTACAATGAAACAAAGAAGGTTTCATCTGCATGCTGGGTGTGTCCTTTCGGAACCAAGGTGGTTGTAGGGTACACCAATGGAGAGCTCTACATTTGGAGCATCCCTTCCCTAAACAAAAGAAATGGTTCAGCATCTGATTATATCAGTCAAAACACTCCAACATTCAAACTTAACTTGGGATATAAATCAGACAAAACATCCATAGGGTCATTAAAATGGACTTACGCTGAAGGAAAGGCTAGTAGACTATATGTTATGGGAGCTTCTGACTATGCACCGTCAAACTCTTTGCAGGTATTTGAATACTTTGCTTACAATCATAGGAAAAATTATCTTGTTCTTGGACAAAATGTCAATATTTTAGTACTTTACAATGAACTATTCATGAATGGTAGTTTGTTTCTGAGAAAGAATACCAGAATTTCAGTTCACCTGTTAGAAATGAAATGGATTCAAGGAAAATTGTGCTTAGCTTGCTTCCATGAACATGACCAATGTTTAATTTGCTAAGTTAAATAACATCTACATGTGTTTTAGGAAAAAACCTTCAAATTCGTCTCAAACGTTAGCAAAGTTGGTCAAGTTTATCCTCAAATTTTGGAAAATAGCAAATTTGTCCCCAAGTTGGCATCCATACATTAAATTTGTCCATCAAATTCGTCCCTAGATCCTTGACGCCAAGGAAGAATTTGAGTGATGCCAAACTTGGGGATAAATTTTCTATTTTTCAAAGCTTGGGGACGAACTTGACTAACGTTGCCAACATTGGAGACAAATTTAAAGGTTTTACTTTACCAGCTTTATCCTATAGCAGAATGAGATGCAAAAAAAACCAATTGCTGCTTCTTTTTACCTCCCTATACGAGCACTTTCGATCTTGATTGCAACCAGATAAATGCTTCCTCACATGATGATTATGTGAAGCAGGTAGTGTTGTTGAATGAGCACACCGAATTGAGAACGGCTAAGTTGGGACTTCATTTGTCTGAATCCTGCATTGACATGGAGATCATATCAACCTCAAGTGAGCAAAGCAAGCATAAACAGAATTCTTTCCTCTTGCTTGGGAAATCAGGCCATGTATATCTGTATGATGATGGCATGATTGAAAGGTATCTACTGCAAAACCAATCCCAGTCCAGTTACTCAATGCCAAAGGAAGTGGTTGTGAAGTTACCAATGGCAGATTCGAAAATTACGGCCGCAAAATTCATCTGCAACAATCCCAGTATGTTGAGTTCTGGAGATGAGGTAGCAGAGATTGAGAAACTATCCCTTTTACTCTACCATATTCTCTTATGAGACAGTTTAATTCTTCCATAAAATTTTACTGATTAGACATCTTTTCTTTTTCGTCATATAGTATTACAGCCAGCTGATAAAAAATTATCCACCACTTATTCCCATAGAATCAAGCCACAAGGATGGGATTAACCTGAGTTCTTCCAACTTCACTGGATTTTCAAATGTTAAGAACTTGTACATAACTGGACACTGCAATGGAGGCATAACTTTTTGGGATGCATCATGTCCCTTTTTCACCCCAATTTTGCAAATAAAGCAACAGGTAATATTCTTATCAGATACACCTTATGCTTACAAACAAGTTTCTACTTTGTGTGCCTTGAATGCCAAGTCTTTTATACTCTCAATTTTTTGTTGGATGAAATTTGTGTCTGTAAGATGAGCATTTTGCCTTCCCTTTATTGAAAATGATAGCATCATCAAGAGTCCATATTTTACAGTTTCAAAAAGGAATCATGTAATTTACTTTTGTGTTTCAGAGTGAAAATGATTTTTCTTTAAGTGGTGTACCCTTGACGGCATTATATTTTGATAGCAACTCTCCTCTTCTTGTTTCTGGTGACCAGAGTGGAATGGTGAGTTTTTATTCAGTTATAAAATTGGTCAAATGTGATATTCATAATTCATATTATCCTTGTCTTTTTTTTTTTTTTCTTTCTCTCTTATATTTCTTACATTCTCACTTATTTTATGGTACGTCTGATACAAACATGATCTACAGGTTCGCATCTTCAGATTCAAACCTGAACCATATGCTTCCAGCTTCATGTCTCTTACTGGTATTTCACAGCATATAACTTAGTTTATAACTTGTTGCTTAGTTATTTAATAACACACATTTTAGTTGACAGTGGCTTCCATTTCCATTCCTCTTTTGCAGGAGGTACAAAGAAAGGGACTGATCATGTGATCCTCAGCATGAAACTTGTAAAGACCAGTGGTGTTGTACTTTGTATGAACATAGATCACAGCTCAAGGCATCTTGCTGTTGGTTCTGATCAAGGAAATGTGAGATGCTTTTCTAGCATTTTCTTTATATTTGAGGATTTTAGTTATGACTTGTGTATCCCCTTCACATTACTAATTCATACAGTAATTTACCAACTTGTGACAGGTTTCAGTTATTAACATAGACAGTCCTTCTCTATTATATCAGAAACATATAGCAAGTGAAATTTCTACTGGTATAATCTCGATGCAGTTTGCAACCTGCAGTTTGCATGGTTTCGAGAAAAATATATTATTAGTCGGAACAAAGGACTCATCTATTCTAGCACTGGATAGCGAAACTGGAAACACGCTGAGCACCGGAACAGTTCATCCTAAGAAGCCCTCCAAAGCTTTATTTATGCAGGTGTTAGGTAAGATTCTGGGCAGTTTACACAAATGAGCAATTGTCAAAAACACATTGTTGTAAGTTATCAGAGATTCGAATGCTTATTTTGTTTAAGATCCAAATTTCCGTTATATTATACAGACGGACAAGGAAAACCAATCACAGGATCAATTACAAAAGATGGCTTAGATATGAGAGAAGGGAGTCATATTGAGGATGCAACAATAAAGCAATTGTACATTTTGCTGTGTTCTGAGAAGGCTTTATATGTCTATTCTTTAGTGCATGCCGTACAGGTAATGCATTCTTTGCTTCTATCCACTATCAATACCGCTATAGCGCCACTATACTCACCATTAATAACGTAGTGATGTGATCCATTTCTGCTACGATATAGCGATATAGCGATATAGCAGCGCTGTAGCTACTTTTTAATAACACAGCTCACGAGTCTACAGCATTAACTGATATCTGCAATGACTCTCATGTTTTCAGGGAGTTAAAAAGGTGCTTTACAAGAAGAAGTATAATTCCTCTTCCTGTTGCTGGGCATCAACATTTTACAGCTCCTCTGATATTGGCCTCGCACTCCTTTTCACCACTGGAAAAGTCGAAATAAGGTGGCGATCTTGTATCATTTGGCTATACTTTTTAGAAATTTGATGTGGGGAGGGATATAACATAGAAGACTAACCAACATTTGGCATCACAATATTTTAATCCCAAATCTCAAGTATCCTATATCCTTTTTCTAAGGATTTAACAGACATTTGTTTCCAACATTAGGTCATTGCCTGAGTTATCTCTGATAGTGGATACTAAAATTAGAGGCTTCACTTATTCACCTCCAAAATTGAAGTCATTTTCTGATATCCAGATATGTGGTTCATACAGAGGAGATCTTGTTTTGGTAAGACTATATTTTTCACTAGTATAACAGGTTTCTATAGATGTTTATAAATCACATTAACTCAACTTCTGTTTACAGGTGAATGGTGAACAGGAAATTTTTCTCGTCTCATTGTTGGTCCAGAGGAATATTTTCAGGTATCTATGACTAGAGAATGGCATTGAGAATTTTTTCCAATCTCTTACTACACAAAAAACTTCTACCTGATTATAGAAAAGAATACTATCCACATTGAAAGATATTTACAACCTTTTTTCTTCTCTAGTATTTTCTTTTAGAACTTGCAGCTGAAAATGAAAAGTGATGGTGATAATTCCAGATTAGTAGTCTCATTTCACATATTGCTTACCTTCATTTTAGACTTTTGGACTCCGTTAGCTGCATCGACAGAAAGGAAAGTATGCCATCACAAGAAGAGCTTGTTTCTGCTCAGGTCATCCATAAGGAAAAGAAGAAGGTAAACAGTAACATATAAATAACACATCCAACTATATCCATTATGCCTTGTGGCTGAAGGTATTTGATCTTGTTTTCCGGCATGACAGGGTATATTAAGCTCCGTTATCAAAGATTTTTCTGGCTGTAAAGAAAAGTATGTGCCCTTCATGGAAAAAGAAGATCCAAGAGAAAGTATCCGCGAACTCTCAGCAATATTTGCAACTGCAAATTTTGCAGGTGATGCTGACAACAACGATAACCGGACCATGGACAAAGAAGATGATCTTGAATTAAGCATAGGTATAACAATAAGTTTTGTGCAACAATGGTTCTCCATGTTTCATGCAATGCCCCAGTTTTCTAAAATATGGATGCTTGAGTTATGCTAACCAATTTATTCCCGCTTTATCATCTTATGTAGATGACATCGACCTAGACGATCATGTCGAAAAACGCAAAGAACAAAGCATATTGGGAGCTCTTAATAAGAAGAAACTGGCTGGCAAGTTTAATGCTTTCAAAGGTTCGTCACAATGAGTTCAGCAAATTGCAATTTTTTTTTCCTTATGTTCATCTTTCAACGTAAGAGATATGCACTTGAACTGATATCGTGGATTCATAGAATTTAGTAAACTACAGTTTGTGGGAATACAGAAGCATGTAGGCATTTAAAGAACCTTCAATCTCCTAGCTGCCTTTTGAATGGACTGAAGATTATTACAGTATTTTTTGATAAAAAGCTAGCTAATTTAGTTGAGCATCCAATATATACAGGAAGATTGAAAGAAATGAAGGGCAACAACCAGAAAACATCAGATAAGGAAGAGCAGCAAGATGAGAAAGCTGGTACACTTGATCAGATTAAGAAGAAATATGGGTTTTCTTCTTCCTCCAATGTAAGAATCTCTCTGTCATGCACTCTTCATTATGCTTTACTAGCATGATGTGCACTCCTCACAGGAGAAAGGTGTTAGCTCATGATTCACAAAGGACTTATTAGTTCATATATCAGTTTTATCAAATTTTTAAGTAATGATATTTATGACTCACCATATAGGTAGACATAATTTTTATATGCTTACAACTTTAGTATTTTGTTCTGAAACGTGGGTGGTAACTAGCACTAACATGCATCTAACATGAACCTGGCGCTGTAGGAAACAGGCACAGGCAATGTAGTAGGCGTTGCTAAATCGGCACAAGGCAGACTGCAGGATAATACCAGGAAATTACAGGTATCTGTTATGTTGATCCAAAAATAAAAACCTATAAACAACTTCGAGTAAACCTACAATTTAATCCCTAGAGTTAACAACACCGATCATATTGGTCCCTAAGTTATGGAAATGTATTTCTTGGACCTTGAAGTTTCCAAAAGTCAATCAAATTAGTCCCTAAAAAAGACTAGCTTGACCGACGTCAAATGATTAATTTGATCGACTTTTGGCAACCTCGGGACCAAGAAATGAATTTTCAGAACTCGGGTACTAATATGACTAGTGCTGTCAACTGCAGAGACTAAAATGAAGGTTTACTAAAAAAATACTTCATACACACACACACACTCTCTCTTTAGTCTATGCCACAACATCCAAGAAACAATAGCAATAAATAACAGTTTTTGCACTAGGTAAATGCAGAACTAGTTTTTTTCATTTTTGTTTATATGTATTCAAACTTGGCAGGGTATCAACTCACGCGCAACAGAGATGCAAGATACAGCAAAATCATTTTCATCATTGGCAAAGCAAGTGCTAAGAACTGCTGAACAGGATAGACGAAGTTCATAAGACCAATCAAGCTAATCTTATTAGACTTAGGTCAAAAAATTGTCATATTTTACGTGCACATAGATTTTTCAGTGTCAGTTTTATTCACCATTACTTTGTATTTACTACTTGGTTTCATAAAACAATTCTGAGATGCTGCCTGGTTGCTTCTTCCTTTTAATTGATAGAGTTTTCTTGTGATTCATGCATTATATAGATTGTCCATAATACATGAAAATCAATCATCTCGTGTAAAAATTTCACATGACCCATCTTGAATTAATTTGTACCATTAGTTAGATTCTCTTGTAGAGGTCATACTAGTACCTACTTTCTTGATGAATGGTAAAAATCAACATATGACAAGGTTATGTGAAATTTTTACATGAGAGGAGTCGTTCCTAGATATACTAGGGGTCACTACAAACTGACCATCATGCACACTATAAACCACATTGATCTAATTCTGTAAATGGAAAGAAAAAAGGAAAAGATAGAAGATACTAACGGAGAAAGAAAAGATAAGGAAGCAAAGGCAAAGATATAGACTATAGTGGAACAGAGAAACTGAGGCATTTATTATGTATTCAAGAATGTTTACACACATTGCATGGCATGAGTTCATACAGAAAACTTTGCAAAGACTAGTGTTTTATCAACAGATCTTCCAATACTGAGCTTATCTGTTCTCTAACAGCACCTCTGTTACTAGCACTCAATGTATAACAAGCTGCCCCTGGATGATTCCTCAACCTTGCAACTGCAGATACCGACAGCATTAGTCAATGACAACTTACAAGTGCAGCATAGCCATTATCCAGAGAGTGACTCCAAAATCCTCAAAAAATTCTTCCACAAATCTTTTAACTTCCTACCTATTATCAAGTCTAGTGAGAGATATTGTCCTATCTCATTTGTTTAAGGAATCAAGTAAAAGAAAATGTATTGCTACTACCACTGTTAAGAAGTAAAAAAAGATGTTTGAGAAACAGGGAACGTCGAAGTCTGAAAAATTTTACCTGCAGGAATGTCTCTGCCGAATTTTGGAATTGGAATGGAAGCCAAAATCGGTATATTCGACTCCAAAACTTTTAGAACTGCAGGGAAGAACGACGAACTGTATAACTCCATCTTACCAACTTCATCAATGATGAAGAGATCAGTGTCTTCCCTAACCTAGTCATTGAATGAGTCTCTTCAGTCCTCAAAGAGTGATATGGCAAATAATACCTTTTATATCATCTATGAAATGAAAAATCTGAAAAATAATCCCATCATTAAGAGCATCATTTTGTTTCTTTCCGATATGCTTCGAAAATTGAAATGAATGTATGGATGGTGAATTGGTTATATAATTAGCAAAATATGCAGTAATCTAATGTCTTACTATGGAAGCACTAACTCCAGGATGATTTTTCACTCAAGCAATAAGCTACTGAAAGGGTGGTCCACTACATGAGACTCCCACCCAGTAGTGGGGTCTACACACAGCCTTGCCCCTACTATTGCAAGCAACCTTACAGTGCCAAGGCTCACCCTCTAAGCAATTAGCTACTAAAGCAAAGAAAAACTGTATAGACAAAATATCTGTCGCAACTTGCAAAATATACACAAACCCTCTGGACAAAGCAAGCTTACCTGCAACTCAGGAAGCGCCAGCAACTCGAAAGATGCTACATCAACTTTATACTTCCCAACACTAGGCCATCTGAGAGCCTCGGGGCTGCCAAATGCCATTAAAACAAGACCCTTTAATCAAATAATCAAAGATTAACACAAGAAGAGAAATTTCCCTAAATAATTTGTTTCCATTCTTAGGCTAAGATATGATTTGGCCATGACTTGTTTATATTGTATCACCAATTAGAATCTTTCCTTTTATATAGATTATTCTTTCTTGTATAAATAGGTTCATATTCTTTGTGTATTACAACATAAGAAACATATACATTACACCTTTTGCCCTGTTGTTCTTCTTCTCCCCTATCTATTTACTTTTCTGTTAAAGTTCTAACAAGCAACAAATACTGAACAATCTGGGCAATGGCCCCAATGTCATGTAGCATCAACCATTACCCACAAGATACAGCCTTTCAACCTTTCTTAGCTTGAAAATTGAATACCCTCAAGCACCATCCCCAACAAACCACAAAAAATACCACCAATCACTGGTCCGAACTCCGTATGCAAAAACAAAAATTTGGAATCTTTATGCCATAAAAGTATTTAAAATGAAAATAACAAAGAAACAGAAAAAAGGGGGTACCTAGAAATGTTGGTGGAGGCGAGTGGGCATGTGCGACCATCTAGAGTGACCACTTCGAAACCAACCCTCTCACCAGAGCTTCTAACTTCACGAGTGTAGAAGCCCTGAAGCTTGAGGTCTGGATGGGAGGATTTGAGGGACTCGAAGACTCTGATTATGAGAGTGCTCTTTCCCACACCCTGATGATCAAATAACAAATGAGTAAGGAACGATGAAAATGAAATTGGGAAAGAGGGTTGGAAGAGTTGGAGATGGAGAAGGATGACGATGATGGTGACTCACAGGGGGACCAGTGACGAGGAAGCATTTGCCGGGACAAGCTGCCATTGTTTCTGTTTCTGTTCTCCTGCCTGTGTTGTGTGCTAATGATATATGATAATGAAAAGTTGTAGAATTTTTTTTATTTTTTTATTTTTATAAATCCTTATTTAGTTTCTATTATTTTTTTATTTCAACAATTTCACCTCGCTTGATTTTATTTTATTTTTGTTGATTTAGTTCCTATTGACTAATTTAGTCACTATTATTTTTTAAACGTCAATTTCTTTTTTAATTTTTTTATCTAAGTTAGTTTCGATAAATTACGAAAATTAGATAAGTAAGATCTTCTATCCATATTTTATATTGACGTAGTTGACTTAGAGCATAACATGAGGATATGACAAGTTAAAGGTTTACGTTACATCCTGCAAGTCAAATATGACGTTATTTTATAGAATTAAAAGTGCATTTCCATTAAACAAAATAGTATCATTGACCAATTTTTTCGTCATTGACACACACGTTTTTGTTCAAGTTTTTCCCAAATTTAATTGTACAGTTATGGATGGATTATTTAAAAATGTTTCAATAAATAAGATTATAATTTTAAATTATCAATTTTTGAGTTTTATCTCGTTTGGATTGAGTTTTATTGTGTGGTAAGGGACAGATGAGAAAAACTATTTTTGTATTAGTCAATTCAAAAATCTAATTCTCTAAATCCAATTTAACGTTTAAATTTTTCAAACCTCATGACTGACATGATTTGAAATCGACCTTAGCTTTTTCTGAAATTAGGTCAGCCCAATTTTAGACCCATGTCAAGCGCGTGTACTATACGCGCCATACTAGCAATTTTTTTTAAATCAACTTTTAAAATTTAATTTCTAAAATTTTACTCATACTAATGTAAATTTTTATAAGAACCCTAATCTTGCAAATTATTATAAAATGAACCACATGGTGACAAAAAATCCACAATTTTCTATTAGCAGATATTGTTGCGACACCGTAAGGTACAAAATGTAGTATAATAATTAAACAATTTTTATAAAATCTAAGTAGGTTATATCATTTTATCTTATTTAATAAACTTATTGTTTGATGTGATTTAATGAACTTTTTTCTTTAAAAAAATGGGTTTGCTAATTTTAGCATTATTATTTATTTTGATGGTGCCATTTAACCTAGGCTTTTAGGTTGTTTGGCTTTTGAGACAAGACTAAATTACAAAGACAAAGATATAAAATGGTGATGATATACAGGATACAATTTATTGTATCTGTCATATTTAATTTTGTTGTGACAAGACTTAAAAAATGACAAATAACTTAAAATACCATTTGGGTCTCTTTCTCACTCATTTATAATTTCATTAAATCTTTGTCTTTGTCCTTATCCCCGTATCCCAGTAAAATGGAGGTACAGATTTTTTGCCCATAAACATAAGTTTTAGTATAGGGCTATCAAAATGAGTTCGACTCATTTACCTAATTAATGGACGCCAAACGTATAAAATCTTGTCTACGAATAGCATAATTGGTTAAGGCTTGTTCTGTTTAACCTGTGGGCCAAATTGGTCCGTTTAGTGCTAAAATAGACATAACTCGCAAACTAACCAGTTTATCCGCATTAAATTAACGAACCTAACATATAAAATTCGACTCGCAAATAATAAAAGTTTGTTAAGGTCTAACCCATTTAACAAGCGGGTTAGACAGACTGAGTTGTCCCGTTTAATAACCCTATTTTTATATGTCTTCATAACCAAACAAAATGTTATATTCTCATATCCATATTTATGTCGTTCATCAACAAACAAACAAACGTAACTTTAATGTTTAGGTCCACTCCCAGCCCCCAATTTTTTAACCGGTTAAAAACACAGCAGGTATTCGTTATCGACTCAAGGTAGCATGAAATGCCATTTTGATTGGCTCCGTACGAGGGGTCTGTAGTAGTGGTATTTTGCTCAGGAGGCCCAGGTTAAAAGGCACCTATTTTTGTACGTAACTAATCTTTGGTAAAGAGCATTTATTTGTTGGGTATGAGAGCATTATTTTTATTGTTGTGAATAGAGTGATTAATTATAAAGAGGCTACAAATTGGGCTTATTCTAAGATAAGGGAAGGAATACAACTACGGAACTACACCGGCCCATAAAATAGGCTCCACCGCTGGATCAGGCTAGGCTAGGCTCATCTTATGACCAGTTATGCCTGCCTTGTGCGTGTCCTCACAATACTTTTCCCTCGCCACCAAACCCACCTACCTTCAGCAGACAAACCACAAGCAGTTAACATAACAATGTGGATTCTTCTTAAGGTGAACATGCACACCTGAAACGTGACCCATCTCCAAGGAGCATTGTTCCTTGCTCAGCACGCTTGCTCCTTTGGGGTTGGGATGATCGGAGACCCTCGTAACATCCTGCTCCTCATCATCCATTGCAACATTTGAGTCGCAAAACGTAATGGAGACGGAATCTCAGATCTGGGAGGGAAAAACGCAATGATGATCCTGAGTTAAATATTCAAATGCCCATTTGAGAGACAATTCAATTTAACGTTGATACGCTACTCTACAATCCGCAACCACACATGCATTTATGTCTTGGTTAGAACCTAACAACCACACGGGACGGGGCATCACATGACATGCACACATGCCAATTTTAAAATTTTACAACACATGATACGATATATATATAAGTGTAAAATTAAATATTTTTAATAATATCTTAAGACTTTCATCGATTATCAACTTACTGATTTTTAATACTTTTCAAATTCTTTTTAAAATGTATGAAACATTTAAGTTATTTTCATATTTCAATACTTGTTAATTTTTTAAGTATTCATATTATTATAAATTGTTTATTATTTAAAATATTTTTTATTCGAACACGGACACGATTCAAAAAACATTTGGACATGGGTCGAATACGCTTGAATACGGCTAATTATAAATTTTTTATTTAGACATTTTCGAACATGTGTGACACATGTGTCAAACGAATATCTTCATGTGTCGATGTTCACAATGTGTCAAACACGAAAACACAACAGTGTCATGAAATGTCCGTGCTTCCTAATTTAGAACCAAGGGTGATGGTGCACCTTGGTCATCCACATATGCTCTCCAAGGTGCCTTCACATGTTAGGGTACTTGCACGGGAAACGAAAGACCGAGAGTAAGGAAGAGAGAGAGAGAGAGAGAGAGAGAGAGAGAGAGAA
>QANU01003806.1:130326-177014 GCA_003254905.1 Nissolia schottii
CTTTTTTTTTTTGAAACGGGTCGGGTCAGAATTGGGTTCGGGTCATGGATCTGAGTTGGATTTTGGGGTTATGCCACGTGGCATCCCACGTGGCGTGCCGCGTCAGCGCTGCGTTAGCCCAGTCAACCCTTACCCCACCCCAGGGACTAAAACCTAATTTTACAATTTTTCAGGGACTAAAACTTTTATGTAGGGACTAAAATCAAACTTTCTAATTTTACAGGGACTAAAAACATAATTAACCCTATAGTATACTACTTTTCTTGGTTAGGATTTATTCATTTCTTTTTTTTGGGTAGAATAAACGTTGTGCCAGGGCTCGTTTGATTTAACTTTTTCTTTAAAGAAAAAGTACTTTTTAGAAAAATAAATATTTACTAATTAAAAATGTAATTAAAGTAATCAACAGAATTTTTTTAATGCTTTATATATAAGTAAGTGTGTGTATATATATATATTTTAAATAAGAGTTAAATTGACATGCATTATTATAAAATAATGTTATACTCATCCCATTAAAGTCTTAAAATAAATATTTTTTATTGGAAAAATTAAAAATAAAATAAACATACCTTTTCAATTTAGAAAAATATATTTCAATAATTTAGTATCATGATTTTTAATTTTATAAAATTGATTCTTTCTCCCGTATTTAATAGGAATAATTTTGAAGTGTCTTTGTTATACGTTATTTTAACAATTTTAATCTAACTAAATATTTTATATCAATTTATCATTATTTTTCTCTTATCAATTTCATCATGATTCTTTCTTTCTTAAAAAATAAAGGATATTTTTTTAAAAAAAATCATTAACATTAAAACAAAAATATACTGAGTATTTATTCAATACCAATAATATTTCCTCGTTATAAAATATTGTTTAAAAAAATAAAGGAATAATTTACAATTTTTTTCTTCTTTAAAGTTACAATCATATGGTTTGATATCATGGTTGTTGAATTTTTTTTCTCTACTTTTTAAAAGTTTTTAAGTCATTGCAATAATTAAGAAAATAAAAAAATTAATGATAAAAATGTGAACTCCCTACCTCTTTTAGGGATCTTAATTGGGTTTGACTGAGGTGGTTGGGCAATAATATTTTATAGTAAACTAATAAAGAAGCTTTCAACATGTTCAATTTATTAAAATATATGTATATTTTTAATTTGAAACATTGATAATACCTATGGTTACTTGTTTTCGCTCATTATATTATTAGGGTTTTTAAAAAAATTCTATTGCAAGAACTAATAATTTTTTTTTAAAGGTTTTCAGTTGTTGACTTGTTAAAAATGTAAAAAAAATAAATATTTTTTAGTTAGTAACATTAATTAGCAAAACTCATATTATATTAGCTGAAATAACTTTTTGATCTTCTAAATCCTTATTTATTCTATTTGGTCCTATATTTTTTAAAAACATTCAATTTAGTCAATTAAGTTAAACTTCAGTTAGTTCCCTAATTCATCCACTAACAAATCATGTCGATGTGTGTTTAATACTCAAAACCATGTAGATTTGACTTTCAAGAAAAAAGATTGAGTACTAACGGTCATGTCAGTGTGCTTTGTTAATGGATTAATATGTAAATATTATAGTATTGGAATAATGTATATTATTATATTGTATATAAAGTGGATTCCCTTTTATAACTAAGTTTGGTCTCTACTAGCTCTACATAATTTTTTTTTTAAATCAATTGTCATATTATTTAGGATAAGCTACAATGACCTCTCTTGAGGTTTAGTGAAATTATATTCATCTCCTGTCTATTTATAATTTTGTATTGTGACTCCTGAACTTTGAAAAAGGTTACACTCACCTCTCATAATAACATTTTTGAAATATTTGTAACTTTTACTTATTTTACAATGTCAAAAATATCTTTATTTTTTTAATCTCTCATTCTCTCATATTTTTAGATCATAAGTGTTTTAACATTTTAATTTTCACATTCAACTGAACTAAATTTCATAAAAATATTAAATAATAAAATAATTTCTTCCAATTTTTAAAAAATATTTATTCAATTATTATTTTATAAATTTATAAATTAAGGTAATATAATTTTAATGGTAATTTTGTTCATTTAATGATAAAGTCAGTTTCAGCCGCATGATCAAACTAGCTAAGTGGCTAATTCCCCATTAAACCGGTTGAATCCGCCGGTCTCGTTCGATTTTGAGAACAATGGTTGCAATAGTTGAGTTTCTTTTACTATTTTAACACTGTATAATTAGTTTGTGTAAGATTTTAAAATAAAGGTTAGTAGCAAAATGCGGACAGTAGTAAAGTGCAACGATGACAGTACATGGGCCCAACTTTTTGGCCTTCTATGGGTGAGTTGTCTATAAAGCTCCCCTCCATGGATCAACTAGACTAGCAGGCCGAACTTTCATTCTTTTTTCCACATGACCCAAATAAGAAAATAAAAAAGAAAAAAAGGGGAGAGAAAAAAAAAGAAAAGAAACTAAGATAGAAGAACGCATGCATCAGAATCCATCGCGCATTGATCTTGCTTGAAATCGAATCTGGGAAGAGAGAGTGAATTATGGGTGACGAAGCAACCGAAGAGAATCGAAGATCGCTCGCTGCTCCTTTCGTATTTCTGATCGTCGCTTCTTTGCAATATGCGTACTATTGGCTAGATCACTTGAAGAAGGTACCGTCTTTCTTTCTTTTCGCCGTTCTAATGATTTGAAATGAAATGAAATGAAACCAATTATGTTAGCTATTGTAAATGATGATGCTTATAATAAAATCATGCATGAGTTCATAAAGAAATGAAAAATCAATCTCAACTAGGGATGTAACATTAATTTCGAAACACATGCTCTGCTCGTTCTATATTACTAATTTGAACTTGCAATCCAAGCCAAACACACCATAATCCATTTATTTACATGAAGAAAAAGGTACATTGACAATTATGTGAATTGAAGATTTAGATTTGCAGTAATAAACGGTGACACAGAAAAGAAAAGCTTGTAGCGTGTCTAGGTAGGAACGCAACATACTGGTAGCATAATTAGCATTAACTGTTGATTTAATAATATTCATATGCTTTAGTCACATGCAAAATTTCTACAGAATGGAACCGATAATGTAAGAGAATCTCAACTGCGTTCGGAAATAAAACAGCTTTTGAAGGAGGCAAGCTTATTGTCACAGTGAGTAATTCATATGCTTTAGCATTTATTAATGTGATTTTATATGATATGATAAACATTTCAAATGGTAGATTCGTATATTTTTGTGGCCAGATTGAGCGATCAGTGATCATGGCTTCAGGCTCTGTTGGGCCTTTCCTTATGTGCCTTGCTTTTTTGGATGTCACCATATCTTTCAAGTTGACATCATTAGATTCTGATTTAATACAAGACTTGAAATTCTTACACAAGCTATGTAGAATAAGGGTTTCAACTTGATACTAAAAGAAAGAATATAAACATTGTAGCTACAGCAAGAGGAGAGGGGAGGAATGAAGGTTTGGTTAACATTGGGGGGTGATTGATGGTTGAAGTGCAAAATTACATGTCTGAATATGAGCATTGGAGATGAAAATATTGAAGAGGATGTGCAACAGAGAAGAATTAGTAAGGAAGAATTTCAGCATTCACTCAAAACATTGAAGTAACTTCAATTAGAAACAAAATAAGAATTATTTGACAATGTTCAGACTCTGCAGAACAAAGAAGTAAATGGCACTACCTAGTATAGAAGTGTGGGGAAATTGAAATGGAGAAAGCAAGTGGATAAGAGGAAGACAAAGGAAAAATAACACGAGTAGAAATCACTGGAGAAAGAGATGATTGCAAATGTACCAACGTTTATTTTTTGTGTAAATTGAGTCTCTGAGACCGAGAACATTTGAGTTACTTCTTTTGTCCTTTCAGGCCATCAACATTTGCACAAGCAGCAAAACTCAGAAGACTGGCAGCTGCCAAGGAGAGGGAGCTTGCAAAGTGTGAGTTTTATTTCCTGTTGCAAGCTTTTTTTGTTGTTACATATTGTATGCTATGCAATGTAGGCTGACATTTTGCAATGTCACAATTTTAAATCTGCTTTAACTTTATGCTATGCGTTTGGGACTTAGCAAGCACATTATAGTAACCAAAGATGATCACTAGTGGTCTGAAGTCTGAACTGATAAACTGAACATGGTTATTTTGGTGATAAATACATATTCTCTGCATTTATGGAAGAGTCATTTTTAAACTAGTTGCTTTTTTGTCTCTTTGGTTTCTTTCCCCTCATTATAAAATTGAGTTCAGATAGTAATCATAAATAAGTGCGAAGTGAGTTAAAGAAATTTATTCCCTTAAAATTAAAACAAAGATGAAGAAAATTTGATTCCACTTGGAGGTGCCTGAACTGTAAGTGAAGGTATTTCTAGGAGAAATTCTTAGTTACCCTTGGAGCAAGAGATTTCTTTTGCTCTAATCCATTCATTATTTGTCAGATCATTGAATAATGGCAATTTAGAAGACATGAGTAATTCACATTTACTGAAATGTCAAATAACAAATGAATTAGAGTAAGAGATTCCTCTTGCTCGAAGAGCATATTATTAGTGAATATTCTTACCCACATGGTTATTATAGTCATACTTTAAGCTAATCTGCAGATCAAAATTCGCATCACAAAGATTATACATTGTATTGGAAAGTGGTGCTCGTCACAAAGGTATTTTCAGATACAACATTTTCTCACGTGTACATTTTTTGTGTGAAAGGCTTATGAGATACTCTTTTTTGGTTATTCCTACAGTATATAATGTATGCAGTGCTGCTTCTCTGGTTTTGGCGTGCCCCTGTGGCTAGCATATCTCAGCAACTTGTGCAACCATTTGGTAAGGCAGTTATGATGATATGTTACTTTAATACCTGCCACATTATTGGCATGCAATACAAAAATGAAAAATCTGCTTTCCTTATTTTCTTGGATTTCTGACATTTTTTTCCAAACGAAGGCCTAGCAGACAAAAGTCGTGTGTTACCGGTGAAAGAATAAAGCAATCTTTTGCTTTGAATTCTGAACATATTTTACACTATTTCCAGGGAGGTTTTTATCTTGGAGGACTACTACAGGAGTTCAAAACAACAATGCTATGGTAACTAATTAGTTATAGCTCTCCTTTACATGCTCTTGACACATACTATTGCCACCATTTTATTGTTTGGTGACTTATTACCCCATGATTAACCCTTGTCTTTTTGTATCTTAACCCATTTGAAACAAATTTAACACGCGTTTTACATAGGACTTTAAGATAAGGGAAAAATGAATGGCCCGAAAGTTATGTACGAAAGTCTTGAATGAAAGCATTTTAGTGAAAAAAAAAATTAAAATTGATTTCCATTCGACTCCACTCATGTTTTTCGAGAAATTATTGCATGATTATGGAGTACTTAAGTGGACTGTGTTTCATCCAGTTATAAAGTGACATTTCAACGTTAGCTGTGATACGACTCACATTTTTATTTAAAATGTCACTTTATCATTTGATGAAGCATAATCCATCTAAGCATTCTATGACTATGCAATAATTCCTCCAACTTTAATCATACTTAACTTTGTCTATCACCTGTCAAATTTTTCCTGATTGAATCTTCAGGAATAATTTGGCAAACTCTCACAACTGTCTGCATCATCCTACTTCTTTGATTGAGTGATTCTTGTTTTTAACTGCTCTTGCACGAATGCAGGTTGGGATAATATGTTGGTTGGTAGTATCTGCTAGGGTTTGCAGATTTGTCCGTCGAGCTTATAGCAAATAGGTGGCCATGATTTACAGCGTGCAGTAACAAAAGTTGCAAGCTGCTAGGACCGGTATCTTGGATTTATGGTGTTAATGAACATGACCTTAATACTTTATAGATTGTAACATGAAATTTGTTATTTCTTTTTCTTAGTCGGGTTGATCAGTTGCAAGTTGCAACTTGTAAAGTATTTCAATTTGTTTTAGAATTTAGCATAGTGTATAATGGGGGTGCCATCCTCTCACCCTAAATTTTTTGCAAAAAAAAGTTCTATCATTTTTATTTTAATTGGATAATAATTACATTTATGCTAAGTTTAATGTATCAATATGTCAATTTTTTTTGACGGGGTCAATATGTCAATAATTAATAAAGAAAGAAACATGTACGAAACTTAGATTTTATTTGCCTCTTACCCCTTGAAAAACTGTCTGACTTCGCCTTAGATTTGAACCTAAAAAATGTCAAATCTAAGCATTAGCCTAAGCCCACCTTTGCCGCGATCTATCTCTATCTACTTGGAAAAGGGAAACAAAAAATCTCTATCAACCGAAAGTTTAGAATGAGGATTGTTTAAAATTATTGTCTCCAAAGTGATAGTATAAAAGTATATTTTGTACTGGGCTACAAATTTAGGCTTGAATAGATAGCTTAGATCATACTTGACTCGGCCCAGTTCGGTCAAGGAGACGATTCAACTACGTGGTGAAACTCCTAACCTCGGTCATGTTGGAACATGATCTTAATGGTCTCACTTTGAAATGAGTGTGGGTTGAGGAACAGTGGTTACACCTTAGATGAGGACTCCGCCTCAACCCTCACGATCAAGAACTGTTCTCTCGAGGAAGGCGGCCTTATAGGGTCAACATATAAGGTATGTCATGACTAACCCTAAAACACTCCAACACTCCATCTATTCTATGTACTTACTGATAGGGGTGAACATGGGTCGGGTCGGGTAGGACCTGCCCATGTCACTATCCAACCCGCCTACCAACGGGTGGGTCAGGTAAAATTGTCATTTTTTTAACGGGTACCCACCAGACTCGCCACCTGCCCGGGTCGGATTGAGTTTGGCGGGTGACATGCCCTCCCTTATTTTTGAAAAAAAAACTAACTTTTTTTGAAAAATTTTATTTCTTTAAAAAAATCCATTTTTTAAAATAGAAAAAAAACTATTATTTTTTTTAAAAAAATACACCTATTTTTTAAATTAAAAAATCTATTTTTTAATTTAAAACAACCATATTTTAACAATTCAAAATGAAATTGTCAATGAATAACATAAAGTCTATTTTTTTAAAAAATACGACATATATAGACGGGTCGTGGGTCGGGTCGGGTTAAGAAGTAGGAACCCGAGACTCGACCCATATAATATGACGGATCTGTTGGGTTCGATCCGCTGACCCGACCCAAGCGGGTTGGGTTGGGTCAGATTGGCCGGTCGGACTCAACCCATGTTCACCCTTACTTACTGATTTAGCCATCGTAGTCCTTTTGCAAGTCCTCCTCTAACATTTACTTGATCAATAAATGCTCGGACCACATAAGGGACAACTCTAGTGTACCTTGCACTAGTCATCCTTGGTAGCTAGGTCAAAACATAATTATTTTTAAATTAATAAAATATATTGTATTTATAACTTATTAAATTATTTAAGAATATATATTTTACAATTTAAAAATATTACTTCATAATTTTTCTCTCAAACTTGACTCTTTTAAAGACAATTTTAAGAACAAGGAGTATATTTGATGAATATCTATAATCCTAGTTTTTTTTTCTCCTACTGTGCAACTAATGCTTCGGAATTTCAAGTCTCAAATTTTTTAAAAATAAAAATAAAAGAGTGCTGCTTGGTAACCCGATGTTCTTTTCGTTAGAATGTTATGAATGACCCAATAACCAATTAAGAGTAGAGATGATTGAATAATAAGAGAAGAGAAATTAACCACCATTCAAATTAACCACTATTTAAAACCTCGTTTGTGAGTCGTTTGCATGAATTTTTACCAGGTTATAAAGCATTAATCAAAATAAATTTTATAAGACAAACTATGATTTTTCCTTTTAATAAAAGAGAATAATATAGTTAAAAGCATGAATTCGTTTCAAGGGTTCGACTTATTTGGTTCGAGTAACGTTAGTGACCAAGTTAGTTCGTGTTATGTGGACCATTGAGATTGAAGTGGATGGTTTCTATTTTGTGGGAGTAAAATTTTAGTTTGACCCACAAAGAGTTTAAAATAATTGAGTATTTGCAATATAACCCTTGCAGTAAAGAATTAATTTGTTAATGAAGGTAAACTTTTATTAGTTAAGTGTAATCTAAAAATGTTAATTTTGATTACCATGTTAAATTTTTAACTTTGCTCCTTTAATCTATCTCTCGCGAGCTCTCTCTTTCCATTCTCAGGTCTTTTTCCCTCTCAAATCTTCCTCTCTCTTTCTGACGAAAAGCACGGCGCCATGCCGGAGCTCCGTCGCTGTCAATCCTGCATCATTTGGTACCTAACAGAAATTGCAGCTAGCAAAGGGCTAGCAGAGAATAAAAAATAGAGAATTCATGAAGGAAAAAACTTGTATTCTGCAAAGCAATGATGCTCTCATATACATACACCAATTAATTGTTGTGCAAGTCACATTACTAACTAACTAACTCAGTTAATTGTTGTGCAAGTTACATAACTAACAACTAACATATAACCACTCTAGGTAACTTCCTATACTCATGAGTTAAATTAGGAATTTAGACTCCTATTACCCTCCCCCCTCTCAAACTTGGAATTAGGTTCAACAAAGATATTAAGTAATCCAAGTTTGCTATGCAAGAAAGAAAAGGTGGATGGGTAATGGCTTGGTAAGCGAATTAGACCATTTGCACCTTGTCACGAACTAGATGACAATCTAATTCAATATACTTTGTGTGTTCATGGAAGGCTGGATTAGGTGCTATTTGAATAGCCGATTTACTATCACAAAATATAGCTGCAGTGTGGGAAGTAGTGATGCCAAAATCATGCAACAAATAGGACACCCATTGTAATTCACAGGTCACTATTACAAGGGCTCGGTACTCTACTTCATAGAATGATCTAGAAATGGTGGACTGTTTCTTAGATTTCCAACTAAGCAATGAATTTCCAAGATAAACAAGGAATCCAGTGGTGGATCTTCTTGTATCAGAACATCTAGCCTAATTGGCATCAGTGAATGCTTGGAGTTGCAACTCTTATGTAGAAGGAAGAAATAAATCCAATTCTGGTGTTGATTTGATAAAACGCAAGACTCTCATAGCTACTTGTTGATTAGCAGTGGTGGGACTAGCCATGAATTAAGCTAGATGATTAACTGAAAAGGAAAAATCAGGTCTGGTTGTTGTCAAGTAAATTAGCCTTCCCACCAATCTTTTGTAAGGAGTAGGGTCAGGTAACAGGTCACCTGTTTCCTTGGTTAATCTGTGGGAAGCATTCATTGGAATGGCCATTGGTTTGCATCCAGGAAGTCCTGCATCTGATAAGATCTCAAGGGCATATTTCTTTTGAGAATTTGTAATGCCTTGAGGAGATCTAGCTACTTCAAGGCCAAGAAAGAATTTAAGTTCCCTTAGAGCTTTAATTATAAATTGATCATCTAGGAACCTTTTGATTATGGTAATCTCTGTCAAATCATCTTCTGCTAGAATCGCATCATCAACATAAACCAAGAGTGTCGTGAATGAGCTAGCAAAAGACTTCAGAAAAAGGGAGTGATCTGATTGAGATTGCCTAAATCCAAGAGATAAGACAGCAATGGATAGCTTAGAAAACCATTGTCTGTTGGCTTGTTAGTCCATAGAGTGATTTAAGAAGCAAGCATACTTGATTAGGCTTTGAACTCTTAAATCCTTGTGGTAGTTTCATGTAAACCTCCTCATGTAAATCACTATAGAAGAATGCATTGTTGACATCTAGCTGTTGTAGATGCCCGCCCTTAATAGAGGCTAAGGATAGCAAGAGCCCCACAATGGTCATTTTAGCAACTGGGCTAAAGGTATCCATGTAATCAATACCATGTATTTGAGTGTATCCCTTGGCAACTAATCTTGCTTTATATCTTTCTATGCTCCCATCAGCTTTGAGTTTAATCTTATAGACCCACTTACAACCAATAGGAACCTTTCCCTCAGGTAAGTCAACCAATTTTCAAGTGCAGTTTTGTTCCAAAACTGTGATTTTAGCATTCATGGCCTCTTTCCAGCAATTGTGCTTAATTGCAACCCAATAATTAGTAGGTTAAGAAAGGGAAGATATAGATAAAGCATATGTTCCATGAGTTGTGGAAAAAGTGCTATAAGATAGGAAAGAAATAAGAGGATAGGGAGTGGTCTTGTCTAAAGAAGCATTGATAATGACATGCTGATTAGTGTTTGCTGCAGCTAGGTTGTACTGGTAGTCTTGCAGATAGGAAGGAGAGTGCCTTGGTCTAGTAGATCTCCTGAGAGGAATAGAATTTGTAGAAGAAGGACAAGGCTAAGAATTGTTTGCAGAAGTATGATGTTGTGGAACAGAATGATGGAAATCAACATCAAAGGGAATTTCAGGTGTAGTAGCAGGCAAAACATAAGGCTGTTGTGATGCAGCATTCTTGGATGAATGAGAATGATATGGAAATAAATTCTCATAGAAGTAAACATTTCTGCTGACAAAAATCTCTCTGGAATGAACATCATATAATAAGAACCCCTTGATTCCATATTTGTAGCCCAAAAACACACATTTTCTTGCCCTTTTGTTTAGCTTAGTCCAGTCTCTTTGCAGTGGTGTAGCATATGCTAAACAATCAAACACTTTGAGGAAACTAAGGTCAGGTTCTTTGCTGTGCAAGACAGTGTAGGGACAATTATTGGTGGAACCCTTAGTAGGCATCCTGTTGAGTAGAAAACAAGCATGCAACAAAATAAAGTACCTAAAGGAATTAGGCAAATTAGCCTAAAACAACAATGGTCTTATGATGTTAAGGAGGGATTGGTGTTTTCTTTCAACAACAACATTTTGTTGTGGAGTTTCTACACAACTTAGCAAATGAATGATCCCTCTTTCTACATAAAAGTCTCTTATTGTTAACTCAGGACCATTGTCTGACTTGATTATTTTAACACTGTGGCCAAATTGAATAGCCACCACGTTGATAAATGTCTTAAGTGTTGTAGAAGCCTCAACTTTGGATTTGAGCAAGTAAACCCATGTGTTTCTACTCTTGTCATCAACAATTATGAGAAAATACTTATGGCCTTGAATGGATATAGTATGGACAGGATCCCATGTGCTTACATGCAACAAATCAAATATAGCAGCAAAAACAGAATTGCTAGTAGAAAAAAGAATGCCTTTTTGCTTTGAGAAATGACATACATCACAAAGAACATTTTTCTTACAAACAGGAACAAATGAGTGAGAATTATGAAGCAATCTCATTTTGTCTAATCCTACACGACTAAATCTAAAATGCTATAGATCAAATTTACTGACAAAAATAGAATTAACCAAAACAGACAATTACTTAGAAAGAGTACATGGTATAGGACTCTCTAGCATGTATAATCTAGCCTTGGCTCTAGCAATTCCAATTCTAATTTGCTTCGAGCTGATGGTGTTCTGAATTATGCAATGATCAGAGAACACAATGAGTTTGCATTCCAAATCAGTGCAAAGTTGTGTAATTGCAATCAGATTGAAATGAAAATTAGGTAAATACAGGACATTAGTCAAGCCATAGGAGGGGGTAGGCACGATAGTTCCTGCGTACTTAGAAAACAAGACTTGGCCATTAGGAAGAGTAATAGCTACAGGTGGAGTGATAGGTAGATTTTGTACCCTATTTTATTATTCTATAATTGAACATTGCATACTAAAAATGTGTGGTTTTAATGCTTAATTAATATGTTTTGCACATTATCCTCTTTTGTGAGAAATTTAGAAAAACGCAATTTAAAGCACTATTTTTTATCTTAGAATTTAATGTGTAGATTTCTTTTGTTCTTTTTTAGTTTTCTATTTTTATTGCAGAAAATAAATTGTCAAGAGGATCATTGAAAATTTGAAGGAGATTTTAAATTTTAAAGAAGAGATTTGAAGGGAAGATTGAGACCAATAAATGCAAGATTAAATTCAAATTCAAAAAGATTTGGTCAAAGATTTGGTGAGGATTTTTAACGCTAACTTTGCCACGGATTTTGCGCCAGGATGGAGATTGAATCTCGATTTGACCTCAACTATAAAATTGTAGATATATCTCTTAGATTTAATTGGATATTTGAATCACCTTAATCCGATATCTGTAGCCGAAGTTATTGCGATTTTACTGACTACTGTGCTGAAAGTGTGGGATTTACACCCACTTTGTGCCAATCCTCTACAAATAGACATCCTCTTTCAACAATTTGGAGAAAACTTCATACTTAGCCTCCAATTTTTTTTCTGCACTTTTCTTTTTATTTTATGCACTTTAGGTTTATGTTAGTAGTGCTTAGTTATTCAAGGATTGCTGGAGCGCTCGCATTGACAACGCAAGCTCCCAATTATTTGTGAATTCCTTCCGTTATTGTTTTCAGGTTTTGTCATTTCAATTTTCCATTATTTTCTACTCTCTTATTATTTTTGTTTATTATGAGTTTTTATCCTCTACCCATGGAGGAGTAGTTTCTTAATATCTTGCATGCGGTAATTCTAGATTAGGATTAATTCGAGATCTTGTGCTTAATGTTTATTCATGATTTGTTCCGCCTGTGATTAATAATATAGTGATTGCATGTTATTGGTTAGGGTTACTTCTAGGTTGATAGATCTTGACAATTGTAGGAGTTATTGATTTAGTAGTTGGAAACTTTTTGGGGAACTAATTAGATTTAATTAGGTTGTGCAATTGGGACATAATTGATATGGGTTTTAAATGCTGAGATCTTAGTTTTAATTCCTGTATTAATATATGCTTAGGGGATTGACGATCGTAGTTTCTTGAGTGAATTACTTATTAGTTAGAGATTTCAACTAATAAACAACATCCCCTCTTATGGATAATTAATTAGGAACCAATGACAATTAATCTTTGATCTGAAAATGCCGTATGCAGGATATTATCTTTTATCATTGTTTATTTATTTGTTTTAAGTTTCTTTTATTTTAAACGGAATCAATTCAAACCCCCCAATTTAGTTAAACTTTTAATTGGTTCTAATTGCTTCCTTAAGAGACGACCTAGGTTAGCCCCCTTTACTACGTTTTTGGGGTTAATTTAGTTTTATAAATTATTATTTGATTACGCACTGAAATTAACGACGTTTTTGTGTGTGTCATGGAGCTAAGTCCTTATATGACTAAAAATAGTGTAATGATTTACAGAGGTGATTTTTTGCACCAGAATCTAAAATTCAAAGTGTACAAGCATTACTACCTCCTAAGGATGCAATGGTTGCATTGCTGGCCTGAGTGAAATTAACCTAAGCTTGGCCATTAGATGGTTGCTGAATCAAGGCTAGCAAACTCTAATATTGTTCAGCTATAAAACTAAAACTAGAAGTGGCTAAATTCTGTGGTAATGTGAGAATGTCAGTAGCAACAACAGCCAACAGGAGTAACACAGCATTGGCAGAAGCCCTCTTTGATTTGTAGCCAAGGGGTAGTCATGCTTCTTGTGGCATTCATCAATTGTATGGCCACGATAACCACAGAATGTGCATTTCTTGTCATTTGGTTTGCCCTTGCCATGATCAGGTTGAGATTTCTTGGCATTGTCAGAATTGGAGACTGAAGAAATTGATTTGACAACAGAAGCATAATTCAGGAGATGCTTAAGATCAGAACTACTGTCATAATTCAATTGCCTTTCATGCTGTAAAACCAAGGAAAAAATGCAATTGAGAGGTGGTAGAGGATCCATAAGAAGAACCTAAGATTGAATAGTGTGATAAGCTTCATTAAGTCCTTTGAGAAACTTTATGGCACGATCAACATTTAAACGGTTCTTCCATTCAAGGAAAGCACCACAGTGGCATTGAACATCACACTTACACATAGGGAGGGGACGAAACACATCCAATTCATCCCAAAGCACCTTCAAATCAGTGAAAAAATTTGTGACTGAAGAATTTGCTTGGCGCAAGGCAGAAATTTCTTCATGCAAATAAGCAATTCTTAATAGATCATCTTGCGAAAATCTTTCCTTTAGCTCAGCCCAAACCTCATGAGCCTTGTCAAGCCATAAAATGCTTTGAGCAATTGAAGGTTCTACCTAAGACAAAACCATGTGATTGCATTGTTCCCAACGGCCATATAAAGAAGATCCACGATTAAGAATGGATATAGATCCATCAATGAATTTTACCTTATTATTGGAAAGGAGTGCCATACGCATAGCATAGGACCAACTATGATAATTGGTGCCTTTGAGAAGAGAAGAAACAAGAACCAATGAGTGATTTTCATGGGATGCAAGTAATAAGTAGATGAGAAATCTTGGAGATGATCCTGAAGAAGAACCTGAGAAATGTTGGAAGAGGTATCAGTCGAAACACCATAGTTGCCGAGTTCAGTGGCCATGGAAGCAAGGAAAGAAGAAATACATGAAGCAAGCGAAGACTAAAACCTGCAGCTACCAATTGAATCTCAAGGAATTACTTGAAAAATTTCAAGAATCCAAGATCCTGCAGTAGCATAAACAAGAACACAGTGGGGATTTGCAAGAAAATGCTGAGATTCGGAGTGAATTCTGCAGAATTTTCAAGAATTCATGGTGTCAAGTTGCAGATGATAGAAGCTTGAGAGATTGAAGGAGAAAATGGGAGAAAAATCATGGAAGCTTTGTGCGATTGATACCATAACAGAAATTGCAACTAGCAGAGGGCTAGCAGAGAATGAAAAACAGAGAATTCATGAAGGAAATAACTTGTATTCTACAAAACAATGGTGCTCTCATATACATGCATCAATTTCTTGTTGTGCAAGTCACATAACTAACTAACTAACTAACTCAGTTACTTGTTGTGCAAGTTACATAAATAACAACTAGCATATAACCACCCTAACTAACTTCCTATACTCATGAGTTAAATTAGAAATTTAGACTCCTATTAGTACCAAATATCCTCTCCCCAACTCCCTTACTCTACTGCTTCACACCATCGTACCAAATCTCTAATCAACCACATCTTTGCTACATCACACCACCAGATCTATGAGTCACATCGTCTTCTTCCATTGAGGCCTCACCTCAGGAACAACTCTGTCGTCTGTGCTACCTCTACACTCAATCGCGCCATCCTCCATCGCCGTACCACTTTAGGAACTTCGTTGCTTCATCAGAACTCTGGAACAGGTCTTCTGAGAGCATGATGCGAGGATCTGTTAGATCTGTAAGGAGGCTGCCCAAAAAAGTTCCAATTTGGTATAAAGTTTTCATTTTTTTCCCTTTTCTATCTTAAAAAATTTGTTAGCTTCATTTTTTTTTGGGGGTAAGTTTGTAAGGAGGTTTGTGATGTCTTTCCCAATTTTTTTGTGTCTCTCTCTTTTAGATCTTTCTTTATCCCATTCACCATACCCATGAACTCTTAGTTGTTTGATTCCCGAAATTTTTGGATCATTTTGTTGTTGATTGAAGATTTGGGAGTTATTAAAATTATGACAGGATGTTACTTTTTTGGGTTTTCTGAGATGTGAGTGTTATAAGGTGGTTTCTCAAACACCCTATGGGTTACATATCTCATGCTACTTAATTTGTTCATTTTTGATAATTTTTACAACTTAATTTATCAAATTTTATTATAATTTCATATCATCATCTAATATGACATATTAATGAATTATATGATTTAATGTAAATAATTAATATTTTTCAATACAATTTTTGTAGATGTGCATTGTAAGCTTGAATAGTCTGTAAATCTCTAAATCTCATATAAGTTGACTCTTTCAATGGTTTGACTAATGAAAAATTTATTACAATAATATAAAATATGAAATGATAACAAAATTTGATGAATTTAGTTGTGAAAATTATCAAAATTAGATGGATTAAGTAATATGGGGTATTTAAGTTTTGGGTTTTTCTTGGTTCTGGTGACGATGGGGTGTCTGTTCTGACGATAAGGGCGGCGTCGGCGCTGGCACCAGAGTAGGGTGGGGAAAGGGGCTGTGGAACATTAAACATGTTGACGCCACTAGAAATTTCCAACTTCGACAACACTGAAGAGCTCGCTCACTTCTCTCAACCTCCATCAAGACCTTGTGACAACTCTTCGATCTCAGCCCCTTCTCATCCGTTCTGCCACCAGCGCTGTAGGGTAGTCGTCCCTTGTCCCCTTCTCGGTGGCCTACAACGCTCAAAGGATGGCCGGAAAGGTTGTTATGTTCGAGGGGGGGTCAGGGCTGGGATTGTTTGGTTAATCTCAATTGGAGTCGATTTATTGCTTCATTTCTAAGAGAGAAAGAACCATAGTAAAATGAATTTGCTACTTAGTCCCTTAACTTTTGTAAGTATTAATTTTTCTGGTCAACTTGGAGCAGGTTAGAAGGCTCCGTTTCAAATGTTAAGTGCAAGTCCCGAAAATAAAATAAAGACTTTTGGGTCCAACAATATGTTTTTGCATTTAAAAACCTGGTTTTTGGTCTTGGACTATTTTTTAAATTTGAGCTTAAATAAAGTTTACAAATGAACTGGCCCGTTAAATTGATTGGGCCGAAGCGGACAGTGATGGCCCTAACTCCACCAAGTAAAGTTAGTTATCTGAGGTTGGTCAACCAAGTAATCGACCACACAGTCAAACGATTCTAAACCATTCTCTGATCTCAGCCGAAACGACAGGGTCGTTTGCTTCGGCACCAATCTCTCGCCAATTTCGTCACCTATTCTCTCTCACGCCACATACGGCGAATTTCTTGCACGCGCCGTCGTCGCCACGATGGCTGAAGCCGAAGCCTCATCCTACCCTGCAATCGACCCAACAAACTTCGATCTCATCATCGTCGGCACCGGCCTGCCGGAATCCGTCGTGGCCGCCGCCGCATCCGCCGTCGGAAAGACCGTCCTCCACCTCGACCCTAACTTCTTCTACGGCAGCCACTTCTCCTCCCTCTCCCTCCACGAACTCACCTCTCACCTCAACTCCCATTCCCTCCCCGCCGCGCCGGCACCGGCCGACGTCCCCGCCGAATCCGCATCCAGCGATTTCGAGCACGCCGTCGTGGACCTCGTCCGTGAACCTCTCTACTCCGACGTGGAGATCGCATCATGCGCTCCCGAGGACGAAAACGCGAAGCTTCTGGAAAATTCTAGAAAATTTACCGTCGACTTGGGAGGACCTAGGGCACTGTTCAGCGCCGACAAAGGAATCGATCTGTTGTTGAAGTCCGGCGCGGCGCAGTACCTGGAGTTCAAGGGCGTCGACGCGAGCCTCGTGTACGAACCGAATGGCAGTTTGGCGAACGTGCCGGATTCTCGCGGAGCCATTTTCAAGGACAAGAATTTGTCGCTGATGGAGAAGAACCGGCTGAATACGTTCTTCAAGCTTGTGCAGCAGCACTTGAGCGGTGGTGAGAATCAGAGTGAGAATGGTGGTGAAGGTCAGAGAATTTCGGAGGAAGATCTGGAGAGTCCGTTCGTTAATTTCATGGAGAAAAAGCGGTTGCCGCCAAAGATAAAATCGTATTCACCATTTCTATATGCTAGTGAGAATTGATTTTTTCTATTATTTGTACTATTTATTTGTCAAATTTTCTTTTGGTGCAATATTATCATTATTTTTAATTTTGTTTTAGGATAGCGGATTTGCCCTTTGTTTATGCTATATGCTAATGTGTGAAATCTTCAGATTAGTTCATTCATGATGCATCATTGTTGACTTGATTAGTAGATTGGGGTGTTTTGTTTGCGGATAATTGCCTACATTAATTTATGGAGGTGGCAGTTTCTGCAGTCCCGGGTTGCACTCTGCTCTAGTCCCTCAGCATGTTAACAATTGCTAAGACAAATGGAGTGGAAATTGTTTTTGCTTGTTGTTTCTTTATTGGCAGTGAAATTTGTGGCTTCTAATTTGATGTTTTAATGAGAAAAATAGGAGGGAGAATTTTATAGAGTGTGCTTTCTAAGTCAGAATCAAACCACCAGGCAGTCTTGACTTACAATTACAGAATAATATAATATTCTCTTGAACACCTTTTTTCCCCAATCAATGGTGAATTAATGATTACCTGAAAATTGTTTCACGTTCCCTGAAGTTGCTGGCATTTTATATTATATCCAAGTGAAATCTGATGATTGATAAAAACACTGCAAATCTTGAAACGTTTTGAGGTAGCTCAGTTTGTTAGCTTGATGGGATAGATAAATTTTTCTTTCGAAATTTGAAGTTGATTTCCTTCTTGTGCAATGAAGAGAACTATCTTCGTTTATCTTTCATGCCAATTTTGAATAAATTATGCCATGCCTAATTGTATGCATTGCATGCATAACCTGGTGCCATGTTTCAGTACACTAAGGGCAATGCCTCTGTCTTCTACAGGATTGTTTTGTATGCTATAGCTATGGTAGATTATGAACAACAAAATAATGAGGTTTGTAAAGATTTGCTTAAGACAAAAGATGGAATAGATCGTTTAGCTCAATACAGCTCTTCTGTTGGAATGTAAGTGCTAATTCTTATTGTTTCATGTGTTACGTTTCCCTTAACTTGTTATTCAAGGGAGCCCTGGTTAGATTTCTTTGTATACACTTATCTTGGTTTTCCCAGGTTTCCCAATGCACCAGGGGCTTTGCTTTATCCTATTTATGGTGGAGGAGAACTGCCACAAGCTTTTTGTCGTCGTGCTGCTGTCAAAGGTTGCATTTATGTAAGTTCCAAAGGATTTATGATTCTATTTGGGAAATTTTCCAGTTACTGAACTGCTATTATGTTTTAAAACTAGCTTATTTTTGTTTAAAAACATTGTTTAATGCATTGACTCTGTATATTAGATGCTTCTTGTTTGAATCTCTTTCTTCCATTTTTTATTTGCTGCTTTTTTAAGTGATTCATACTGGAAGGAATGGTCCAGCCATCCTGTTATTATGGAATTTTTCATGCTTGGCATATCCTGGATCTCTCTGATAACTAGGAATGTAGTTATGAGCAAAGGGATGAAATTCAAATGTTGCTAGATCAGGACACACACGCACGTGCAGACACACACACTTACTTTAGCTAAGCCATTATCTTTGTGCTGATTATTGCCATGGTAATGTGGTCATGATAATTGTAACAACATATCTTTTGGGTTCATTTATCTTTGTTCTACTCATGTTTAGTTGGACTTTCTCGAATATTTTGTTGGCAAACTCAATGACATTGTTAACTTTTTCCCTGCTTACATATTTCTAAAACTATTATTTGGTTTTTGTTTGTTGAATGTGTGTTTATTATTTACATCTTAAACTTTTTGCTTTCAGGTTCTCAGGATGCCAGTAACTTCTCTGCTCATGGATAAGGTGCAGGAATATATCTTTGATCTGCGCTTAATAATACTTTTTATGTAAGAAGAGATGGGGTTTGTTATCCTCAAATTCTATTTCATCGTTGTCATTGTTAAACTAATGTTGCAGGTTACTGGGTGTTATAAAGGTGTTAGATTAGTTTCGGGTCAGGATTTATATAGTCATCAGCTAATCCTGGACCCATCATTCACGATTCCATCACCATTGTCTTCATCTCTAGGAGATTTTCCCAGAGAAGGGCTCCAAAAGTTGAGTCAGAGTGATATGGAAGGAATGGTGGCCAGGGGAATATGCATCACAAGCAGTCCCATAAAGCCAGACGTATCAAATTGCTTAGTAGTGTATCCCCCTAGATGTAAGTGATTTAAATAATGCATTTTGTTTGGCAGAGACACATTAAAACACAAGAAGGAAATTAATATTTCCTTTCATTTTCCCAATAGCTTTGTATCCTGAACAAGTGACATCAGTCAGAGCACTCCAAATTGGATCAAATCTTGCTGTTTGTCCCACGGGCACGTAAGTTTTTCTCTAAATAAACATTGAAATTTGCTTATTCTGTATTTTGTTTTCCTTTAAATTTATCTTTTAGCTCTCTAAATCCACGTTTATTTATTTATTTATTTATTTTTACTTTAGATTTCGTTTTATCTATTTTGGCTGGACCTGGGATGTAATCATTAAGTTATTATGTATTGGCTCAAAGCCTTAAAGAGCTTACTTTGCATAGCATGGGACCCTTAGAGTGTGTGTGTGTTTGGGGGGGGGGGCTTTGATACCCTTAGTGTAAGGGTATCGATACCTCTTTATATTTCAACAGTCGTAATTTACTTTCAGGTTTAAGTATTTAAAGTTAATGGGACATGTGGCTGATTCTTAGCTATAAATAATCATAAGGTACCACTACTCTTGAATTTGATGGAATACTGGAGTAATCCTCATATATATATATATATATATTCGTAATCATAATTTGATTATAAATTTTTTTGCTCTTAGGTCCACTTGATAGAAAGGATGCTTTTTTACTTATATTGCCCTAGAAGGAATTGTTATTCATTATTGCTATGTAGAGTCCTACTTCTTTATGTTACCATATATTCATGTTCTACGCCTAGTAATAATATTTATATTGCCCCAATGAGTAAACTGGTGAACTTAAATTGACAAATGTTTACCTTATTGCACAGCTTTATTGTATACTTTTCCACTGTGTGCAATGACGCCAGTGAAGGAAAGACATTTCTAAAAGCAGCCGTGAATGCTCTTCTTACACCGCTTGTTTCTGGAAACTCTGAAAGTATTCCAACTGTTCAAAGTGGAAGTGAAGATATAAGACCCATTGTGCTTTGGAGTGCATTTTATATTCAGAAAGTATTCATGGTGTGCTTCTAATCCTAACTCATTCACAGATTGTCCTGATGTTTTAGCATGTGCACTAATTTCCTGTATTATTTCCTTTGCTGCATCTCTCATTCGAATGTACATTTTTTCTTTGGGGTCACCAAGAAAAGTTGAATTGTTAGAGGTTAAGAAAGTATTTTATGGGTGGTTTGGTATGGATCACATATCTTGTTTGTATAGTATAGGACCAAGGGCCACTGGTCTGTACTTTAAGAATTGTCATGACGTGACTCGAACACAAGCATGTATTGCATTGACATGGACTTCATATTCTTAGCTTATGGATATACTGGTATTTGAATTGCAGAGTAAATTTGACTCTATCAGTTGCGCTCCTACACCAGATGGAAACCTAAACTACAATGACCTTTTAGATGCAACTGAGAAGGTATGCCTTTATTTTTCTTCGGGTTCAGCATATAACCCTTTTTCTGGATGCCTGTATAACTTTTTGTTTCTGTAACTCACTGATTTGGTGGGGGTACTCTCACAGCTATTCAGTCAACTATACCCACATGAAGAATTCTTTCCAAAGACAACATCACCTGAAGATAACATGGATGAAAATGGGGTGATTATGGAGGAAAGCTAGTCAACGCCAAACTGCCTGAGCATCTCTGTGAGAACGGCTAGACCAAAATCTGGGTGAAAGAAAGTTGTGAATTTGTTGTACTTGCATCCCACAATCTGAAGATGTAGGTAAAAGGATACTGTTGGGAATCTTTGGGTGAGCAAAAACAAAATGAGCAAGCCTTTTAATTCGTCCTCAACGTAGTCAAAATCGGTCAAGTTTGTTCTCAAGTTTTAAAAAATAGCAAATTTATCTCCAAGATTGACATTTGTACATATACATCAAATTTTTCCTTCCGTCAAGGATTCAATCACGAATTTGATGGACAATGTTTAATATTAGAGGCAAATTTGATATTTTCAGCAGCTAAGGGACAACTTGACCAACGTTGGTTTACTCCAAGAGGCACTCTGGCCGGGGACAAAAAATAGCTAGTGATTCCAGAAAGTTTAGCCGCTTTGGTGTTGTGTATAACTTTTGAGCCATGTATGTTGGACAAGTGGCCACCTTTTTTTTTTTAAGACGTGGAAGTTTCAAAGGCTGAAGCTTAGCCTTTTAAATTCCTACATCTTCATTTGCAATTTTTATTTGATTGTGTAATAGTATTGGATGTGATTACGACGTCTGAATTTGTTGCAACTTGTATCTCTATCCAAAATGGAAGGCCTGAAACATTGTAAGGTGTACAAACACGTGTATGTTACGAAAACATGGCCAAAATGACGAATAATTGTTCGTCTTACCATCAACGACTTTGAAATTTTGTCACCTCGATCTGTTTTCACAATCAGTCAAAAGATGCATTAGGGCACAAATACACTAATGAGTAAATCTTTAAATTGGTCTTAAATTTTGTGATATTTTTGAAGAAGAAACTTTTAACATAGTTCCGGTTAAATTCAATGGTTAGACGCGTTAATCCTTTTTTTAAAGTTAAAAATGTAAAACAAGTTAGTCTCTTGATTAGTAAGTAGTTTAAATTAATTCCTAATTTTTCTTTTCATTAGAAATAAATTTGATCGTCTATAAATTTTAGGGAAAATCATATATGGCTTCATTTAATACGTTTGAATTGCTCTAAAGCATCAATAATATAGGAAATTAGAGTTTTTCTCTCTCTTTCCCTCCCCCTCCATTTTCTTAGTCAAATACTTGATTTTTATTGGCTATTTCTATTGTCGAATAAAGCCAAGTAGACTTTTGTCTTGCTAAATATCGTCACTCAATTTTTAGATATCAATTTGTTTTATTTTTATTCTTATCAGAGACCAATGTGAATTGTTTGTTAATAGAAAAATCAATGTCTTATGTATCTTTTATTTTTTGGACAAAGATAGATTGGTTAGACATTTTATTTTGTCTTCATAAGTAAATGCCAGACATTATGTCTATCAAGAAAACTCGAATATGGCTCCAAGTGCTTAGCGCAATTTAAGATCAACCATCCGGCTTCGTTTCATATTTTGATGAACTAATTCGGTTATCTTAAAATTTAAATAGATTAATTTAAGGATTTACTCAAATATTAATTGACAAATACATAATAATAATACAATAAAGAATAAACTCTCAAATTGGTCACTCTTAAATTTTGCATTGGTCAAATTAATTTCTCTCGAAATAAAGTAAATAAATGGATCTCAGACAAGTCCAAACATAAAATATATTAATCTCTATTAATAAATGGTTCAAATTGATCCTTGATAAATGAAAGAAAGGAGAATAATTTAACTTATATTTTTTTAATTACAGATTAATTTATCTTATATTTCTTTGTATCCGGAATCAATTTAAATTATTTATTAAACATAGGATTAATTTATTCTATATTTTTAATTTGTGAGATACTAACTTTGTGGTGTCCACTTTATTAAAAAAATTCCAACTTTTACAGTAGGTAGGACTTGAACCCAAGACACTTCAAGGAGCAATTTTGCCAATAAATTATTAGCATTATTCGGGTATAATGTTACAAAAATTAAATTTATTATATACTTGAGTTGTGCAACTAATTAGTTATTTAAAAGTTGAAATTAGTACATCAAGCTAAATAAACAAACACTATTATTAAGAAAAAAAATACAAATAAAAGTTACATTAGGCTTAAAATAACTCTAATTATAATTTTTATTTGTACTTTTTATTTATAAAAGTTTGATTTTTTTAATTCATCGGTAACACAGTTCAATTATAAAATATATGTAATGGTTATAGCAAAGTATTTAATAGGTTTAAAATAACTCTGGTAGAGCATCTTTATAAAAAATTAATAAATTAAACTTATCAATAATATTAATATATTAATGTTCAGACTAATCTTATTAATATTTTTAAAAAATATTAACAATAAGCTTAATTTATTAATTTTTATTAACAAAATACGCTTATTAATAAAAATAATATATTAATATTCAGATTAATCCAATTATTAATTAAAAAAATTGTTAAGGATTAATTTATCTTATATTTCTTTGTTTCGAGAATTAATTTAAATTGTTTATTAATCACAGGACTAATTTGAGTTTCGGGACCCCAGTTTGAATAGGCATTTCTTAGATTATATGTATAAACATGACAAGGCATCCGCAGTAGCACTCTTGGCAAAATTCTAATGTTGAATTTCCGGGTTCAACTCCCGGCTGTGGAATTAAGGTTTTTGTCATTGACTTTTTTGGAGGTTCCAAAACTGCACACAAAAATGAGTTTTGTGTAACTATAACCAAAAAACAATGACGGGATATAACGGAGAATGTCCTAAACCCAACCTACTCTCTCTCTAATTCTTCTTCATGGTTATATGTAATGCTAATTATGCAACACAACTAATTTTCTAATTTATGACAATCAAATGCATTGTATCTATGGTTAGAAAAATTGTGGATTGGATCTACGTGATCCTCATTAGATCATTAATTTGAAACGTTTTGCTTAAAATAAGTTTAAATGTATAAATAAATGAAAAAGTGAGATTCTTAGGTTTGTAAACTTAATATGAAATTTGAAGTAGAGGAAGTAGAAGTATAAAGGGATACTGTGGGGGATGGATGATGGGAAAGTGAACGATCTCTGTCCTCTAATCTAAGCGTCCTCGTGGATGACTCTTGCCTTGGCTTAAAAAGAATGCTTATTTTCAAAGACGCCCTCTGATCTTAGTTTCTCTAAGGTCTTTCTTGGGAGTTCTAGAATGATTTCATGTGTGTGTTCTCTCTTACTACCTTGCTTTCCTCTTCTATATCTCTTCTCTTGTTCTTTCTTTTTCCCCTCTCTTTTTCTTGGGTTTCCTCCTTCATCGGATTCCCAAAGTCCTAGGCTGACTTCAGGGGGCGCAAGGCCCGAAGCCCCTACCTTCCTGGGCTGCAGTGCTAGGCCAACTCCCTTAAGGACAGGTCATTGTCTTCTCTCTCTTCCCAAGACTTGCTTGTTTATTCCTATAACAAACAAAACTCTCTTTTGTTTCTCTTACTTTGGCTTGTCAGGTGCAAGTCCTAAATGGGTATAAGGGGAAAGGTCTTAAGACTAGTTATCAGCTCATGCTAGATTGTGCAGTGCAAGCCTCATACCTAGATCTTGAGGCTGACAGGCTAGGGGAAGCCGTCTTTCGAGACATAGGTTTCTAATCTCAAGAATTGACCAAAAGGCCTTAGGTTAATTCCCTTGACACCTGGGAATATGGGGACAGGATCCAAAGCCCCCACAATCCATACCTTATCATAGTTCCTCTCTTGTCCTTTGTGTGGGCTTCACCAAGGGCCTATGTGGAGTACCATCCTATGCTCCTCCCATGTCCACATTAAGAACAAATTTTGTTATTAATTCTCTTATAAGTGTTCTTAATTAAATATTACAAATGGGTTCACATCAATCATCAACCAACTACTTCCCAAATCTTTCCTCACATGAATGTTAGCCATTTTCTCCCTCCATTTAAGGGCTTCTTCCCATTCGAATATGTAATTGTATTGGATGCTAAGAAGCATTGACATCAACACAAGATACGACACGAGGACACACTAATTTTAAAATTTTACAAGACACGGACACGACATATATAACTATAAAATTAAATATTTATAATAAATCATTAATATTCTCATTGATTAATATTAAACTATTAATTTTTAATATTTTTTAAATATATGAAACATTTAAGATATCATGTGTTAATATTTACTAATTTTTTAAGAATTCATATTATTATAAAATATGTTTTATTCGGATACGATATAGACACGACACAATAACTCGGACACTAGTAGTTATGAATTTTTTGAACTATGAATTTAAGATATAACTCAGACACGAGTAATATGAATTTTTTTAAACACTTTCGAATACGTATGTCAAATAAGTGTCTTCACGTATCAGTATCTGTGGTGCTTCAAACACGGGAGACCTCACAATCTTATAAAGTTTCTATGTTTCTAGATTGGATGAGATTATGACATGTTTGACCCTATTGCCACTTGTATCAATATCCAAAATAGAAGACCTGAAACATTGCATGTTGTACATACACATTAATTTCACGAAAACTTGACCAAAATGACCAATAAATTGTTCCTCTTACAATCAACGACTTAATTTTAAAATTTTGTCAACTGAATATGTGTTTCATCGCCCATCAAAAGATTCTATGGAAGCACAAATAAATTAGTAAGGGGTAATTTATACATTTTTAGGAATCAATTTGTTTTGTTTTTATTTTTATTTTTATTATTATTAATGATCAATTTGAATTGTTTGTTAATAAAAGAATTAATATGTCTTCCGTTATACATTACTTATTATTGTTTATTTTCATTATTATTTTTTATAATAATAATAATAATAATTATAATCATCATTATTATTATTATTATTTAGGATTACCTGGAGGTGGTAATTTCGATAGGCACCTCCCATATAGATAATCCACATTATCAGTCAATGTGAATTATTTGAATAGTTCAAATTATCAATAATCATGTTGCATCAAACAAGTTAGTATGAATTATCAATAAATTATCAATAATTTAAACAAATTACCTTATACTAGACGTTCCTCAGTTACGTTCTCCATACAGCTTTACTCCTATCCTTTTGCACTATTTGGTAAGCTTCCTGCCCTACCATAGGCATCGACTAGGCACGAGTAATGCTCGGATTCTGGCTTAATCGTGTGAAGAATTAATATGAACAAATGCAATGTATCTTCTATGTAACCCACATGACATCAATATCTGTATGCTCCGCTAAACTTTCCGGAATCAATAGCTATTTTTTCTCTGGCGTGAGGGCGTTTTGGAATACTCCTTTAAATTTGTTGTCAGACGCATCAATTAAGTTTATTTTATTTTCAAATTTTAAAAAAATAGTAAATTCATTCTTAAGATTGACATTGATACATGTATATCAAATTCATTTTTTGACATTAAGAATTCAAGGACGAATTTGATAGACTGTTGTTAATCTTGGGGCGAATTGATATTTTTAAAAAGGAAACTTTCAATGCAGTATCTGCTAAATTCAACTGCTAGACACATTTATCTTTTTACAATTTACAATGTAATTAAAATAGTTTATTGATCAATGGGTAATGCTACTTGAACATTATTTTTTTGACAAAAATACGGGGGGCAACCATATTTATTGTGTGCAACATAACATAATTAGTGTATTGTAAATTATTTATATGAGAATTGTTGCTCACAATAAATACGTTATCCTGATATTATTGTCTAAAAACGATGTTCAAGTAACCTTACCCTTGATCTATTAGTAGTTCAAATCAATTCTTGATTTTTTTTCTTTCCATTAGAAATTAATTTGACAATAATTTTTAAAGATCAGTTTGTTTTGTTTTTATTTCTATTATGACGTTTATTTCAAGGTATATTTGAATATTCTTGAAATGCTGACTTGAGAATGTTTTATACTTACATTTGTTTCAAAATACGAAAATTTATTCTTAGGAATAAATCATTTCCAAGAAACTTATCATTTACTCAAGTTTTTATCAATTTTTATTCCCACCCCAGGGGTCTGAAATATTTTATTCTCATGTATTGAGAATGAAATTAATGTGAAAAAAAAACTAATTTATCCCACTATTATTTGGTTAAGACCAATTAATTCTCAATATTATTTGGTTTTCCTCCCAAATTTTTTCTTCTTGACATGCATCTTTCCGCGGTAACACCTTTTTCACTCATTTTATCTTTTTAGCGCCATATTTAATTAATTTAGATGAGTTGAAAAACAACATTTAAATTAATTTCAACTTTATATTGTTTGATACAAGTTGAATCTTTTTTCAAATTTATAATTGTTTAATTTTATTTTGTAGAAGTGTAATTTTTATTTTAAAAAATATAATAATAATAATATAATTAAACTTGTTAATGATATTTTGATAATTAGTAAATATATTCACAAGAATATGTAATATCAACTAAACATGTTTGTAATGTGATTCCCAAGAATAAATTTTAATACATCAAAATAAACGCCCCCATTAGGGATCAATTTGAATTATTTATCAGAAGAACTAATGTCTTACGTATCTATTTGTCCATTTCATGTCTAGAGGAACTAATTTAGCCATCACAAACTTTAAATAGATCAATATGAAGATTTACTCAAATATTAATTAACAAGCACATAATAATACAATAAATGGTAAACTCTCAAATTGGTTACTCTTAAATTTGATAATTTTACTATAATACCCATGTGACACGAACAAATTACTGAAATACTCATGATTTCAAACATTTTACACAACTATCACGGTTTTGGCTGACGTGGCATCCGCGCACTGCGTGGCGTTGCACGTCAGATTCGCCAATGAGTCAGGCAAATTCAGTGAAAATTCGCCAATGAAGCTGGCAAATTCAGTGGAAATTCGCCTATGGACACGGCGAATTCTTCCCAAATTTGTTCGTGTCACAAGGGTATTATAGTAAAATTGTCCTTAAACTTTGTATTTGTCAAATTAGTCCCTCTGAAAAAATAAAACAAACAAATAGATCCCTAACAAGTCCAAACATATTTAACTAGTTACTGGCTGGCAATTGATTTTTTTTCCTCTCTTCTCTCCTTTTTTTTTTCTTGTTCTTAGTTTGTGAGTGGTAGGGCGGAGGGTTGCCTTACCGTTTTTTTTCATTGCTTAAGTTTTTATTGAATAAAAGACTCAGATCTATTAAATTTTAAACATAGGTATATGGATTTGTCGTTCTTTGGAACGATTTATCGCATTTTTTTTCCTTTGTGGTTGTTTAGGTCCTCTCGTAGTTGTGTTGATTCCTTTTGTGGTTGTTTCTTTTGTAGAATATTACAAATGACAAAGATGATCAAATCTATAGCTAAAAAGATATGTAATACATTCATCAAACTACAATGTTTTTCACATTGATCTCTCATGTGAAAGATGATTAGACATCAATAGTCTTCAGGTAAGAAGCAAAGTTATAAATCAAATTAGTTTAAAATGCAGAGTGTTTTTGCTTCTTATTTATGTTAGATCTAATGTATTTTTTTTAATTTATAAGTGTTATTAAACTTTTCTATAAATGACATTTTGTTTATCGTTAAAAAAGGTTCCAAACATAGAGCATTAGTCTTTTTATTAATAAATGGTTCAAATCGATCATTGACACGGAACAAAAAGAAGAAACTATTTTATCTTCTTTTTTTTTTTTATAACATTAATTTGTCTTATATTTCTTTGTATTAGGAATTAATTTAAATTGTTTATTAATCACAAGACTAATTTGAGTTTCGGGAACCCAGTTTAAAAGTTTAGGCACATGAATTATCTTCTTGAGGCATTAACTGTCTAAAATTGATCATGACAAGACATACGCAGTAGCGCACTCGGCAAAATTCTGATGATGCGAATTAGGTTTTTTGTCTGACTTTTCATTTGAAAGGTTCTAAAACTGCACAGTTTTGCGTAACTATAACCAAAAAAGCAATGACGGTATAAAACGGAGGAATGTCCTAAATCCAAAATTGTGGATTGGATCTAAGTGATCCTCGTTAGATCATCAACCAACTACTTCCAGGATCTTTCCTGACATGAATGTTAGCCATTTTCTCCCTCCATTCAAGGGCTTCTTCCCATTTTCCCTCTCCACTGTAAATGTTTGAAAGAAGAACATATGAAGCATGATCATTGGGATTTAATTCTGTCATCTTCAATGCAGATTTTTCTCCAATTTTTGTGTTGTTATGATTACTACAAGCACTTAGTAACGTTCTCCATGCTGCTTCACTCCCATCCTTTTGCACTATTTGGTAAGCTTCCTCCAGCCTTCCTGCCCTACCATAGGCATCAACGAGGCACGAGTAATGCTCGGATTCTGGCTTAATCTTGTACTTGTGAAGCATCAGTGTGAAGAAATGCAACATGTCTTCTGTGTAACCCGCATGGCTACAAGCCGATAGCACGGCTAAGAAGGTTACACGGTTGGGGGTCAAACCATTCTTCTCTAACTTCCTGAATACTTCTATGGCTTGCTGTGCTTTTCCATGATGTGCATACCCGCAGATCACAGCGTTATAAATGACTTCATTTGGCTCTAGCTGTTCACCGAAAACTTTCTCTGAATCATCCATGTTTCCACATTTAGCATACATATCTATAATGGAACTTCCAACATAGACATCATGGTTATAACCAGACTTGACCGCAAATATGTGGAATTGTTTGCCCGCATCTATGGCTGAAAGCTGTGAGCAAGCTGCAACACATAGTGGAAGGCTATAACTGGTAAAAGTGATTCCATCAGCCAGCATCTCCTTGCATAGCTTTAAAGCTTCCGATTCCATCCCATTTTGTTTGTAAGTTCCAATAATAGAACTCCAAGAACCTTCATCTTTCAGAACAATGTCAATAAAAGCTTTATAGGCATCCCCAACTTGTTTACACTCAGAGTACATGTGCACTAATGCATTGCCAACCAAAGTAAGACGACTTATACTTGATTTCACTATAAGTGAATGGATTTGTAGACCCGCAGGTAATTCTGATTCATTCTCACAAGACTTCAAAACAGCAACTAGAGTGGCACCTTGAATTTGCAAAGAAGTAGTTTGGCGAAGTTCTTGAAATAGTTGCATGGAGTGTTCAGATCCCTGCTGCAGCTGTGCATAAGCCAAGATCATAGTGTTCCATGCTACAATATCTTTATCATCAATCCTTCCGAACAACTTTTCTGCATCCACTAGTTCGCCAAAACCGGCATAGAGAGCCAGCATCACACTTGCTACAAGACAATTGTTTTGATGCCCATGCTTTATCATTTGGCCATGTACTTGAACTCCACTGTTCAAGTCCTCTATTTCAACACAAGCTTTTAAGGCACTCCATAACACATGCTGGTCTAGTTTCACGCTTTGTCTACACATATCCTTGAAGAAATGCAAAGCCTCCTCCCCTCTATTGTTCTTGGCATAGCCCGAAATAATCGCACGCCAAAGAAAACTATCCTTCTCCTCCATGGAATCAAACATTTTCCTGCAAGAATATATGTCTCTGCATTCGGCATACAAATCAACCAGAGCACTGCCCACCACAACATCAACTTCAGTACCGAACTTGAACGCGAGCCCGTGAATTCCCCTCACATCTTCCAACAAGGAACAGCACTTGAGCAAGCCAATGAAAGTACTGCGATCAGGCTTCAATCCATGAACCTCCCACATCTCAGAAAACAACCTCTTAACCACACCAAAGTCACCAACTTGAGCAAACCCAGAAATCATAACATTCCAAGCAACAAGGTCTCTCTCCGACAATTCATCAAACACAAAACACGCATTCCTGACGTCACCGCCACCGTTGAAGTACATGTACACAAGAGAGCTACCAGCAAACTTGTCCCTCTCAAGGCCACATCGAACCATCAACCCATGAACCTGCAATCCAACATCCCTCAAATCAGGGTTGTCACAAGCACGAAGCAACACAGAGAAGGTGTACTCATTGGGCCTCTCACCCACCGCACGCATGCGGTTGAACATGCCAAACCCATTTGGGAGAGACCCAGATCGAAGATGCGCGGAAATCAAGGTTGTCCACGTGACAACGTTCCTGTGGGGCATTTGGTCGAACAGGTGGTGGGCATGGCTGAAGTGGTCACATCTGAGGTAGAGGGTCAAGAGGGTGTTGGCTAAGTGGGTGTGCGAGATGCATTGAGAGACTACGAGCTTTGCGTGGATTTGGTTGCAGTGTGGGAGCGTTGCGGATGTGGGGTTTGAAGACTTTGCAAGTGACAGCAAAAATGGCTGAAGAAGATGAAGCGCGTGGCTTAGCCTTTGGAACATTCCAATTCGGCGGTCATCTCATCGATGATCTATCAAAAGATTTATTTGTGGGAGACAAATGAATCAATCTCTGATGTGTGATCAGTTGGTACGAGGCACACGACAGGCCAATAACACTTTCTAGGATCTCAACTGTTTAAGATTTTAATGGAGTTTGTCAAGTTGAGATACCATTCTAGTGTCAAAAAAATGAGCACAATTAATAACACAAATTGCATAGCATTGCCAAGTAATCCAATGCATTTCACGATTATATGTTAATTTAAGTTTTTATATATTTTGTATAATATCAAAAATAAATGTAAAGATAAAGTAAAATTACTAGTTAAAAAATAATAAATTTAAGAGTTAAGTATCAACTTGATCATTAAAAATTGAGTTAAGTGTCAACCCTCTCCCCCATCTGCCACCAACATAACCTTTGAACCCATCTCAATCTTCTTCTCCACCACAACCCAAAAAGCAAAATCAAAGAAAAATTTTAACTTTTTCCTAAACCTACATCAATTTCACAATTTTGAGTTTTTTACTCTCTTGCCTCTGTTACAGGAACTAATTTCCAAAATACCCCCGTTTTAAAACATATTTCATGACTACCCCCCTTTCAGCTGACGTGGCAGGATTCGCCAACGCATTTGGCGAATTCAGGTTAAAATCGCCAACGCGTTAGGCGAATTTGAGAAAAAATAAAATAAAAAAATTTAAAAATTTGTTTAATTAAAATATAAGCAAATATGTATGTATGTTGTATGGTAGGACATGGTGGACGGGGAATTTCAACATTTGCGAAAATCGTGGGTTCTCGGGTAAGCTACAAAAATTCAAAAAATAATCTTGCAAAAAGGCCAAGACGCTCTTTATCGTGCGCGCGCGCGGGGGGAGAATCCATCGGTTTGGCCTTCGAAGGGCCCAACTAGCTTGAACTCATGCGCGCGAGCCCAACTCCCTTCTCAACTCTTTTTACCAAAACAACAACTACTAAGGGTATATAAACACTTAAAAAGTTTGTGCTCTAACCAATGTGGGACTAAAATTTTTACAAAACATAACATTATGATCAAATCCCCATATCTTCAAAATCCCCAAGAACAAAAGCGGAAGTTTAATGCCAAATTAAACAAAATACACTTCATACTTTTCAATGAAATTTCCATGTTAGAATTATTGCACTTTCTCAATTATTGTTAGAACATCATATGAAGAAGAGAGGACTTTAGAGTTTACCATAAGTGCAAAATATTTTAGTCCCACATTGGGTAGAGCACAAACTTTTTAAGTGTTTATATACCTTTAGTGGTTGTTGTTTTGGTAAAAAGAGTTGAGAAGAGAGTTGGGCTCGGGCGCATTAGTTCAAAGCAGGTTGGGCCCTTCGAAGGCCAAACTAATGGATCCCCCCGCGCACACGATAAAGAGCGTCCTGGTCTTTTTGCAATTTATTTTTTGAATTTTTCTAGCTTACTCGAGAACCGACGATTTTCACAAATGTTTAACTGCCATACCACATACATACATATTTGCTTATATTTTAATTAAACAAATTTTTTAATTTTTTTTTTATTTTTTCTCAAATTCGCCTAACGCGTTGGCGAATTCAACCTGAATTCGCCAAACGCGTTGGCGAATCCTGCCACGTCAGCTGAAAGGGGGGTAGTCATGAAATATGCTTTAAAGCGGGGGTATTTTGGAAATTAGTTCCTGTAGCAGGGGCAAGAGAGTAAAAAACTCCACAATTTTCACACGTGTCAGGTTAATGAGTTTGAAATTTTGGGCACACATTTTGATTTTGGGCAATAGTTGCAACAAGACTATGCATGAGTACCAGGTACTTGTACTAGGCACGGATACGGGTACGATTCACAAAATTTTTAGAAAAAAATAAGAGTACGGATACACTCAATATATATAATAAAAAAATAAAATCCACAAGACATCTAAAAGAACATAACAATTTTAACATTAAATAAAATTAAATTATTTAATATTACATCTCAAATTCAAAGAAAACATGTTCAATTATTTAACGTTACATCTCAAAACTTTCAAATCTGTTAATCAATAACAAACAGAGAAGGGAATGAACTTTTAAATACCACCATGACTAATTAACCAACAAAAACAACAAAAATAATGGAAAAAAGCCAAAAACAGCCCAAAAATAAAAACCAAAATCAACCCAAAAAAAAGTAAACAACATTAAAAAAAAAAAGAAGCCAGCTGGAGCGGCAAAAATAGAAAAAGGAAAATAAATAAATAAAAGAAAAGAAGCCAAAAAGCTTTAGAAACATAACAACAAAGCTTCAAAAGCAAAAAAAAAAAAAAAAAAAAAAAATTCAGAAACAACATGAAGAAAAGCAAAGCAAAGAAAAGATGATTACCTCTTATCGGGACAAGGCGGCGGCGCGACGAGGCGGAGGCACAATGAGGCGGAGGCGCAACTACGAAACGATGACAAAATGGAAAAGGGAAAAGGGAAAAAGAGAAGACATGTTGGGTTAGGTTAGTGTGTTTTAAGTTTTTTTTTTTTTATTCCAAAACGAAGTAGTTTTAGAAAATAGGAGTACCCTGCCGTACCCAAAATCGGACCCATTTTTTTTTATTTTTAAATTTGGGTATGTAGTGTATTTGTATATGTGCCCATATGGGTACTCCACCAAAAATGGAATACCTATACAACATAGCAACAAGATGAGGTAGGAAGATGATAAATGGATCTTAATTTGGTGGTGCGGTGATGAGATGCGGTGGTGGCGATGGTTGGGAGTGTGATTTGGTGGAGGTGGTTGTGGAGTAGGGTGGTGGTGGTGGCGGGGATGGAAGAAGAATGAGATGGTCATGAGTTGGGTTGTGTGGGTGAGGGAGGAAGAAGAACTGAGTAGTTTGAGAATTTGATGGATTTACGACGGTAGTTTAGAGATTTCCATGGATGCCCGGGAGAGAGAGGAGAGAAAATTGAGGGATTGATAGACATGTCATCTCTTCACTAATGAAGGGACTATTGTTGGGGAACATTTAAAAATTGAACGGACTAAGTTATATTTTATTTTTTGGGTTAAATATACTTTTAGTTTCTTATAAATTTGAAATTTTATGTCTTATTCATCATAAATTTTTTTGCTAAAATGTGTTCCTCATGATTTTTTTTTATAAGGTTTTACTCTCTATTATCATTTTAAACCGTTAACTGTTGACATAATAGTTAACTTGGTCACGTGGCAAGTCATGTGCCGTAACATGATTTATTTAACTATTGTTTCCTCTGCTTACTCACGTGTTGCTCTCAGTCTAAGCTTGTTGTCTTCTTCTTCTCCACTACAGTTCTATGAGTCACCACCCTTGCCTCTGCTAGCCGAATAACCTCACTCATGTGCCCTCACATGCTTCTTTGCTCCCCTTTCTCTCATCTTCGTCACATGACCAAGTCAGTAGTTAATGACTTAATATACAAAAAAATTTATGCGGGACAATTTTTAGCAAAAAAAATTATGAGAGAAAAAACATAAAATTTAAAATTTATGAGAGATTAAAAACATATGTAACCGTTATTTTTTTTTCAGTGGCTTAGTTGGCACCTAAGTCAATATTCAAGGATCTAGTTAACAAATTTTCTTAAATATAATTTTTTTATAAAATAATAAAGGTCAAGGATATAAGAATATTAATTTTGATAAAATATAAGAGTATTAATTAATAGATTTTAAATGCAGCAAAATAAGGCTGCTGACTCTCTGGCCAAGCGGGGCCTTTCTTCTATTTCTAGCCCGGTGGTATTTAGTGCACCCCCTGATTGTATTAGAGCTATTTATATTTCTGAGTATGTGAAGCTTCGTCCTCTGCGATCATTGCTCTTTGTTTTTTTTTTTTTTTTTGGGTGCTATGCATCTCGTTATTAAAAAAAAAAGATTTTAAATGATAAGATAAAATTATTCGTTTAAATTTTAAATTGTTGAATTAAAAAAATTATGTTAGTGGAGTTAAGTGATTTGTGGTAATGTGTTTTAGATTTTTAGTAAAATTTTGTTGAGCGAATTTATTTTTTTAAATGAATAATGTGAAAAAATAATTAGAGGAGGTCTCAACGAAGTGTGTGCCATATTAAATAAAAGTTATAATGCATTGAAAGCTCAAAAAAAATTACTTTTTTAATTAAAGTTTTTTCCTTTGATTTTTTAAGAAGCGACATTAGCAAAATTTATGGAGTATATAATTTTAGCTTGGAAATAATTAAGCACGTAGAAAAAGAGTAATATTTTAAAGTGGTAATTTCAAGATTAAAAGTTTCAACTCTATCAATAATAAAGTGGTTATAAAATTTGAATTTTGGACATTACATTTCCATTGTTTTGGAAAAGAAGCATCCTATTTTATTTTTTGGTTGGAAAGAAACATCGCTTTATATTAACACGACTACAAAGAAAAAACAATCAATGAAAACGATACTTTCAAACACAAATATTCAATGAAAAGAATATTACGGTTATTTTTTAAAGGTTGATTAACCAATGTAACTTAAACAATAATAAATCAAATTAGTTATTTTGTGAATTAAATAAGACAAATACAACGTCCATAAAAAAAGACTAATAAAACGCAAATTGAGTAACGCAACTTGTAAAATCACATCAGTTCGTGCATAAAACGCATAGAAAAATCAAATAAATAAAGAAAGCAAGCAAGAGGAAAAAAAAATATAATGGAAAAGAAAAGAAAAAAAGGAGCACAATTTGGCTTGACACATGATTCTGAACCTGATCCGAAACCAAACGAAAAAGGCGGAAGATCATGCAAACTTACACTTAAAAGCTGCTTCCTAATCACACCGAAAACAAAAAACTTGAAAAAAAAAAAAAAAAAAAAAGAAGCCGAATTCTTTGCCCTCATTCCTTTATTCGCTTTTATGCTTCCAAACCCACTCACTAGTCATGTTCTCTTCAACAACCACAACTCCTCCATGGATTCCTCCAAGACCACTTTGCTGACCAACCTCTTAGTCTTCACCAACACCCTCCAACAAGGTAACCCCACCATGACCCAGATTTTGGTTCCTTCTCATTTTCATCTCCAGATTCAATCTTTCGTCTAAAAAATGTGATTTTTCTTGGTGGGTTGGTGCTAAAAATTGCCAAGTTTTAATTTTTATTTTTATAATGTTTTTCGTTGTTTTTTTTTGGGTTCTGTGCATTGCAGAATTGATAAGGAGCGTGCATGTGTACAGAAAGTGCGATGGGGAAGAAAGGGAAGTTGTTGAGAGAGAGTTTGTGTTCTCTGAGAGTGGCTCCTATGGTGAAATGCAGGCCAACCCCGTTCTCACGCCACTCCAATTTCGTGTTCCTCAAGTCTCTCAAGGTTTCCAGAATGGGATGTGGCTTTGCATCTTTGCGTTTCATGCTGATCAGAGGCCTCAATTTTCACACATTCCTGATTTGTTGTTGCTCACCAGGTATATTTGTCTTCTGAAGCCCTATGAATGTCTTTGAATTAGAGATGGTTATTGATATCCCCATTTGCTCAATTTGAGTGTTTGATTAAATGGTTAGAGGGTGAGCCACGCCCCTCGGCTCAATGGTAAGGTTGTTGCCTTCTGAGCCACCCCACACCGCAATGATTAGGTTAGGTGGATCTTAGTGCAATGGGCCACCATTTTATTTGATTAAATGGTTAGAGGGTGAGCCTTGGGTCACGACACAATGGTAAGGTTTGCAACCTTCTGAGCCACTGTACAGCACAATGGTTAGGTGGGAGCCTCATGCACTAGGTCGCAATTTTATTTGATTAAATGGTTGTTATGTCTTTGAATCTTAGGTCCCACCAAGGTTTTCCCCCTCCCCCTCCACACCTTAATTGATCACATATATATTTTTTAACATAGCACATTTAGAGCAGCAAAAAAATATTGTAGCATATGCAAAGTTGGGGGTCCAGTTGAATGATGCATGGATTTTTAACCCAAAAGGTTAAACCTTTTACTTGTAATTTGCAAGTTATAACTGATGTGGATCCTGTGTTTTACCCCAAGAGAGAGCACGATTATGAGATTGAAAGATAAACTGTTTTGGTATAAAACAGGTGGGCCCTACACAAAAAAAAATGGTGGGACACTCCATAATAAACTGTTTCTTTCTATTCTCTGGTAACTTCACCATCTGCTAGACAGGAACCAAAGTTCGTTTTGTAACAGTATAGTTTATAGGAACTGAGAACTGTAGACTGTAGTAGTGGACTGACATTGGATAGTGTTAAATTTAGAAAATATGTCCCTTTTATATCTATTTTTAGTCCCTACTTCAATCATAATAAACAGAACAAAGTTGAGGCTTGATACCTGAATATGTTTCTGTTTCTAGAGTTAGTGTTTCTTTTGGGAAATAAGCAAAGTTTACTGATAGTGACAACATTTGGTTGAGGAAACAGATTTTGTGCCTTTACATGAAAGCATATCTGATTGTTCCCTCTATCAAAACACCCAAAAGTGAGATGCATTTGTCGGAAACCAATTGGAGATTGCAGAGAGCTAAAATTGGAGTGGGATCAAGATGAAATTAAAACATATTCAGTAGATTCTTAAACAAACGTAAGGTATTCATAATTTTTATTCATTTACATCCGTTTAAGGGGAAGGTATACCTCACGTTCCCTCTCATTCCGATCAATGTAGAACTGTTTCAGAAAAGAGGAAAGAGGGGGAAAGCGGAAAACTTTCATTTTTTTAGTAAGCTTTTTTCCCTTTTGTTTCAAAGTAATTCTACAAAGTAATTTATCATATATCTAACTCTCCATTCTTATTCTTATTCTTTTATCTCTAGAAACCCAAAGCTTCAGGAAATTCCAAACTTGCTCAATGATCTCAAAATGATATACAAGTTGGACGGGAAGGAAGAAGAGAAAGATGATCCACAAGATTCTCCACAGGAAGAACAGCAAGAAAGCAGCAATGATAGCGAACAACCACATAAAGAATTGCTTGTTTTTCACCAGGATCTCAATTGTCTTCCTTATGATGAAGACACGTCTGTGTCGCAGGACAATGAGATAAATGATGAAAGCTCATCAGGTTCAGACTCAATGCACTAATTGATTTGGCACAGTTCATTATGCAGCTTTGCTATTTTATGGACATAGTCAGTCTTTAAATTCACTTGGTGAAATCTAGGTGTTACAATCTCTCTTAGTTGAATGTCATAACAATATTGTTGTTGTTGTTGTTTGTAACTTTAGTTGCAGGGATCCTTTTCAATGACCGGCACACATGGATTTCTTTCTGAGTCTTATTCCTTTCGATGTTTCCTTCTTTTAAAGGATTTGTATTAATAACTCCAATGGTGTATCTTGTCCCTAATTTTGAATATCATCATCCATTTTGTTCCAGAAGTTCATCCTTAGCGGTATGCAGTTATGGATACTATAAATTAGTGCCATAAATATGTTGCCAAATGTTCTCTGCTTGCCCAGCCTGTACATAAATTCTCTGCCCTCGTTTGTGAAGCTTCCTATTGTTGAGTTAATAATCTCATTTATAAGGTGAAGGTTTGCAGGTTTGGCAGCGAAGAAAAGGAGGGCAGTCAGGGCACCCAGTGACCACATAGCGAAGCTTGCTTTGTCAGATTTAGTCAAGTACTTTGATATGCCAATCGTAGAAGCATCAAGAAATTTGAATGTTGGGCTTACAGTTCTCAAGAAAAAGTGCAGAGAATTCGGTATTCCCCGCTGGCCTCATCGGAAGATTAAATCACTTGACAGTCTCATTCATGATCTTCAGGTCCTTCTTACTCCCCCACTTTTTTTAATTACAGTGACTTTCTACTCTCAGCATCAAAGCTATATGCACACAGATTTCAAGAAAATTTTTATCCATTTTCAGCTACCTCCTAAAACATTCAGTTACTTGAAGACCAGTGTAACTTTTATGTGCATGCATGCAACCTACCGTTTGAAAATGTAACTAGGGAATGATGGTAAAACACTTGAAGTCAGCTTGGTTGAAAACTTGAACTATGTCATATACCATTTAGTTGAAAGTTCTTTAGCATTTCGAGGTTTATTTGTAGATCTTTCAGCGTTTATGTTGCCTACAAAATCTTTGGCTCTTGCTTTTTTTTTTTTTTTTTTTTTTTTTTNATATTGCGAAGAAATTAACAACAGGTAGAGAAGGAAATAAAGCCTATTTATAGGTTAGATTGTATCACTTACAATTAAATAAAACCTATTTATAGGTTAGAAACATAATAAAAAATACAAAAACAGAATCAATTTGAATATTAAACAGAATCAGTCTAAATCAATCAACGATATAATACTGATACCGATAATATTTTATTCTAATAGATATTCTAACACCTTCTCTCAAGCTAAAACTCTTTGGGCTTTAAGATTGTCACAAAGCAACGGAGGATGTCGGGCAATAGGCAACATCAGGGGCTGTGCGGAGGCAACGATAGGCAACATCAGGGGCTGCACAGAGGAAGCAATAGGCAACATTGGAGGCTGTACAAAGGCAGCGATAGACAACATCGAACTGCACAGAGGCAGCAAAAGCGACAACAAGTTAGGAAGCGACAATCATGTGAAATTTCATAATGGAATCAAAAAAATATTGCGAAGAAAATAACAACAGGCAGAAAAGGATAAACAATAAAGATTTTTTATTTTAGTGAAGGTTGTGTCACTTACAATGAAATAAAGACTATTTATAAGTTAGGAACATAATAAAAAATACAAAGAAAAAATCAATTTAAATATTAAATTATATCAGTTTAAATCATTCAAAGATATAATACTGATATTATTTTATTCTAATAGATATTCTAACATGTATGTTATAATTTGAACACCCACACATAAAAAGGCCTATTTTTGGAACATTCAGTGATATATATGGAGGAGTTGTGCAGGAAGAGGCGAAAAACCAAGAATCAAAGGACAAGGATGCAGTGATGGCGGTGGCTAAGAGGCAGAAGATGTTGGAGTGCGAAAAGGAAAGCATAGAGAAGAAACCCTTCATGGACATACAGATTGAGACCAAGAGATTCAGGCAGGATGTGTTCAAGAGAAGGCACAGAGCTAGAGCTATTGAAAACAAGGGTTCTACAGTCTCCAGCACTTAGTAGTACCTCTTTTTGAAGAGTTGAAAAAAGCAACTAAATCACATTTTGCAAGTTGTAGATTGATAATGGAACCTATACTGCTCCTGTTATTATGGTCAATTTTGGGCCTTTATAGTTTTATTTGGACGTATAGGTGGATTTGCATTTTTCTCCTGTTATCTATGATGTCTTTGGAGCTCCATGTTCTTGTCTTCTTTTTTCATTTTTCTCTTTGCTCATTGCTTCCTCTTTTATTACACTCTGCTACTTAAATTAGTAACTCAGAGGTGTTAAGACTGTCGGGATAATACAGCTTTTGTTTTTATTTTTTATTTTATCTTTTCAAAAGCTAGAAACTATATTTTTAATTTTTTTTATCTATTTGATTATATGGTTTATTGCTTTTTAAAAGGCTAATTTTAGTAATTTTTGAGAAGTAGAAGTATCTAACTTCTCAAAAAACACTTTTTAAAATACTTAAAATAAAAAAAATTTTTATTGTATTTTTAAATATAAAATAATTTATTCATAAGTTATTTTTAATTTTTTTTTTGTGATAAACTTATTTTAGCTTGTCTACCTAAACAGACCCTTAGCTAAAATTATGAAAGTATTTTTTCTAAAGTTTAATTGCTATCTTTTAGAATTTATGGACTTGTATATATATAATTATATATTATGAGCTCCCATGAAGTTTGACCAAAATTAAAGTGATCTAATAAGATTAATTATAGGGCCTAAGTTATCTCGTTAAGTGTGAGTTTGATATGTATGGAGACCGGACATCAAGTGACTAATTTTATTAACAGCGAATTTTATTGCACAATTATAAATGACAATAGGATAATGTAAAAACAAAAGGTAGTGAACCATTGTGGTTGCACATGGATATCCTAAAAGTTGGATAAAATTATGTATCATGTATGTGTAACAAAATGCATCTTCATGAGCAAAAATTAGCACCCAAGTTACACATGAAGTATTGCCTAAAAAAAAATTATACATTAGCACGGAATAAGCCGTTCTGTATTCGACATATATTTTTAAATACTTGTATACAATTTTATTAGTCTCAACAATGTTTTCAGAATCTATTTTGAGCCACATCTGATTGATAACTCCAAATATTGTAACATATAGTTGACCATATTAAAATTTGACTTCTTCAAAATTAATCTAACATTGAATAAAGATTATCAATCATTTTAAATAATATTTGAATAACCACACTTATAAAGCGCGAAACCCATTATTAGAGCTGTCAAACGGGTTGGGCAAAAAATGTCTATTTTTAGGGTCCGATTCGTTTATGGTCGGTCCGCGAGCCTAAACGGGCCACCCGCCAACCCGTTTATTTTTTAAAAAAAAATTCAAAAAATTCAAAAAATTCAAAAAAATTATTTAAAAAATTAAAAAAAATTCACGGGCTCACGGGCCGGTCTGCAGGCCTAATGGGTTGGTTAAATTTTTTTTCAAATTTTCGCGGCCTATTTTTTGCATGTAAAGTCCGTCCATTTCACCGGGTAAACGTGCCGAGTTCATTTTGACAGCTCTACCCATTATGGTAAAATTTATTGTAGGCCTTATTAATTTTTTTTCTTAGTGTAGTTATTCAAAATAAATGTCATAATAGTATAACTCTTTTTTAAGCTTTTGATTAAAACCTTAAAACATATTTTTTTTAAAAAATGATCAACACATTAAAAAATATTAATTTTAGTGTGTGTATATATATATATATATATTTGAGAAATAACTTGAAACAATCGCACTAAATATATTCGAGGGACATGCCCTTTGTTTCTGGAACCTTAAAGAACACAAATATCCAAGAAGCGAGTATGTAATGATGATGTCTCCAATCCAAAACACTAAATCACAGATAGCGATGCAGAGGTAACGCATCCTTGTAAGAAAGATCTCTGAGCAAAGGATGAAATACACACGATGGATTAACGACGGAGCACGATTGCAGGCGTTAGCATCCTGGTAGGAAAGATCTCTGAGCAAATGATGAAATATAAACGATAGATTTGCGACGGAACATGATGGAGGAGTACAATGGAGTACGATGGCACGACGGAGCACGATTGCAGGCGTAACTGTGAATGACAACTATGAAACACTCAAACGACCTAAATCTAAAAACTCATAGACATGCAAATCGACGTCGTTTTGCTTGTTTTGTCCTAAAAAAAAACAATTGCGGTAAACTCTTGAACTGTCAGTAAACTCGCGATTTTATGCGAGTTTACACTAGTTTATTCCAGTTCAGCTGAGTTTACTCAGAAACAAGTTTACATGCGAGTCAGTTCGATTTTATTACCTAAAAACGTTAACTCGTACGAGTTTAGTTTACGAGTTAAAACGCGATTTTGATAAACGTGAGTTTTTTAAATTTGAGAGATGAGTTTGCTTTTAGTTTTGGTGTTTGATGACAAAAAGTTTTGGTAACATTTAAAATTCTGAATTTACGGGGGACTAATAAACTCACATGTGAATTGTGCAGTTTCTCTTGAACTTTGCTATAATGTTCGACGTCGTGAAGAGACTTCAATTAGCGGAGGAGCACTGTGACTCAAATTATTAAATAAGAGTTTTCAGCCAAACGTAGAAGGAAAGGTATAGATAGAGAGGTAAACGAGAGAGAGAAACTATTCTTGTATAAAACTGCAACAATTTGGTTTATAATTTCAAATTTTAAATGTGACACAAATTTAAAATAAGGTGGTTTTGGGAGCATGGTGCTACTAAGTGGTGGCCTTGGAATGAGTGTAAAAATAAAATCTTTCTATGATGTTTTGGTTATTTATTTAAATTTGAGATATGAGTATGTGAGTTAATTGAATATGAGATATGGGAATGTGAGTCTTGGTAAAAAAAATTAATAAATAAAATTCACTCATTGTTGAGACTTCATGATATGAGCATACTTCTAATAAGTGGTGAGCTTAGCATCAATTTAAAAATTAAAGTTTTCTATGGTGTTTTGGTAATTTTTTTGAATTTGAAAGCATGGGTAAATTATGATTGTTGTACACATTGCTGCTTTGTGTTCATAGATGATGTTATACACGCTGCTAGTGTTGTTATTCACCACCGAGAAGCACTACGCTCCTGTGATACTACGTCTAATGTATGTACCGTTATCATTCATTTTCATTGGACCAAGTCAATCAAACAACATTGATTTTTTTTAGCTTGTAACTGCTTTGTTGACTGTGTCGATGTGGGTTTTTTTTGTCGTGGTTTTTGGTTTATTCTTTTAGATGGTACTCAACTGGGATCAACAACGTGAGTTTTAATACCATGAATCATCCAACTAAGCTTAAAAACCTTAAGGTTGTGAATCTCCACATTTCGATCTTATCTGACATTCGAGTCATATGTATTCAGTGAAGTGGGCACACTTGTTTGACATTTATCAGGTATTTTTTTTTATAACTATCAATGCTAAATTGGTCAATTACTGTTCAATTGTGTTTCTAACTTTTTACATAGCTCCAAAATATGATGTTTGCTTGCTTTGGTGTAGAACATTGATAGGTCAATTAAGCCATGTGCTACTATAAAGGGAACACAAAATGGTACTCTCATCTCTTTTTACTCAAATGAAATGCTAAATACTAATGCATCTTTTATTAGCTTTACTTCCAACTTTTGAATGTGTTTTGTGCAAAAACATGTACTGATGATGTGCTCGGCAATTTTTTATATTTAATGTTAATGGTCCAGTTCCAAAAGGTTACGACCAACATGTATATTTCACTAAACTAATTATAATTTTAATCAAAGTATGTAACAACCGGTACCAATCACACTTAGGGAAATTATATAAAACGAACTTTTATTGATGGACAGCTCCCTTAGTGGTTACTCTCCTTGAATAAGAAAAGAAATAACAATAGATGAGTCTTTAGTGGGGTGTCTAGCCTGGTCTAGTCCTGATTTTCTCTTCCCTAAACCCTTTGAGAGCTCCTCTATTTATAACTTTTGTTTCCTAAATACCCTATCTAACAAGATAAAAGATATGATTTATCAAATCCTAACAATCAAATCTTATCTAATTAATCCTAACTAATCCTAATTTTATCTTAACTAATTAATCCTAATTCTTTCTTCAGTTTTAACATATTCAGGGGACGTAACAAAGTATTTCATTGATATTCTTACGCAGCAGTAATGTAAGGTTTTGGGAATGAAAACTAAAAAAATTTGTAGTTCTATATGTTGTTTTTTAAGCCTTCTTAATTAGATAAATTCAAGGGGAGTTTGGTAGAGGTTTTATAAATTATCTGCTCACATTTTGAAAGTGCTATTTAAGAAATTTTGAGGTGCAAATAGTTCTTTAATCAAGTGTCTTATGTGTTCTTTAATCCGTGGCAAGCAATCTCATGTTTGTGTTTTGTTGTTAGGTTCTCTACTGCTTGTATCTGGAATTTTTCTTTGGTTCACTTGCTCATTGCTTGGTAATAAGGTGCAAACCAAACATATAATTAATTAGTTTATCCAAGATGATAGAGAGGAGGTTGAAATTAAGTGTTTAATAACTAATAAGGGTTTGTTAATTTTGAACCAACATATTAATGATTTCATTAATGATCTTCGCTTCTAAATTTGATTTAGTTGACTGATTTGGCTATCGTCATGTGGATTGACTCTTTGCGTGATGCTGGTTGCAACATATTCCTTTGAGGATCAAGATGACCCCAAAGAAATTTAGGAAAATAATTTAGGTATTTTATCCTCCCTTTTAATATTGATTTTCATGTTGTTTTTAATGTTATTACTTATCCCTTATCCTGATATTATGTATGCCTTGTCTCTGCTATGCTGAGAAGTATAGCTTTGTTATTATATTTTTTTTTAATCAATTCTTGTGGACCAATGTGTTAATGAATATATATATTCAAAAGGTGGATCATTCTGTTTAAAAAAAATGAAGAGACTGCATTTAGGAAAAAAAAATTACCCTTTTAAATCAATTACCTAAACGAAGTTAGTTAGATTTTTAAATTTGGGTAGGAACAAAGAGATGCCCAAAATTGAAATTTGTATCATCTGTGTTGTTTTTTTTTTAAATGCATGTTGCAAATACCTATCAAGTTTTTGTGACTTTTTTTTTTATATAGATATGAACTCATTCTATCAAGTTTTTGTGACTTTTTTGCAACTTTGTATCTTCATGAGCTGAATTGTGCTTATTTTAGAGTGAAGACAATAGAGTATTTTTGAGCCATTAGTAAGAAAGAAACTATTTCTTAGAGCAGGGAGTATGAAAATCTTTAAATTGCTATAAAAATAAACAAATGTAATTAAAAAAAAAAAGAATGTCTTTCACCATACAATTAATGAATTAACAAATGTATGATCTAGTAGATATAGTTGAAGCTTTAAGTTATAAAACTTAAATTAATTGATGGGAGAATATGAAAGATTTAATAAGAGATTGAAACTAATGAGAGGATGTATGAGTCTAAAAAATGTGTATGACCGTATGCTTAATAAGAAGTTGAAACTTACCTTGATAGAAATCACACATGAACAAAAAGGGAAAATTTAAAGAGCTTGATTGTTTGATATAAATAGAACAAATATTCCTTTTTTTACCCCTCAGGAAACCAAACAGGATAGCCAAATGTGTGGAGCTTCATGTTGATCTTCAATTGCTCCTTCATCATTTTGCTCTCCAGCTTATGTTATAGCAAGGTGTAGGTTGTTCCTCGACTTCTTTCGTTTGAAAGCGGAACAAAGAAGGGAAGGAGAGAAAAAAAATATTTTTGTAAATAGATTCGCACCCTGGAGGTATGACCATCTCTCTCAATGTTTATATAAGCAAAACTATGAGGATTCATATTTTGGATCCAGGAGGGTTAATGCAATTTATTTTTTTTTTTTAAAAAAAAAGTGTATTGATTACAATAAGTGAAGTGGTTGTGGACTATAAATGTGACATTAATGGATCTGTCCACAAAGTTGTGTGGACTTTATAGCCTTATTATGCAATAAATGTGATGACTTTATTATTTCTAATAAAATTATACAACTGACACGTGTCTA